>OY740805.1:33694454-33794454 GCA_963514005.1 Raja brachyura
ATAGTGTGTAGTCGGTTAAATGGGAGATCCCTCCTGAGCGCTGGTGAAGGCAGCAGCAGACATCTGTTCCATATGGCAGTTTAGTTTAGAGACACAGTGATGAAACGGGCCCTTCGGCCCACCGAGTCTGCACCTACCAGCGATCCCCGTATACTAGATGGCACAGCCATAGAGTTGCTGTCTTACAGCGCCAGAGACCCGGGTTTGATCCTGACTATGGGTGCTGTCCCTACAGAGTTTGTACGTTCTCCCCGTGACCCGGTGGGTTTTCTCCGGGATTTTTGGTTTCCTCCCACACTCCAAATATGTGCAGGTTTGTAGGTTAATTGCTTGGTGAAAGTAAAATGGCCCCTAATGTGCGTAGTTTAGTGTTAGTGTGCAGGGATCGCTGGTCTGTGCGGACTCGGTGGGCCTCGCTGTAACTTAAGCTAACACTGTCCTTCACATTAGGGACAATTTACAATTTTCACCAAAGCCAACTAACCTACAAAACTGTACGTCTTTGGAGTGTGGGAGGAAACCGGAGCACCAAGAGAAAGCCTACGCAGGTCACGGGGAGAACGTACAAACTCTGTACAGACAGCACCCATAGTCGGGTGGAACCCGGGTCTTTGGCGCTGTGAGGCAGCAACTCTACCGCTGCGCCACTGTGCCATCGTCTCCGCGCTCTCACCCGAACAAACACGGTTTAAGGCAGAGGTTCGGCTCAAGGCTGCAAGACACTGCCGAGAGTTGCTGTGCTGAGGGTGAGGGGAAGATGTCGGGACTGACCGAGTGTAATGGGGCTGCCACCCTCGATACCGCACCTACTGCTTGCTCACTGAATTGTCCTGCTTCTCCCCACCGCCCACCCCCACCCCCCACAGGGCAGCTATGCAGCGTGAGAAGCTGCAATGCAAGAACCTGCACGAGTACATGCGCAGCCTCAGCCCTGCCATCCTGGACAAGCTGTACAACCACCCTGCCACCTGCCTGGCCGTCTTCAGGTGAGGTCACCATGGTGCCGGCACGGTTAGAGTGGGCGCAGCGCGGCTGGGTTGGGTATGGATCGGGTGGTTGAGGTGCGGTTACACTGGCTGCAGTTCGGGTGGGCACGGCGCGGCCAGTTTAGATACACAGAGCGGAAACAGGCCCTTCGGCCCACCAGCAGTCCCTACGCACTAACACTATCCTACACTCGCACTGGGGACGATTTACACGAATGCCAAACCAATTAACTTACAAACCTGCACATCTTTGGAGTGTGGGAGGAAACCGAAGATCTCTTAGAAAAACCAAACAGGTCACGGGGAGAACGTACAAACTCCATACAGACAGCACCTGTAGTCGGGATCAAACCCAGGTGGGTCTCTGGTGCTGCAAACGCTGTAAGGCAGCAACTCTACCGCTGTGACACCGTGCTGCCCTTGGTCGCGCCAACTGTTGCCGTGGTTGGGGTGGGTATGGCGTGGTGACGGTAAGAGCCAGGCGTTGGTGTGGGTGTGATGCAGCTACTGTGGGCAGGGTTGGGGGTGGATATGATGCAGTTACTGTGGGCAGGGTTGGGGTGGCATGGCATGGATACGGAGGGTGTGGCGTTACAGTGGGCTCGGCATGTTTGGGGTGGATGTGCCGCGGTTACAGTGGGCTCGGCATGCTTAGGGTGGGCATGGCATGGGTACGGAGGGTGTGGTGTTACGGTGGGCTCGGCACGGTTGGGCTGGATGTTCCGCGGTTACAGTGGGCCCGGCGTGGTTGGGGTAGGGGTGGGTCTGAAGAAGGGTTCTGACCTAAAACGTCACCCATCCTTTTTCTCCAGAGATGCCGCAATGACTCGGCAGTTTCTAGATTTGCAGATGACGCAAGTCTTTGCAGTGTTGTGAACTGCAATGAAGGTGCATGGTTTACAGAAATGGGCTTATGCGTGAGAGATGTGTCGGAAGGAACTGCAGATGTTGGTTTACACCAAAGATAGACACAAAACGCTGGAGTAACTCGGTGGGACAGGCAGCATCTCTGGAGAGAAGGAATAGGTGACGTTTCGGGTCCAGACCCTTCTTCCTTGGCGGTGTTCCTTGCCCTCCGGACCCTGGCTACAAGGGACACTGTAGTCCCTCCACCCTCAGCATAAATGACGCTGCTCTGGGGCTCAGCGTCCTTCTCCAAATCGTCCAAGAAGGACCTGAGCTGACGCTGGTCGTTCCCCTTCACCCCTTGCACCTCCATGCCCCTCCCCCTCCTTCTGAGGATGAGGTTTAGCGAGCTGGTGAGCCAGGACCCACCACCCTGGCAGACACTTCCTCACCGCCCCCTCACTGCGACTTGGCAGGACGACTTTGATCTTTCATCGGCCTTTGTGTCGGAAGGAGCTGCAGATGCTGGTTTAAACCATTACCGTAACTTTTTTTGCATATAGTTTTTAGTTTAGAGATACAGAGCAGAAACAGGCTCTTCGGTCCGCGATGCCCAGCGATCCCCGCACATTAACACTATCCCGCACACACTAGGAACAATTTTTACATTTGTCAACGCAATTTACATACGTACCTGTACGTATTTGGAGTGTGGGAGGAAACCGGAGCACCCGGAGAAAAAAGACCCTTCTTCAGACTGAGAGTCAGGGGAGAGGGAAACGAGATATGGAAGGGTACAATTCATATGTAAGAGATGTGTGTCACGGTGGCGCAGCGGTAGAGTTGCTGCCTCACAGCGCCAGAGACCCGGGTTCGATCCTGACTACGGGTGCTGTCTGTACGTTCTCCCCGTGACCTGCGTGGGGTTTTCTCCGAGATCTTCAGTTTCCTCCCACACTCCAAAGAGTGTGTGTGTGTGCGCACGCACGTCAGAGGTTATGGGAAGAAGGCAGGAGAACGGGTTTGAGAGGGAAAGATAGATCAGCCACGATTGAATGGCGGTGGAGACATGATAGTCCGAATGGCCTTATTCTGCATTAAACATTATTCCCTTATCATGTATCTGTACACTGTGAATGCCTCGATTGTAATTGTGTATTGTCTTTCCGCTGGCTGGTTAGCATGCAACAGAAGCTTTTCACTGCACCTCGGTACACGTGACAATAAACACAATACAATAATACATTATTAGCCAAGTATGTTTTGCACCATACGAGGAATTTCATTTGCCAAGTCAGTCATACAAAATTAAAAGGCAACAGAACACACATAATACATTTAAACATAAACATCCATCTTTGTTCTCCCGCGGTCGGGGGGCCTCGAACCTTCCGTTGACGGGACAATCTTACTCCCGTAGCCGGCGGCGGGCCTCCTCGTCGGGGCGATCAAGCTGCTGCATCTCAGCTCCTCCGCGCCGGGCGATTTGACCCCGGGTCGGGGCTGCTCGAACGTCGGGGCTCAAGTCAGTCCCGAGCGAGGCCTCCAGCTCCATGATGTTAGGCCGCAGAGTGACCAGAGATACAATCCGGAAAACAATCACATCTCCGGCAAGGTAAGAGACTGAAAAAAAAGTTTCCCTCGATCCCTCCCGCCCACCCCCAAATAAAACAAACAAGAGAACATTTACACAAACTTTTAAAACATATTAAAAATAACAAAAATGATGAAAAAACAGACAGACTGTTGGCGAGGCTGCCAATCGTACGGCGCCCACTGGTGGTGGTAAACTGAACTGCACTGAAGATAGGCACAAAATGGTAGAGTAACTCAGTGGGTCTGGAGAAAGTCTATGGAGGGAAGGAGTAGGTGACGTTTCGGGTCGAGACGCTTCTTCGGACGTGTGTGTGCGCTACGGTGAGACTAACCATTTTATTTCCTTCCTTTGCTCAGGGAGCTGCCACCACTGGCTCGCAACTATGTGATGCGGCTGCTGTTCCTGGACCAGCCCTTGCCCCAGGCTGCCGTCACCTTCTGGGTGAAGAAAGACAACCAGCGGTAGGGCCCCACCATTTTTATTTTCTATCAAAAATATATTTTTTAATGACCATCACAAAACCCAACTGTGGTGACAGACCCACCACCACAGTGCCAAATCACAAAAGTATCTAGACATTACATTTTCAAACCACTATGTTACAATCCTCACAAATATACTAAAGAACTACTGTACAACTATGTCCCTCTCTTACACCACCCGGGCGCGGACGTAACCCCGGTAAAGGGGCGAGCATCTGGCTCGGGCAAAGCCCTCCTCCGCCTGGCGCTGTGACTCGCGGATGGTCAGCTTGGCCAGACCTAGGAGCTACCCAACCAGGACATCTCCAGCCCTGCCCACTCCAGTCCTCCGGTCGCTGACTGACAGCAGAGCCGCCCTTCCGACCACACTCCAGTGGTAATCTGAAACGATACCATGTTTAAATTTAGAAAAAATCTAAATTGAGAGTGACATTGTTGAACCCCTGGTTAAATTTGATAAGACTTGGGGAAAATTTATTCAACACATTCACACAACGTAAATTGCTCCTTCTCTAACTGTTATAAAAACTATTTTAGCTCTATAATTGGGTTCCAGCAACTAAGTTACAGAGATAGGTTGAACAAGTTAGGTCTTTATTCTTTGGAGCGCAGAAGGTTAAGGGGGGACTTGATTGAGGTCTTTAAAATGATGAAAGGGATAGACAGAGTTGACGTGGATAAGCTTTTCCCATTGAGGGTAGGAAAGATTCAAACAAGAGGGCATGACATGAGAATTAAGGGACAGAAGTTTAGGGGTGGCATGAGGGGGAACTTCTTTACTCAGAGAGTGGTGGCTGTGTGGAATGATCTTCCTGCAGAAGTGGTGGAGGCAGGATCGATTTTAACATTTAAAAGTAAAGTGGATAGGTATATGGACGGGGAGGGAATGGAGGGGTATGGTCTGAGTGCAGGTAGATGGGACTAGGGGAAAATAAATGGTCGGCACGGACTGGAAGGGCCGAGAAGGCCTGTTTCCGTTCTGTAATTGTTATATGGTTATATGGTGGATCGAACTTGATGACAAACAGACTTAAATTGTTGAAATTCTCAGGTCAGATTCTGTTTTGCTTTGTTTTTCTCTTTCTTTTCCGTTTTTTTCTTCTTTAGTTTAGGGGGGGATTTGTTTTTTCCTTTTTTCCTTTTTTTCGTCTTTTTATCTTTGTGTTTTTTTTTCTACATGTATAAGTTTTCTTTTAAACATTTAACTATATTTACATAGAGACCAGGAGGTAGAGTATTATGATCGAACCCGGGTCTCTGGCGCTGTGAGGCAGCAAGTCTACCGCTGCGCCACCGTGACACACATCTCTTACATATGATTGTACCCTTCCATATCTCGTATTAGGTTAATTGTACCCTTCCATATCTCATATTAGGTTATACCTGTTATTAATGTAATCCTGATCCCTATGTATCAATATCATTGTTATGTTTATCATTACTCTTTTTGCTCTGTCTTTTTTGTTTTGTTTTTGTTTTTTGGAAAAAAAACTATTAAAAAAATTTTAAAAGAGAGAAAGAAAAGCAGAGCCGCTTTTCCCCCTATGGACCCGAGGTGGAATGGCGGTGTTCCTTGCCCTCCGGACCCTGGCTACAAGGGACACTGTAGTCCCTCCACCCTCAGCATGAACGACGCTGCTCTGGGGCTCAGCGTCCTTCTCCAAGTCGTCCAAGAAGGACCTGAGCTGACGCTGGTCGTTCCCCTTCACCCCTTGCACCTCCGTGCCCCTCCCCCTCCTTCTGAGGATGAGGTTCAGCGAGCTGGTGAGCCAGGACCCACCACCCTGGCGGACACTTCCTCACCGCCCCCTCACTGCGACTTGGCAGGACGACTTTGATCTTTCATCGGCCTTTGTGTCGGAAGGAGCTGCAGATGCTGGTTTAAACCATTACCGTAACTTTTTTTGCATATAGTTTTTAGTTTAGAGATACAGAGCAGAAACAGGCTCTTCGGTCCGCGATGCCCAGCGATCCCCGCACATTAACACTATCCCGCACACACTAGGAACAAATTTTACATTTGTCAACGCAATTTACATACGTACCTGTACGTATTTGGAGTGTGGGAGGAAACCGGAGCACCCGGAGAAAACCCACGCAGGTCACGGGAAGAATGAACAATCTCCGTACAGACAGCACCCGTAGTCGGGATCGAACCTGTGTCTCCGGCGCTGTAAGCACTGTAAGGCAGCAACTCTACCGCTGCGCCACCGTGCGACCCTTTTATCTTTTATTCATTCGTTCCCTATCTTTCCACATCACCATCTACGTCTCTCATTTCCCTTTCCCCTGACTCTCAGTCTGTAGAAGGGTCTCGACCCAGAAAGTCACCCATTCCTTTTCTCCGGAGATGTTGTCTGTCCCGCTGATTAACTCCAGCACTTTGCGTCTATCTTCGAGGTAGTCGGGTGGTCAGGATTGAACCTGGATCACTGGAGCTGAGAGGCACTGACCACGCCAGTGTGCCCACACCAGTCAAGATACAAGAGGGAGCTAGCAGTGTTCATGGGAACGGCAGAATCATTATCTGATCTCCTGGTTGCTAAACACTTTCATTCTCCTTACCATTCCCACACTGATCTTCCTGTCCAAGGCTTTCTCCATTGTCAGAGCGAGGCCCAGTGCAAAATGCAGGAACAGCAACTCATATATTGCGTGGGCAGCTTACAACCCAGTGGTATGAATATTGACTTCTCCAACTTTAAGTAACCCCGGCATTCCCTCTCTCTCCATCCCTCCCCCACCCAAGTCGCACCAGCTTCTTGTTTTCACCCAACAAACAGCTAACAACGTGTAGGAAGGAACTACAGATGGTGGTTTAAACCAAAGAAAGAATTTAAAAAGCTGGAGTAACTCAGCGGGACAGGCAGCCTGTCTGGAGAGAAGGAATGGGTGACGTTTCGGGTCGAGACCCATCTTCACACATGCAGTGGTGTGATCACACAAAGAGTCATTCACGAGACACCTTCCACTGGAAATCACTGGCAGACTTGCTGCAAGTCACTGCTTTCAAGCTGGAAAGGGGACAGAGAGGATTTCACCTAAAACGTCACCCATCCTTTTTCTCCAGAGATGCCGCAATGACTCGGCAGTTTCTAGATTTGCAGATGACGCAAGTCTTTGCAGTGTTGTGAACTGCAATGAAGGTGCATGGTTTACAGAAATGGGCTTATGCGTGAGAGATGTGTCGGAAGGAACTGCAGATGTTGGTTTACACCAAAGATAGACACAAAACGCTGGAGTAACTCGGTGGGACAGGCAGCATCTCTGGAGAGAAGGAATAGGTGACGTTTCGGGTCCAGACCCTTCTTCAGACTGAGAGTCAGGGGAGAGGGAAACGAGATATGGAAGGGTACAATTCATATGTAAGAGATGTGTGTCACGGTGGCGCAGCGGTAGAGTTGCTGCCTCACAGCGCCAGAGACCCGGGTTCGATCCTGACTACGGGTGCTGTCTGTACGTTCTCCCCGTGACCTGCGTGGGGTTTTCTCCGAGATCTTCAGTTTCCTCCCACACTCCAAAGAGTGTGTGTGTGTGCACACGCACGTCAGAGGTTATGGGAAGAAGGCAGGAGAACGGGTTTGAGAGGGAAAGATAGATCAGCCACGATTGAATGGCGGTGGAGACATGATAGTCCGAATGGCCTTATTCTGCATTAAACATTATTCCCTTATCATGTATCTGTACACTGTGAATGCCTCGATTGTAATTGTGTATTGTCTTTCCGCTGGCTGGTTAGCATGCAACAGAAGCTTTTCACTGCACCTCGGTACACGTGACAATAAACACAATACAATAATACATTATTAGCCAAGTATGTTTTGCACCATACGAGGAATTTCATTTGCCAAGTCAGTCATACAAAATTAAAAGGCAACAGAACACACATAATACATTTAAACATAAACATCCATCTTTGTTCTCCCGCGGTCGGGGGCCTCGAACCTTCCGTTGACGGGACAATCTTACTCCCGTAGCCGGCGGCGGGCCTCCTCGTCGGGGCGATCAAGCTGCTGCATCTCAGCTCCTCCGCGCCGGGCGATCTGACCCCGGGTCGGGGCTGCTCGAACGTCGGGGCTCAAGTCAGTCCCGAGCGAGGCCTCCAGCTCCATGATGTTAGGCCGCAGAGTGACCAGAGATACAATCCGGAAAACAATCACATCTCCGGCAAAGTAAGAGACTGAAAAAAAAGTTTCCCTCGATCCCTCCCGCCCACCCCCACATAAAACAAACAAGAGAACATTTACACAAACTTTTAAAACATATTAAAAATAACAAAAATGATGAAAAAACAGACAGACTGTTGGCGAGGCTGCCAATCGTACGGCGCCCACTGGTGGTGGTAAACTGAACTGCACTGAAGATAGGCACAAAATGGTAGAGTAACTCAGTGGGTCTGGAGAAAGTCTATGGAGGGAAGGAGTAGGTGACGTTTCGGGTCGAGACGCTTCTTCGGACGTGTGTGTGCGCTACGGTGAGACTAACCATTTTATTTCCTTCCTTTGCTCAGGGAGCTGCCACCACTGGCTCGCAATTATGTGATGCGGCTGCTGTTCCTGGACCAGCCCCTGCCCCAGGCTGCCGTCACCTTCTGGGTGAAGAAAGACAACCAGCGGTAGGGCCCCACCATTTTTATTTTCTATCAAAAATATATTTTTTAATGACCATCACAAAACCCAACTGTGGTGACAGACCCACCACCACAGTGCCAAATCACAAAAGTATCTAGACATTACATTTTCAAACCACTATGTTACAATCCTCACAAATATACTAAAGAACTACTGTACAACTATGTCCCTCTCTTACACCACCCGGGCGCGGACGTAACCCCGGTAAATGGCGAGCATCTGGCTCGGGCAAAGCCCTCCTCCGCCTGGTACCGTGACTCGCGGATGGTCAGCTTGGCCAGACCTAGGAGCTACCCAACCAGGACATCTCCGGCCCTGCCCACTCCAGTCCTCCGGTCGCTGACTGACAGCAGAGCCGCCCTTCCGACCACACTCCAGTGGTAATCTGAAACGATACCATGTTTAAATTTAGAAAAAATCTAAATTGAGAGTGACATTGTTGAACCCCTGGTTAAATTTGATAAGACTTGGGGAAAATTTATTCAACACATTCACACAACGTAAATTGCTCCTTCTCTAACTGTTATAAAAACTATTTTAGCTCTATAATTGGGTTCCAGCAACTAAGTTACAGAGATAGGTTGAACAAGTTAGGTCTTTATTCTTTGGAGCGCAGAGGTTAAGGGGGGACTTGATTGAGGTCTTTAAAATGATGAAAGGGATAGACAGAGTTGACGTGGATAAGCTTTTCCCATTGAGGGTAGGAAAGATTCAAACAAGAGGGCATGACATGAGAATTAAGGGACAGAAGTTTAGGGGTGGCATGAGGGGGAACTTCTTTACTCAGAGAGTGGTGGCTGTGTGGAATGATCTTCCTGCAGAAGTGGTGGAGGCAGGATCGATTTTAACATTTAAAAGTAAAGTGGATAGGTATATGGACGGGGAGGGAATGGAGGGGTATGGTCTGAGTGCAGGTAGATGGGACTAGGGGAAAATAAATGGTCGGCACGGACTGGAAGGGCCGAGAAGGCCTGTTTCCGTTCTGTAATTGTTATATGGTTATATGGTGGATCGAACTTGATGACAAACAGACTTAAATTGTTGAAATTCTCAGGTCAGATTCTGTTTTGCTTTGTTTTTCTCTTTCTTTTCCGTTTTTTTCTTCTTTAGTTTAGGGGGGGATTTGTTTTTTCCTTTTTTCCTTTTTTTCGTCTTTTTATCTTTGTGTTTTTTTTTCTACATGTATAAGTTTTCTTTTAAACATTTAACTATATTTACATAGAGACCAGGAGGTAGAGTATTATGATCGAACCCGGGTCTCTGGCGCTGTGAGGCAGCAAGTCTACCGCTGCGCCACCGTGACACACATCTCTTACATATGAATTGTACCCTTCCATATCTCGTATTAGGTTAATTGTACCCTTCCATATCTCATATTAGGTTATACCTGTTATTAATGTAATCCTGATCCCTATGTATCAATATCATTGTTATGTTTATCATTACTCTTTTTGCTCTGTCTTTTTTGTTTTGTTTTTGTTTTTTGGAAAAAAAACTATTAAAAAAATTTTAAAAGAGAGAAAGAAAAGCAGAGCCGCTTTTCCCCCTATGGACCCGAGGTGGAATGGCGGTGTTCCTTGCCCTCCGGACCCTGGCTACAAGGGACACTGTAGTCCCTCCACCCTCAGCATGAACGACGCTGCTCTGGGGCTCAGCGTCCTTCTCCAAGTCGTCCAAGAAGGACCTGAGCTGACGCTGGTCGTTCCCCTTCACCCCTTGCACCTCCGTGCCCCTCCCCCTCCTTCTGAGGATGAGGTTCAGCGAGCTGGTGAGCCAGGACCCACCACCCTGGCGGACACTTCCTCACCGCCCCCTCACTGCGACTTGGCAGGACGACTTTGATCTTTCATCGGCCTTTGTGTCGGAAGGAGCTGCAGATGCTGGTTTAAACCATTACCGTAACTTTTTTTGCATATAGTTTTTAGTTTAGAGATACAGAGCAGAAACAGGCTCTTCGGTCCGCGATGCCCAGCGATCCCCGCACATTAAGACTATCCCGCACACACTAGGAACAAATTTTACATTTGTCAACGCAATTTACATACGTACCTGTACGTATTTGGAGTGTGGGAGGAAACCGGAGCACCCGGAGAAAACCCACGCAGGTCACGGGAAGAATGAACAATCTCCGTACAGACAGCACCCGTAGTCGGGATCGAACCTGTGTCTCCGGCGCTGTAAGCACTGTAAGGCAGCAACTCTACCGCTGCGCCACCGTGCGACCCTTTTATCTTTTATTCATTCGTTCCCTATCTTTCCACATCACCATCTACGTCTCTCATTTCCCTTTCCCCTGACTCTCAGTCTGTAGAAGGGTCTCGACCCAGAAAGTCACCCATTCCTTTTCTCCGGAGATGTTGTCTGTCCCGCTGATTAACTCCAGCACTTTGCGTCTATCTTCGAGGTAGTCGGGTAGTCAGGATTGAACCTGGATCACTGGAGCTGAGAGGCACTGACCACGCCAGTGTGCCCACACCAGTCAAGATACAAGAGGGAGCTAGCAGTGTTCATGGGAACGGCAGAATCATTATCTGATCTCCTGGTTGCTAAACACTTTCATTCTCCTTACCATTCCCACACTGATCTTCCTGTCCAAGGCTTTCTCCATTGTCAGAGCGAGGCCCAGTGCAAAATGCAGGAACAGCAACTCATATATTGCGTGGGCAGCTTACAACCCAGTGGTATGAATATTGACTTCTCCAACTTTAAGTAACCCCGGCATTCCCTCTCTCTCCATCCCTCCCCCACCCAAGTCGCACCAGCTTCTTGTTTTCACCCAACAAACAGCTAACAACGTGTAGGAAGGAACTACAGATGGTGGTTTAAACCAAAGAAAGAATTTAAAAAGCTGGAGTAACTCAGCGGGACAGGCAGCCTGTCTGGAGAGAAGGAATGGGTGACGTTTCGGGTCGAGACCCATCTTCACACATGCAGTGGTGTGATCACACAAAGAGTCATTCACGAGACACCTTCCACTGGAAATCACTGGCAGACTTGCTGCAAGTCACTGCTTTCAAGCTGGAAAGGGGACAGAGAGGATTTCACCTAAAACGTCACCCATCCTTTTTCTCCAGAGATGCCGCAATGACTCGGCAGTTTCTAGATTTGCAGATGACGCAAGTCTTTGCAGTGTTGTGAACTGCAATGAAGGTGCATGGTTTACAGAAATGGGCTTATGCGTGAGAGATGTGTCGGAAGGAACTGCAGATGTTGGTTTACACCAAAGATAGACACAAAACGCTGGAGTAACTCGGTGGGACAGGCAGCATCTCTGGAGAGAAGGAATAGGTGACGTTTCGGGTCCAGACCCTTCTTCAGACTGAGAGTCAGGGGAGAGGGAAACGAGATATGGAAGGGTACAATTCATATGTAAGAGATGTGTGTCACGGTGGCGCAGCGGTAGAGTTGCTGCCTCACAGCGCCAGAGACCCGGGTTCGATCCTGACTACGGGTGCTGTCTGTACGTTCTCCCCGTGACCTGCGTGGGGTTTTCTCCGAGATCTTCAGTTTCCTCCCACACTCCAAAGAGTGTGTGTGTGTGCGCACGCACGTCAGAGGTTATGGGAAGAAGGCAGGAGAACGGGTTTGAGAGGGAAAGATAGATCAGCCACGATTGAATGGCGGTGGAGACATGATAGTCCGAATGGCCTTATTCTGCATTAAACATTATTCCCTTATCATGTATCTGTACACTGTGAATGCCTCGATTGTAATTGTGTATTGTCTTTCCGCTGGCTGGTTAGCATGCAACAGAAGCTTTTCACTGCACCTCGGTACACGTGACAATAAACACAATACAATAATACATTATTAGCCAAGTATGTTTTGCACCATACGAGGAATTTCATTTGCCAAGTCAGTCATACAAAATTAAAAGGCAACAGAACACACATAATACATTTAAACATAAACATCCATCTTTGTTCTCCCGCGGTCGGGGGGCCTCGAACCTTCCGTTGACGGGACAATCTTACTCCCGTAGCCGGCGGCGGGCCTCCTCGTCGGGGCGATCAAGCTGCTGCATCTCAGCTCCTCCGCGCCGGGCGATTTGACCCCGGGTCGGGGCTGCTCGAACGTCGGGGCTCAAGTCAGTCCCGAGCGAGGCCTCCAGCTCCATGATGTTAGGCCGCAGAGTGACCAGAGATACAATCCGGAAAACAATCACATCTCCGGCAAGGTAAGAGACTGAAAAAAAAGTTTCCCTCGATCCCTCCCGCCCACCCCCAAATAAAACAAACAAGAGAACATTTACACAAACTTTTAAAACATATTAAAAATAACAAAAATGATGAAAAAACAGACAGACTGTTGGCGAGGCTGCCAATCGTACGGCGCCCACTGGTGGTGGTAAACTGAACTGCACTGAAGATAGGCACAAAATGGTAGAGTAACTCAGTGGGTCTGGAGAAAGTCTATGGAGGGAAGGAGTAGGTGACGTTTCGGGTCGAGACGCTTCTTCGGACGTGTGTGTGCGCTACGGTGAGACTAACCATTTTATTTCCTTCCTTTGCTCAGGGAGCTGCCACCACTGGCTCGCAACTATGTGATGCGGCTGCTGTTCCTGGACCAGCCCTTGCCCCAGGCTGCCGTCACCTTCTGGGTGAAGAAAGACAACCAGCGGTAGGGCCCCACCATTTTTATTTTCTATCAAAAATATATTTTTTAATGACCATCACAAAACCCAACTGTGGTGACAGACCCACCACCACAGTGCCAAATCACAAAAGTATCTAGACATTACATTTTCAAACCACTATGTTACAATCCTCACAAATATACTAAAGAACTACTGTACAACTATGTCCCTCTCTTACACCACCCGGGCGCGGACGTAACCCCGGTAAAGGGGCGAGCATCTGGCTCGGGCAAAGCCCTCCTCCGCCTGGCGCTGTGACTCGCGGATGGTCAGCTTGGCCAGACCTAGGAGCTACCCAACCAGGACATCTCCAGCCCTGCCCACTCCAGTCCTCCGGTCGCTGACTGACAGCAGAGCCGCCCTTCCGACCACACTCCAGTGGTAATCTGAAACGATACCATGTTTAAATTTAGAAAAAATCTAAATTGAGAGTGACATTGTTGAACCCCTGGTTAAATTTGATAAGACTTGGGGAAAATTTATTCAACACATTCACACAACGTAAATTGCTCCTTCTCTAACTGTTATAAAAACTATTTTAGCTCTATAATTGGGTTCCAGCAACTAAGTTACAGAGATAGGTTGAACAAGTTAGGTCTTTATTCTTTGGAGCGCAGAAGGTTAAGGGGGGACTTGATTGAGGTCTTTAAAATGATGAAAGGGATAGACAGAGTTGACGTGGATAAGCTTTTCCCATTGAGGGTAGGAAAGATTCAAACAAGAGGGCATGACATGAGAATTAAGGGACAGAAGTTTAGGGGTGGCATGAGGGGGAACTTCTTTACTCAGAGAGTGGTGGCTGTGTGGAATGATCTTCCTGCAGAAGTGGTGGAGGCAGGATCGATTTTAACATTTAAAAGTAAAGTGGATAGGTATATGGACGGGGAGGGAATGGAGGGGTATGGTCTGAGTGCAGGTAGATGGGACTAGGGGAAAATAAATGGTCGGCACGGACTGGAAGGGCCGAGAAGGCCTGTTTCCGTTCTGTAATTGTTATATGGTTATATGGTGGATCGAACTTGATGACAAACAGACTTAAATTGTTGAAATTCTCAGGTCAGATTCTGTTTTGCTTTGTTTTTCTCTTTCTTTTCCGTTTTTTTCTTCTTTAGTTTAGGGGGGGATTTGTTTTTTCCTTTTTTCCTTTTTTTCGTCTTTTTATCTTTGTGTTTTTTTTTCTACATGTATAAGTTTTCTTTTAAACATTTAACTATATTTACATAGAGACCAGGAGGTAGAGTATTATGATCGAACCCGGGTCTCTGGCGCTGTGAGGCAGCAAGTCTACCGCTGCGCCACCGTGACACACATCTCTTACATATGAATTGTACCCTTCCATATCTCGTATTAGGTTAATTGTACCCTTCCATATCTCATATTAGGTTATACCTGTTATTAATGTAATCCTGATCCCTATGTATCAATATCATTGTTATGTTTATCATTACTCTTTTTGCTCTGTCTTTTTTGTTTTGTTTTTGTTTTTTGGAAAAAAAACTATTAAAAATTTTTTAAAAGAGAGAAAGAAAAGCAGAGCCGCTTTTCCCCCTATGGACCCGAGGTGGAATGGCGGTGTTCCTTGCCCTCCGGACCCTGGCTACAAGGGACACTGTAGTCCCTCCACCCTCAGCATGAACGACGCTGCTCTGGGGCTCAGCGTCCTTCTCCAAGTCGTCCAAGAAGGACCTGAGCTGACGCTGGTCGTTCCCCTTCACCCCTTGCACCTCCGTGCCCCTCCCCCTCCTTCTGAGGATGAGGTTCAGCGAGCTGGTGAGCCAGGACCCACCACCCTGGCGGACACTTCCTCACCGCCCCCTCACTGCGACTTGGCAGGACGACTTTGATCTTTCATCGGCCTTTGTGTCGGAAGGAGCTGCAGATGCTGGTTTAAACCATTACCGTAACTTTTTTTGCATATAGTTTTTAGTTTAGAGATACAGAGCAGAAACAGGCTCTTCGGTCCGCGATGCCCAGCGATCCCCGCACATTAACACTATCCCGCACACACTAGGAACAAATTTTACATTTGTCAACGCAATTTACATACGTACCTGTACGTATTTGGAGTGTGGGAGGAAACCGGAGCACCCGGAGAAAACCCACGCAGGTCACGGGAAGAATGAACAATCTCCGTACAGACAGCACCCGTAGTCGGGATCGAACCTGTGTCTCCGGCGCTGTAAGCACTGTAAGGCAGCAACTCTACCGCTGCGCCACCGTGTGACCCTTTTATCTTTTATTCATTCGTTCCCTATCTTTCCACATCACCATCTACGTCTCTCATTTCCCTTTCCCCTGACTCTCAGTCTGTAGAAGGGTCTCGACCCAGAAAGTCACCCATTCCTTTTCTCCGGAGATGTTGTCTGTCCCGCTGATTAACTCCAGCACTTTGCGTCTATCTTCGAGGTAGTCGGGTGGTCAGGATTGAACCTGGATCACTGGAGCTGAGAGGCACTGACCACGCCAGTGTGCCCACACCAGTCAAGATACAAGAGGGAGCTAGCAGTGTTCATGGGAACGGCAGAATCATTATCTGTTCTCCTGGTTGCTAAACACTTTCATTCTCCTTACCATTCCCACACTGATCTTCCTGTCCAAGGCTTTCTCCATTGTCAGAGCGAGGCCCAGTGCAAAATGCAGGAACAGCAACTCATATATTGCGTGGGCAGCTTACAACCCAGTGGTATGAATATTGACTTCTCCAACTTTAAGTAACCCCGGCATTCCCTCTCTCTCCATCCCTCCCCCACCCAAGTCGCACCAGCTTCTTGTTTTCACCCAACAAACAGCTAACAACGTGTAGGAAGGAACTACAGATGGTGGTTTAAACCAAAGAAAGAATTTAAAAAGCTGGAGTAACTCAGCGGGACAGGCAGCCTGTCTGGAGAGAAGGAATGGGTGACGTTTCGGGTCGAGACCCATCTTCACACATGCAGTGGTGTGATCACACAAAGAGTCATTCACGAGACACCTTCCACTGGAAATCACTGGCAGACTTGCTGCAAGTCACTGCTTTCAAGCTGGAAAGGGGACAGAGAGGATTTCACCTAAAACGTCACCCATCCTTTTTCTCCAGAGATGCCGCAATGACTCGGCAGTTTCTAGATTTGCAGATGACGCAAGTCTTTGCAGTGTTGTGAACTGCAATGAAGGTGCATGGTTTACAGAAATGGGCTTATGCGTGAGAGATGTGTCGGAAGGAACTGCAGATGTTGGTTTACACCAAAGATAGACACAAAACGCTGGAGTAACTCGGTGGGACAGGCAGCATCTCTGGAGAGAAGGAATAGGTGACGTTTCGGGTCCAGACCCTTCTTCAGACTGAGAGTCAGGGGAGAGGGAAACGAGATATGGAAGGGTACAATTCATATGTAAGAGATGTGTGTCACGGTGGCGCAGCGGTAGAGTTGCTGCCTCACAGCGCCAGAGACCCGGGTTCGATCCTGACTACGGGTGCTGTCTGTACGTTCTCCCCGTGACCTGCGTGGGGTTTTCTCCGAGATCTTCAGTTTCCTCCCACACTCCAAAGAGTGTGTGTGTGTGCACACGCACGTCAGAGGTTATGGGAAGAAGGCAGGAGAACGGGTTTGAGAGGGAAAGATAGATCAGCCACGATTGAATGGCGGTGGAGACATGATAGTCCGAATGGCCTTATTCTGCATTAAACATTATTCCCTTATCATGTATCTGTACACTGTGAATGCCTCGATTGTAATTGTGTATTGTCTTTCCGCTGGCTGGTTAGCATGCAACAGAAGCTTTTCACTGCACCTCGGTACACGTGACAATAAACACAATACAATAATACATTATTAGCCAAGTATGTTTTGCACCATACGAGGAATTTCATTTGCCAAGTCAGTCATACAAAATTAAAAGGCAACAGAACACACATAATACATTTAAACATAAACATCCATCTTTGTTCTCCCGCGGTCGGGGGCCTCGAACCTTCCGTTGACGGGACAATCTTACTCCCGTAGCCGGCGGCGGGCCTCCTCGTCGGGGCGATCAAGCTGCTGCATCTCAGCTCCTCCGCGCCGGGCGATCTGACCCCGGGTCGGGGCTGCTCGAACGTCGGGGCTCAAGTCAGTCCCGAGCGAGGCCTCCAGCTCCATGATGTTAGGCCGCAGAGTGACCAGAGATACAATCCGGAAAACAATCACATCTCCGGCAAAGTAAGAGACTGAAAAAAAAGTTTCCCTCGATCCCTCCCGCCCACCCCCACATAAAACAAACAAGAGAACATTTACACAAACTTTTAAAACATATTAAAAATAACAAAAATGATGAAAAAACAGACAGACTGTTGGCGAGGCTGCCAATCGTACGGCGCCCACTGGTGGTGGTAAACTGAACTGCACTGAAGATAGGCACAAAATGGTAGAGTAACTCAGTGGGTCTGGAGAAAGTCTATGGAGGGAAGGAGTAGGTGACGTTTCGGGTCGAGACGCTTCTTCGGACGTGTGTGTGCGCTACGGTGAGACTAACCATTTTATTTCCTTCCTTTGCTCAGGGAGCTGCCACCACTGGTTCGCAATTATGTGATGCGGCTGCTGTTCCTGGACCAGCCCCTGCCCCAGGCTGCCGTCACCTTCTGGGTGAAGAAAGACAACCAGCGGTAGGGCCCCACCATTTTTATTTTCTATCAAAAATATATTTTTTAATGACCATCACAAAACCCAACTGTGGTGACAGACCCACCACCACAGTGCCAAATCACAAAAGTATCTAGACATTACATTTTCAAACCACTATGTTACAATCCTCACAAATATACTAAAGAACTACTGTACAACTATGTCCCTCTCTTACACCACCCGGGCGCGGACGTAACCCCGGTAAATGGCGAGCATCTGGCTCGGGCAAAGCCCTCCTCCGCCTGGTACCGTGACTCGCGGATGGTCAGCTTGGCCAGACCTAGGAGCTACCCAACCAGGACATCTCCGGCCCTGCCCACTCCAGTCCTCCGGTCGCTGACTGACAGCAGAGCCGCCCTTCCGACCACACTCCAGTGGTAATCTGAAACGATACCATGTTTAAATTTAGAAAAAATCTAAATTGAGAGTGACATTGTTGAACCCCTGGTTAAATTTGATAAGACTTGGGGAAAATTTATTCAACACATTCACACAACGTAAATTGCTCCTTCTCTAACTGTTATAAAAACTATTTTAGCTCTATAATTGGGTTCCAGCAACTAAGTTACAGAGATAGGTTGAACAAGTTAGGTCTTTATTCTTTGGAGCGCAGAGGTTAAGGGGGGACTTGATTGAGGTCTTTAAAATGATGAAAGGGATAGACAGAGTTGACGTGGATAAGCTTTTCCCATTGAGGGTAGGAAAGATTCAAACAAGAGGGCATGACATGAGAATTAAGGGACAGAAGTTTAGGGGTGGCATGAGGGGGAACTTCTTTACTCAGAGAGTGGTGGCTGTGTGGAATGATCTTCCTGCAGAAGTGGTGGAGGCAGGATCGATTTTAACATTTAAAAGTAAAGTGGATAGGTATATGGACGGGGAGGGAATGGAGGGGTATGGTCTGAGTGCAGGTAGATGGGACTAGGGGAAAATAAATGGTCGGCACGGACTGGAAGGGCCGAGAAGGCCTGTTTCCGTGCTGTAATTGTTATATGGTTATATGGTGGATCGAACTTGATGACAAACAGATTTAAATTGTTGAAATTCTCAGGTCAGATTCTGTTTTGCTTTGTTTTTCTCTTTCTTTTCTGTTTTTTTCTTCTTTAGTTTAGGGGGGGGTTTGTGTTTTCCTTTTTTCCTTTTTTCCGTCTTTTTATCTTTGTGTTTTTTTTTCTACATATATAAGTTTTCTTTTAAACATTTAACTATATTTACATAGAGACCAGGAGGTAGAGTATTTTGACACTGGACTCATATTAGGTTATACCTGTTATTAATGTAATCCTGATCCCTATGTATCAATATCATTGTTATGTTTATCATTACTCTTTTTGCTCTGTCTTTTTTGTTTTGTTTTTGTTTTTTGGAAAAAAAACTATTAAAAAAATTTTAAAAGAGAGAAAGAAAAGCAGAGCCGCTTTTCCCCCTATGGACCCGAGGTGGAATGGCGGTGTTCCTTGCCCTCCGGACCCTGGCTACAAGGGACACTGTAGTCCCTCCACCCTCAGCATGAACGACGCTGCTCTGGGGCTCAGCGTCCTTCTCCAAGTCGTCCAAGAAGGACCTGAGCTGACGCTGGTCGTTCCCCTTCACCCCTTGCACCTCCGTGCCCCTCCCCCTCCTTCTGAGGATGAGGTTCAGCGAGCTGGTGAGCCAGGACCCACCACCCTGGCGGACACTTCCTCACCGCCCCCTCACTGCGACTTGGCAGGACGACTTTGATCTTTCATCGGCCTTTGTGTCGGAAGGAGCTGCAGATGCTGGTTTAAACCATTACCGTAACTTTTTTTGCATATAGTTTTTAGTTTAGAGATACAGAGCAGAAACAGGCTCTTCGGTCCGCGATGCCCAGCGATCCCCGCACATTAACACTATCCCGCACACACTAGGAACAATTTTTACATTTGTCAACGCAATTTACATACGTACCTGTACGTATTTGGAGTGTGGGAGGAAACCGGAGCACCCGGAGAAAACCCACGCAGGTCACGGGAAGAATGAACAATCTCCGTACAGACAGCACCCGTAGTCGGGATCGAACCTGTGTCTCCGGCGCTGTAA
Organism: Raja brachyura; assembly: GCA_963514005.1. The sequence continues at coordinate 33,714,334 of OY740805.1, forward strand.
GCACTGTAAGGCAGCAACTCTACCGCTGCGCCACCGTGCGACCCTTTTATCTTTTATTCATTCGTTCCCTATCTTTCCACATCACCATCTATGTCTCTCATTTCCCTTTCCCCTGACTCTCAGTCTGTAGAAGGGTCTCGACCCAGAAAGTCACCCATTCCTTTTCTCCGGAGATGTTGTCTGTCCCGCTGATTAACTCCAGCACTTTGCGTCTATCTTCGAGGTAGTCGGGTGGTCAGGATCGAACCTGGATCACTGGAGCTGAGAGGCACTGACCACGCCAGTGTGCCCACACCAGTCAAGATACAAGAGGGAGCTAGCAGTGTTCATGGGAACGGCAGAATCATTATCTGATCTCCTGGTTGCTAAACACTTTCATTCTCCTTACCATTCCCACACTGATCTTCCTGTCCAAGGCCTTCTCCATTGTCAGAGTGAGGCCCAGTGCAAAATGCAGGAACAGCAACTCATATATTGCGTGGGCAGCTTACAACCCAGTGGTATGAATATTGACTTCTCCAACTTCAAGTAACCCCAGCATTCCCTCTCTCTCCATCCCTCCCCCACCCAAGTCGCACCAGCTTCTTGTTTTCACCCAACAAACAGCTAACAACGTGTAGGAAGGAACTACAGATGGTGGTTTAAACCAAAGAAAGAATTAAAAAAGCTGGAGTAACTCAGCGGGACAGGCAGCCTGTCTGGAGAGAAGGAATGGGTGACGTTTCGGGTCGAGACCCATCTTCACACATGCAGTGGTGTGATCACACAAAGAGTCATTCACGAGACACCTTCCACTGGAAATCACTGGCAGACTTGCTGCAAGTCACTGCTTTCAAGCTGGAAAGGGGACAGAGAGGATTTCACAAGTTATAGGAGTATAATTAGGCCATTCGGCCCATCGAGTCCACTCCGCTATTCAATCATGGCTGATCTCTGCCTCCTAATCCCATTCTCCTGCTTTCTCCCCATAACCCTTGACACCCATTCTAATTAGAATTTGTCTATCTCTGCCATAAAAATATCCACTGACTTGTCCTCCACTGCTCTCCGTGGCAATGAATTCCACAGATTAACTACCCTCTGATTAATGAAATTCCTCCTCACCTCCTTTCTAAAAGAGCGCCCTTTAATTCTGAGGCTGTGACCTCTGGTCCCAGGCTCTCCCACCAGTGGGTTTATGCGGATGTTGCCAGGACTAGAGGGTGTGAGCTATAGGCAGAGGTTGAGTAGCAGGGACACTATTCCATGGAGTGTAGGAGGATGAGAGGTGATATATAATAGTGGTGTGGAAGATCATGAGAGGAATAGATCGGGTAGATGCACAGAGTCTCTTGCCCAGAGTAGGTGAATTGAGGACCAAACGACATGGGTTTAAGGTGAAGGGGAAAAGATTTAATAAGAATGTGAGGGGTAACCTTTTCACACAAAGGGTGGTGGTTGTATCGAACAAGCTGCCAGAGGAGGTAGTTGAGGCTGGGACACTCCCAAGGTTTAAGAAACAGCTAGACAGGTACATGGATAGGCCAGATTTGGAGGGATATGGACCAAAGGCAGGCAGGTGGGACTAGTGTAGCCGGGGCATATTGGTTGGTGTGGGCAAGTTGGCTCGAAGGGCCTGTTTGCACACTGTATCACTCTATGACTAGTGTAGCTGGGGCATGTTGGTTGGTGTGGGCAAGTTGGTTTGAAGGGCCTGTTTCCACACTGTATCACTCTATGACTAGTGTAGATGGGGCATGTTGGTTGGCGTGGGCAAGTTGGATGGAAGGGCCTGTTTGCACACTGTATCACTCTATGACTAGTGTAGCTGGGGCATGTTGGTTGGCGTGGGCAAGTTGGATCGAAGGGCCTGTTTGCACACTGTATCACTCTATGACTAGTGTAGATGGGGCATGTTGGTTGGCGTGGGCAAGTTGGATCGAAGGGCCTGTTTGCACACTGTATCACTCTATGACTCTGACTCTCAGTTCCACATAGGGAGGCACGGTGGCACAGCCTTAGAGTTGCTGCCTTACAGCGCTTTCAGGCCAGAGACCCGGGTTCGATCCCTACTGCGGGCTCTGTCTGTATGGAGTTTGTACGTCCACCCCACGACCTGCGTGGGTTTTCTCCGAGATCTTCGTTTTCCTCCCACACTCCAAAGACATGCAGGTTTGTAGGTTAATTGGCTTGGTGTAAATGTAAAAAATTGTCCCTGGTGTGTATAGGGTAGCGTTAATGTGCGGGGATCGCTGGTGGTCGGTGTGGACTCGGTGGGCCGAAGGGCCTGTTTCCGCGCTGTATCTCTAAACACTAAAACAAAAATGAATGACGAAGACATCTGTTTAGTGTTCTTTATTCAGTGCAAGTGTTGCTTTAAGTGATGAAGATTCTTGATCACACCTCGAAATGCAAGGTGCAAAGGGAATCTACAACCCTGTACGTCTTTGGAGCGTGGGAGAAAACCGAAGATCTCAGAAAACCCACGCAGGTCAAGGGTGGAACGTACAAACTCTGCACAGACAGCACCCGTAATCAGGATGGAACCTGGGTCCCTGGCGCTGTGAGGCAGCAACTCTACCGCTGCGCCACCATTCTGCCACTGGGTTCTTCTGTAGAAGGCTCCCAACCCGAAACGTCACATATAGCTTTTCGCCATAGATGCTGCCTGACCCACTGTCACTCCAGCTTTTTCTATCTATGGTCAGTTTAAACCAGCATCTGCAGTTCCAGGTTAATTTTGCAGGTTGAATCAGGAGTAAGGGAGGCAAATGCACTGTTGGCATTCGTTGTGTGATGGCAATTTCAAACGTTTCCAATGTCCAACTTTTCATTGCCCAGGTAGGGAGGAGTAGAACTTACGCAAACGATACACAAACAAAAATGAATACTCCAGTCATTATTTCCAGTTTAATAGTAAGATTAAACGAGAACTTACCAGTTTGAAGTTTGATCTTTATTTTATGAGGAGTTGCGATGAGGGATTTCGTGAAGAACCCGCCAGCACGCATGCGCGACATACTTCAAAGCCGCGGTGTGGAATCACAGAAAAAACCAAGCCAAGAAATGACTTGTTATAGTAAGATTGAAGAGACTCTAGTTACCAGTTGACTTTATGATCGAGGGTTGGGAGCGGAGGGCACGAAATCCCTCATCGCAACTCCTCATAAAATAAAGATCAAACTTCAAACTGGTAAGTTCTCGTTTAATCTTACTATTTCATTTCGGAGTCACGTGAGTGACTTCGTGAAGACTTCAAAGCTTCTGTGATTTCACGCCCTGGACAACGTCCATGCTATCACACACGCTACTGAAAAGGTGGACAGCAGTAATCAATTTCCGTCACTGTTTCTCTGAAAAAATAATAATATTTATTAATAACAACAAGAAAGGCCCCTCACTGAGGGGTAACTGGATGCTCTTGGCCTGCATCCAGCACGGCTCCTGCGAACATTCCAGGTACGGTGACGGGTTTGTTGTAAAACCGTTGAAAAGTGGCTTCACTGGCCCATCCCGCTGTGGCAAGTATCTGGTCCATGGGCACCTCCATGACCTTTGCCGCCGATGTTGATGCTGCCCTGGTGGAATGGGATTTAAAAACATCAGTGTCAATACCTGCCTTGTTTAAGACGATCCTGAGCCATCGGGATATCGTCTGCACCGTCACTCTATGGTGAGGTTTTTTGTGACTGATGAACAGGTATTGCTCCATTCCCCTTATTTTCCTCGTCACTTTGATATAGTGGCGGATATGGGTGGCTATGCATAGCCTAGCATCAGCGGGGTATGCTGGAAACTCCAGCTGCAGCCCTGTAAATCCAGGTCTATGCTGCTTGAGCAATTCATCAATGAAGAAAGTGACCCGTTCAGGGGTAGAGATCATTCTGTCGATCTTGGCCTTGTGAAGCGTTTGCACCCTTTGTGCTGAAGTAAGTGCCATCAACATCACCACCTTCAGGGTGAGTTTGTCCAATTCGAGCCCCGTCATGGGTGACCATGTTCTCAGCAGGGTCAGCACTTTGCCGATATCCCATGTGACGTTGTAACGGGGCCTCGGCGGGTTGGAATTAAATATCCCCCGCATAAGTTTGGAGACCAATTTATTGGATCCTACCTCAATATTGAGGTAGGACGATAGCGCACTCCTGGCGCTATTGATGGCACTATAGCTGAGATGTTGATCATGGTGTAGCCCCACAAGAAATTCCAGCACATCTGTGATGGAGACGGAGTCATATGCAACGTCCATGCGGCCACAATAGGATTCCCATTTCCTGATGTACGATAAGTACTGCCGTCTTGAGGACTCCCTGCATGATGCTCCCATGGTATCCATTGTCCTTGAAGATAGACCATACTGAAGTAGTGGCCTGTTCAGATCCTGCAAGCCAATAGATTCAAATGACTATGGCAGGGGTGTGGTTCCCCTGTGGCAGGGTTCGTCACCAATTGTGGGCAACCCTCTAAGAGGACCCATGGTTGACTTATCATTCCAAGGACCACCGGATACCATGATTGCGTAGGCCAGTCGGGTATAATGAGGATGCCCTTGGCAGCATCGAGCTGGATTTTCCGCAATACCCGACTGATGAGGCAGAATGGAGGAAAGGCATAGAAGAACCATTTCCCCCAGTCTAGCGAGAATGCGTCCATCGCCATTGCCCCAGGATCTGGCTCCCATGATACGTATGTTGGTACCTGATGGTTCAACCGTGACGCAAAAAGGTCAATATCCGGTTTACCAAATTTGGCTGTAATTTTGGTGAATATTTGGGGGTTCAACATCCACTCGATGTTGTCATTGAACTTCCGTGACCTGGTGTCCGCCACTGTATTGAGCTCACCTGGCAAGTAGGTAGCTGAGATCCAAATATTCCGTTGAATACACCAGAGCCAAATTGTGTTTGCCAATTCATTGCATGAAATTGACCTGGTACCGCCCATATGATTCAGATAAGCCACCGCAGTGGTATTGTCTATTTGGAGACGGACATGAGTGTTAGTCATATTTGAACAATAGGCTCTTAGTCCGTGGAATGCTCCTAGCATCTCCAAATAGTTTATCCCTTGTGCTAACAACAAAGTAGCTTCAAGTGAATCCCATCTACCTCCACAACTGTTGTTGTTGTCCGTAGCTCCCCAGCCATGGGAGCTTGCATCTGTTTGCAAGTATACCATTGGACGAGGCACAATGATGGGTTTAAATGAGTTATGGATATTGCCAATCCACCATAGTAACTCAAGTTTTGCCTTAACCGGCAACTGCATAGGTCTATCATAATGTCCAGTATTTAGTTTTAATGCTGTTATTTTTGACCTTTGTAAATTCTGATAGTGTAAAGGTCCATATTGAGCAGCTGGAAATACTGCTACAATTTTGCCAATTACCCTGGCAGTTAATCTGATAGACGGTATACTGGCGCAGACCAGGTTCTTGCATGCTTGAAACACATCACCAATTTTGTTAGTTGGGATGGTGGTGATCATGCGATTGGAGTCTATCGTGAACCCCAAGCAGTCCATGATCTGTGCGGGGAGGAACTTTGATTTGTCTGGATGGATTATAAACCCCATTTTTTGAAAAATTTCCACTGTGGCTGAAACCGCCAACTCTGCTGATTCCAGAGTGTGCCCAATTATCAGAATGTCATCCAAATAGGCCATGACCGTATGATTTTGTCTCCGCAGTGTAGATAACACTGGCTTGAGTAGTTTGGTGAACAGTCTGGGGGCTGTAGTAAGCCCATTGGGCAATGCTTTGTATTGCCAAAGCTGATCCATCCAGGTAAACTTCAAGAACTTCCTATGATGTTTCCGAATGGATACTGAATAGTATGCATCTTTTAAATCAATGCATGCCATGAAGCAGCCCTCCGAAATCAAAGATTTGGCGGTTTCAAATGTGTCCATTTTGAAATGGGTGTATTTTACAAAGGTATTCAAGTGAGTTAAATCTATAATGACCCGGCATCCACCGTCTTTTTTAGTTTTAGTAAATATATTGGACACAAACTCAATTGGTTCATGTGTGGTTCGTTCTATCACACCTTTGTCTTGTAAACTCAAGATTTCAGCATAGCCTTCTGCCAATTCTTTTTTGGAAAGTGCAAATTTGCGATTCGGCATATGCTGGGGTGGAGGCAATTGGCCATGAATAAACTCAATTTCATAACCCTGAATACTTTGCAAGATAAACTCATCTGAAGTGATGGTTTCCCAAGCCTCCTTAAATCCCCGTAGTCTGCCCCCAACTCGTGAGGTTAGACATGCAAGTGCATGGAATCCAGACCCCCTTACCTTCATGGTTATCGGCGGTCCCTGGGATTTTTGGTGGGACGTGGAGGTGCTGGGTTTCGTGGTTGGTGCGGAACCCGCATCTTCCATGCTGGCCGCTGAGGGCCTAGCCCTAAAAAAGGCCTGGGCTGAGGAGGCTGTTGATATTGAGGAGGTGCCGGAACGTAGGTCCTTGTTGGCCTGTCGGTCTGACCTCGTGGCCTGAAGTAAGGTGTCTTCTTGGCCGAAGGTCTGGCCACAAAATGTGGTCTCATCAGACCTATGGTTTTCGCATGGTCATCCAGCTCTTTGACCTGCTTTGGGAGGTCTTCCCCGAACAGCTGTCTAGGTGGGGGGGTAGGAGGTGCTCTGCATAGTCCCGCAAATTTGGGATTCAAGGAAGGTTTAATAATGCTCTTCCGGAAAGCGTTGATCTCGTACTGCGTATTGCAGAGCAGAGCTAGAGCATCCTCCTGTTCGGTGCTTAGATCAACCCCATCTACCGACTTTGCAAAAGCGGTGATCCCAGACGTAAGTAGTTTTAAAATCCTCTGCAGTTTCACTTCCTGCGCTCTGATGCCCGGGCTGATATTACCCCAGATTGGCATGTTCACAATCGGCACGTGGAGTGAATTGCAGTTCCCTGGAGCCTTGTGTCTCTCCATGGCCTTCGCAAGGACCTCCTCCTGCAGTTGATGGTTGGTAAGGTAATCTATGGTTGCGGCCAGTTTGATGTTGAGGGGTTGTCCTGATGATACGGGTAACCCGAATTTGGCTGCTACATCCAGCAGATCTTCCTGAGGGACCTCAGGTGCTGCTGGGGCATGTACCAGGATGTCCTCCTCATCTGGTCTTATGCTGTCCATAGATGGGGACGGGGATATATCCATGAGTCCCCTGGAGCTGTGTGTGTCCTGTTTCTGATTGAGAAGAACTTGCTCCAATATCCTCTCCATACGATCCAAGCGCCCTTCATCGGGCGGGTGTGGGAGGTAAGAGGCCTCTCGCCCGAAGGAACTCCGGAGGCTCCGATCAGCAGTCCGTACCTCGTCGAGGTAATATCGGTACTGTGATGATGTGTCGCTACCAGCCGCCTCGGCGAAGCTGAGCGATTCCCGCGCGGACCTGCTCAAGCGCCTCCTTTTCGCTGAGCTGGACCCGGCTGCCTCGAAGGGCATGGGTGGGGAGAGGTCGGCACCTGACGCCGCAGCGTGGTGACCCGACGTCCGCGCGGGCTTGCCGACTGTCCTTGATCTGGACCCAGACGGCGTACGGTCCCGACCTGCCCCCAGCGGGGGAAGCGGTGACCTAGGCGAGGCTCCACCCTTGTGACTCCTCCTGGTCCCCCTGGGTGGTGAGTCGACACTGGCCCTCCTTGGTCTGCCAGTGGACTCGGGCCTGCCTGATTCACCAGACCACTTCCTAGTGGCTCCTGGTGAGACCTCAACCCGCGAAGGGCTAGGTAGTGGAATTGCATCCCTGCCTCCTTCAAGAGGGCTCAGGGTGAAGGGCCATGCATCAGCACGCGAATCCCTCTTGCTTGTCTCTGCAAACGACCCAGTGGGTGAGAGCGAGATGGAGTCAGGATGCACCTGCTCCGGCGCTGTACCGACTGTTTGTTCTGCAGGTACCCCGCTAGGGCAAGCTGCATCGGTAAACCGGATCCTGTGAATACAGGGCTCCCCGGCTTGCGCGCCTTTTTCCCGGCCCGTCCTCCTGCCGTGGAGGGGGGCTCCGGGTTGGGTTGCCGACAACTCCTTGTAGAAGTTTTACGGCCTTTGCTTTTCCTGCTGTCCATGTTTCTGTGGAAGAAAACACAATTACTTACACAGAACAACCAACTCAAGGTTGTTAGTACTTACCTGAGTGGCCCTTATGAAGGGCTGGTGACGAGCCGCGCTCCTCTCCAGCCGTCGACTGCAATGCGAGCGACGATGTGTCGCGCATGCGTGCTGGCGGGTTCTTCACGAAGTCACTCACGTGACTCCGAAATGAAATTGATTCTTTATTGTACAGACAAAGAAGTGACCATACCATATCCACTTGGGTAGACAGAAATGCTGGAGAAACTCAGCAGGTGAGGCAGCATCTATAGAGCGAAGGAAATAGGTGACGTTTCTCGTCGAGACCCTTCTCCGGACTGATGTGGTGGTGGTGGGGGGGGGGGAGGCGGAAAGAAGAAAGGAAGAGGCGGAGACAGTAGGCTGTGGGAGAACTGGGAAGGGGAGGGGAAGGAGGGAGAAAGCTAGGACTACCTGAAATTGGAAAAGTCAATGTTCATGCCGCTGGGGTGTAAACTGCCCAAGCTAAATATGAGGTGCTGCTCCTCCAATTTGCGGTGGGCCTCACTCTGGCCATGGAGGAGGCCCAGGACAGAAAGGTTGGATTTGAAATGGGAGGGGGAGTTGAAGTGAAGAGCTGGGAGATCAGGTTGGTTAATGCGAACGGAGCGGAGGTGTTGGGCGAAGCGATCGCCAAGTCTGCGCTTGGTCTTACCAGATCTTCTTTATTCTAAATACAAGTTGCTTTCCGTTCTTACTATCTGACATGGTAAAAACTGTATTCTCTCTCCCGTTCCCGCTCCAGTCTGATCTGACCACTCCCTGTTGTTTTGCTGTATGCAACATTCATCTACGTAACTGAAGCCCACCCCCATGCGTTCAAAATAATACAGCTAGAAATATCCAGACAAAACAATAAAATATGCTGACAGTAACTAGCCTAAGCATGAATGGCTCCTACACATTGTGTGCCTCCTTGTCACCTTCCCCTAGCTAACAATGATCTATTCTCCATTTTCCTTGAGTTTTGACCCCTTTGATCTCTCATTTTCACACCATACCTCCCATATCTCCCTGTCCCCCTCTCACCGCACTCTCAGTCTGATGAAGGGTCTCGACCCGAAGCATCACCCTTTCCTTCTCCCCAGAGATGCTGCCTGTCCCGCTGAGTTACTCCAGCACCTTGTGTCTATCTTCACTACCTCACGTTTGTTCCTCAAAGATTATTGAAGAAAGTCAGAACTTCCTAGTTCAGCAGGAGTCTGGGATTAGTGACACGGGAGTGAATTGAATTGAATTGAATATTTTATTGTCACATGTGACAAGTTGCAGTGAACTTCTTTGCTTGTATACCTTGCCACGGTATGCAAGTAGTAGCAATGTTACAAAATTTTGAGATTTTAAAAATCAAGTCTGCAATTTATCCCATCAGATAAAGCATAAAAAGAAGTTTAATTTGACACCTAATTCACTTTCATATCTTCAGTATTAAGAAAGTTATGACCATCTTGTTCCCCATTGCCTTTCAAAAGCTGTGATCTCGAACAGTTAAAAGCCCATAACTTTCTTAAAAATTAAGAGAACTCAATAAAATTTTCAGTTATTATAGATTGAAGCATTCTGAAACAAATATGAAACAATCTTACTTGGATGACCTGAAATTAAAGCATATAATTAGTTAGTTATCTAATTGTAGCTAATTACAAAATTTATGAGTAGATCTAAACATCTATCCATTTCTTAAGAAAAGATGAACTTTTTTTAAATTGCCTAAGTGTCCAAATAACATTCACACAATAATCCACAATATAACATAATTTTTAAATCTCATTTTCATTAATTTATAGGCCAAATGGAAGGAATTTAGTGTTTTATGCCTGTAAATTAATGGCCATTTAAATCAACTTGCGAGTGGGTTTTAGTGGAATGTGGTGGATTGGAACGTTGCGGTTTGCGGTGAAGTCGGGGGGAAAAATACAGCCGGTTCATACATTCTTTTTTGTCCCCTTTTCGCAACATGAAAATGTGATTAAAGCCTTCCTAAAAACCAAGTTTTTATGTAAAAATAAACTGTGTAGCTTCTTTTATCGCCTACCTTAGGTCCGTTCCGCTGTCACCGTTCAGAGCTTTAGAAGATGCTTTTTAAACTACTCTAGTCAATAAATAATCTAGCGTAGTTTAAAAATACCTTTATGAATGAAATGTCGGAGCGATTTCTCTTTAGCGACGAAATCGCCCGACATGGATTGATTTGGACTGCCTAGAGAAAATCGGCACTTTAAGCCCGCCCCCCTCTGAAAGGCGCCAAAGTCACGCACACGGGGAGCGGCAGAACTGCAGCGCTGCTAAAGGTGGGTATTGTAACATACCTACAAATAGTCGCCACATTAAGGGCGCGTACAAAGTTACAAATCCCCCTGTGCCATTTCCCAATTTGTTCTCCCACCTTCACCTCCTCACGGCCATCCCCCCCCACCCCAGGTCCCCATTGTCCATCGTTCTATACGGTGATCCCCCCCACACCGGGTCCCCATTGTCTATCGTTCTATACGGTGATCCCCCCACGCCAGGTCCCCATTGTCCATTGTTCTATACGGTGATCCCCCCCACGCCGGGTCCCCATTGTCTATCGTTCTATACGGTGAATCCCCCCATGCCAGGTCCCCATTGTCTATCGTTCTATACGGTGATCCCCCCACGCCAGGTCCCCATTGTCCATCGTTATATACGGTGGTCCCCCCACGCCGGGTCCCCATTGACCATCGTTCTTCATGATGTTCCCACCAAACCGGGTGTGTAGGTGTAGGTGGCACAGATGTTGCTGGGTTTGTGGAGCTGATGTATCAGCACTGGTGGTCGAGAGGAAAGTCTGATCCCTGGAACCTGCATCACTTCACTGCAGATAGACCCTGGTCTTGTGCCGTCTTCTCTTTACCAGTGAGAATCGTCATCAACAGTGTGGTCAGGCTGGAGAGGGAATCATTGGTCATGAATTATTTAACTTATTGCAGGAGAGATTTCAGTGCACACTGTACTTGGAGCGATGCTTCAGTCTCGACCCGAAACGCCACCCATTCCTTCTCTCCAGAGATGCTGCCTGTCCCGCTGAGCTACTCCAGCATTTTGTGTCTATCTTTGGCTTAAACCAGCATCTGCAGTTCCTTCCTGCACAATGCTTCAGTTGAATTTAGTTTGGAGATACAAAATAGAAACAGGCCCTTCGGTCCACCGGGTTCACGCAGACCAGCTATCACCGAACACTAAAACTATCCTACACACACTAGGAACAATTTTACATTTATACCAAGCCAATTAACCTACAAACCTGTACGTCTTTGGAGTGTGGGACGAAACCCACGCAGGTCACGGGGAGAACGTACAAACTCCATACAGACAGCACCTGTAGTCGAGATCAAACCTGGGTCTCTAGTGCCGTGAGGCAGCAACTCTACCGCTGCACCACTGTGCAGCTTCCTTGCAGTTTGGAATCAAGCAGCTCTTATGGCTTTGAAAGTAGGGAAAATCTCGTGGCTATATCTCAGAGTGAGAGAGAGAGAGAGACAATGAACTGCAGGTGCCAGTTTACAGAAAAAGACACAAAGTGCTGGGGTAACACAGCGTGTCAAGCAGCATCTCTGGAGAACATGAATCGCCTCAGTCTACCTGATCTCCCGGTTGCCAAACACTTTTAATCCCCGTCCCATTCGCACACTGACCTTTCTGTCCATGGCCTCCTCCATTGTCAGAGTGAGGCCCAGCGCAATTTGGCTTGGCAATGTAAATGATCCCTACTGTGTGTAGGATAGTGTTAATGTGCGGGGATCGCTGGTTGGCGCGGACTCGGTGGGCCGAAGGGTTCGATTCTCCAGCATCTGCAGTTCCTTCTTTAACACATCACTGTACCTTAATTGGTGCATGTGACAATAAATGTGAATCTGAATCTGAATCTATATCTAAGCCTTTCACTATTTCCGCTCTTGCTCCCCTCCACCCAGTCACGAATGGGACAAAGTCCCCCTAGTTCACAAGTTCAAGGAGCTGGAATAGGCCATTCGGCCCATCCAGTCTATTCTGCTGATCTATCTCTCCCTCTCAACTAGGATTGCCAACTGTCCCGTATTAGCCGGGACATCCCGTATTTTGGGCTAAATTGGTTTGTCCCATGCGGGTGCGCCCTTGTCCCGTATTTGACTGTTACTCCTCGGGTCGAGGGGACTGTCGAGACAATGTCCAAATAAGGGACAAAGGTCCAAATACGGGACAAATTCCCGACGGCAATTCGTTGCCCGACTCGACCGTGGCTGGGTGAATGATGGGTTGGCCCGGGTACTGGACTGCACATAAAGCCCAGCCGGCGGGCCAGCTGAAGAGTTTTGGCCCCGGGCCGCGCGCCGATGATCGGCCATGAGAAGGAGGGGTGGTGGTGTCGGCGGTCAGAGAAGGTCCAAAGGTCGGACAGCTGGCCGGGCTGCCGACTGACGGGGCCACGGGCGAGGCGCTGCGATCCGACTGTCCCCTCGACCCGAGAAGTATAGGTCAAATACAGGACAAGGGCGGTCCCGTACGGGACAAACCAATTCATGCCAATATACGGGATGTCCCGGCTAATACGGGACAGTTGGCAACCCTAGTCGGTGGGCTGAAGGGCCTGTTTCCGCGCTGTATCTCTAAACTAAATCAGCAGGTCCCACCTATACTAATCACCAGCATCTCTCCCACTCTCCCACAGAGACCATGATGACTGTGTGGGCATCTTGACAGGTATCCGTCTCTGGCATTCCCAGCAGCTTCCCGGTGGTCTCCAGGGACTGGTCCTCAACCCCATCTTCAAGGAGAACCTACGCATCGCGCTCCTCGGCGGGTGAGTATGGAGCGACGCGTCCATGTAGCAGCCGGACATAGCGGAGTTCCGCAAGGGTCGGTGCTGGGGCCGCTACTCCTCACGGAGTTTATTAATGATTTGGACGAAGGGATTGAAGGCTCTGGGGCCAAGTTTGTAGATGATACAGAAACAGGTGGACGGGCAGATAGTGCAGAGGAAGCAGGGACTGGGCAGAAGGACTTGGGCAGGTTGGGAGAGTGGGCAGAGAAGTGGCCGATGGAATATAGTGTAGCAAAGTGTGGAGTCATGCATTTTGGTGGTGGGAATAAAGGCGTAGACTATTTCCTAAATGGGGACGGAATCCAGAAACCAGAGGTGCAAAGGGACCTGCACCTATTGTCTATTGTCTACCGATTCAACTTGCAGATTAACTTGTTGGGAATCCTGCACCAGCATCCCACTGGACCCTTTGTACCTTTGCCACAGAAGGCTGTGGAGGCCAAGTCAATGGCTATTTTTAAGGCAGAGAGAGATAGATAGATTCTTGATTAGTACGGGTGTCAGGGGTTATGGGGAGAAGGCTAGAGAATGGGGTTAGGAGGGAGAGATAGATCAGCCATGGCGAAGTAGGCTTGATGGGCCGAATGGCCTAATTCTGTTCCAATTACTTATGACCTTATGACCTTTTCGATCCTGGCAACTTGTGACCCCTGACCTTTCTGACACATCGTAACACGTGATACATTTAATTACAACGCCAGTTGCTTTGCTATCCCTTGTTTCTCAAACAATAATGGGATTCCCCATTCCTTCTGTCCAGAGATGCTGCCTGTCCCGCTGAGTTACTCCAGCATTTTGTGTCTATCTTCGGTTTAAACCAGCATCTGCAGTTCCTTCCTGCACATTTCTGCATCATCATATTAGTTTAGTTTAGAGATACAGCGCGGAAACAGGCCCTTCGGCCCACCGAGTCCGCGCCGCCGAGTTCCATCCTGCCCACGGGTGCTGTCTGTACGGAGTTTGTATGTTCGCCCCGTGACCTGCGTGGGTTTTCTCCGACATCTTCGGTTTCCTCTCACTCTCCAAAGACGTGCAGGTTTGCAGGTTAATTGGCTGGGTGTAAATGTGTGAATCGTCCCCAGTGTGTGTGGGATAGTGTTAGTGTGCGGGGATCGCTGGTTCGAGCGGACTCGTTGGGCCGAAAGGTCTGTTTCCGCGCTGTTTCTCTAAACAGTATGTAGGATAGTGATAGTGTGCAGGGATCGCTGGTCGGTGCGGACTCGGTGGGCCGAAGGGCCTGTTTCCGCGCTGTTTCTCTAAACTAAAACTAAACTAAAGTCCCAGCTACAGACAGCACAGGGGAGATAGAGAACCCGGATAAATATACTGCCAGTGTGGTGTAGGAAGGAACTGCAGATGCTGGTTTACACCGAAGATAGACACAAAATGCTGGAGTAACAGCAGGGCAGACAGCATCTCTGGAGAGAAGGAATGGGTGGCGTTTCGGGTCGAGACCCTTCTTCAGTTTATCTTCAGGTCTACTGTGGGTTTGGTACATAGTAAAGCTGTCTCTACCTGGGGCTGTTTCACATTCGTAAGGCAAGTACAACACTAGATAATTAACAGAGCAAACCTCTGCCCAGACCATCACACAAACCAACCTCCCTTCCATGGACGAAATGTGAAGGAAGGAACTGCAGATGCTAGTTTACACCGAAGATAGACACAAAATGCTGAAGTAACTCAGCGGGACGGGCAGCATCTCTGGATAGGATAGTCTGAAGAAGGGTCTCGACCCAAAACGTCACCCATTCCTTCTCTCCTGAGATGTTGCCTGTACTGCTGAGTTACTCCAGCATTTTGTGTCTCTCTTCCAGGAACCCTTCACAGTATGAGGTGGTGTGATGATAAGATGAGAGGGCAGATAGCCACAGTCTATTTCCCATGGTAACTGCAAATAGGCCATTCACATACTCTTGAAGTGTAAGACATCCTTTAATGATAGCACAGGGTATAACACACGTCAGCAAGCACTGGTTACATTCTTCTACTGAACTGTGCCCAGGGAGGGCAAAGCGTTATGATTGATGTTAACTAAGGCGGGGTTAATGGTACTGAGGGAGCTACATTATTGGTTGCATGCATAAACCATCTACAGTAACGGTATCCAAAACCTGAATCTGTAGGTTGAAAGTGAGTGGGAGGATGTTTAGGGAACCTAAAGGACAAATTAAGGTAATAAGTAATAGCAGAATTAGGCCATTCGGCCCATCAAGTCTACTCTGCCATTCGATCATGGCTGATCTATTTCTCCCTCCTAACCCCATTCTCCTGCTTTCTCCCCAAAATTCCTGACACCCGCACTAATCAAGAATCTATCTGTTGCTGCCTTAAAAATATCCACTGACTTGGCCTCCACAGCCTTCTGTGGCAACGAATTCCACCGATTCACCACCCTCTGATTAAAGATTCTTCAATCAATTACTCTAATTGATATCACCAGCCACCCATTTACACCTCACGCTGCCTGGGCAAAGCCAGCAGCATCACCAAGGACCAGTCTCACCCCGGCCACTCCCTCTTTTCCCCTCCCAACATGCAAAACGTACAGAAGTGTGAAAACGCACACCTCCAGATTCAGGGACAGATTCTGCCCGGCTGTAATCAGGCAACTGAACCTTCCTCTCACCAACAGGAGAGCAGTCCTGACCTCCCATCTACCTCTTTGGAGACCCTCGGACTATCTTTAATCGGACTCTACTGGACTTTATCTTGCACTAAACTTTATCCCCTTTCTCCTGTATCCGTGGACGGCTCGATTGTAAACATGTGTAGTCTTTCTGCTGACTGGATAGCACGCAACAAAAGCTTTTCACTGAACCTCAGTACATGTGACAATAAACTAAACTAAACTAAACTTGCTGTGCACAGCCCTATCCCAGGGGATGGACAGTGCTGTATAATACAGGTCGAAGCTGCCCTGTTAAACCCACCCAGGGCAGAGACAGCACACGTTAGATACAGAGCAATGCTCCCTCTTTGTGTGTGTCTGTCTGTCAGGACTGTGGTCAATGTGTGTGTGACCAAGTCAAGTCAGCTTTATTTGTCACATACACATACAAGATGTACAGTGAAATGAAAGAGGCAATACCTGCGGGATTGTGCAAAACAACAGAACAGAACCAGTATTTACATTTTTTTAAAAAGACACAACAGTATTTACGCCCTGGTGAGATCAGAGTTTACAGTCCTGACGGCCTGTGGGAAGAAACTCGCTCTCATCCTCTCCGTTTTCGCAGCGTGACAGCGGAGGCGTTTGCCTGACTGTAGCAGCTGGAACAGTCCGTTGCTGGGGTGGTAGGGGTCCCCCATAATGTTGCTGGCTCTGGATCTGCACCTCCTGGTGTATAGGTCCTGCAAGGGGGGGGGGGGGGGGGGAGTGTAGTTCCCATGGTGCGTTCGTCCGAACGCACTACTCTCTGCAGAGCCTTCCTGTCCTGGGCAGAGCTGATGCCAAACCAGATCGAGATGTTTCCGGTCAGGATACTTTCTACAGCACCAGAGTTGAAGGATTGAAGGTTCCTCAGAGAGACTCTGAATTCCCTCAGCTGCCTGAGGTGGTAAAGGTGCTGCCTTGCCTTTCTCACCAGTGCGGCAGTGTGTGTGTGTGTGTGTGACTGGGGGCTGTGGTCAGTGTGTGACCATGCACTGTGGTCAGTGTGTGTGTGTGACTGTGTGTGTGTGCTATGGTGGAGGTCCACAGATGTAGATGTAGTTACCTACTGACCACCAGTGTGAGTGCTGGGACCTGTGCTATTGATTATAACGGAGTGATTTGTTGTCCACTCACAGGGGTAAGGCATGGGCTGATGACACCAGCCAGCTGGGGCCGGACAAGCACGCCCGAGACATCACCTCACTGGACAAGTACGCCATGGAGCGGTGGGAGGTGAGTCCGAGGCACTGCCACTGCCCCACAGTTCAGTTTAGTTTAGAGATGAAGCGCGGAAACAGGCCCTTCGGCCCACCCAGTCCACGCCGACCGGCGATCCCCGCACACGAACACTATCCGACACGCACTGGGGACAATTTACAATGACTCCAAGCCAATTAACCTACAAACCTGCACGTCTTTGGAGTGTGGGAGGAAACCGGAGCGCCCGGAGGAAACCCACGCAGTTCACGGGGAGAACGTGCAAACTCCGTACAGACAGCACCCGGTAGTCGGGATGGAACCCGGGTCTCTGGCGCTGTGAGGCAGCAACTCTACCGCTGCGCTAACGAGGTTATTGAGCCGGGTTGAGGAGATGAAGCACGGTATGAGCTTGGGGTGAAACAAAGACCATACAAAACTCATCCGTTAGTGTTTAACTTCTCGTTGCAGCGGGCAGCAGTGTTTTCATGCATTGGTCTTGTGCATCACCACTGCAGTTGCCTTTTCTTTAGATTGTAGAGACACAGTGCGGAAACCGGCTCATCGGCCCACCGAGTCCGCGCCGACCAGCGATCAGCCCATAGATGAACACTAGTAGGTTAATTGTCATTGGTAATTATGTAAATTGTCCCTAGTGTGTGCAGGATGGTGTTAGTGTGCGGGGATCGCTGGTCGGCGCGGACTCGGTGGGCCGAAGGGCCTGTTTCCGCACTGTATCTCCGAACTAAGCTACACTAAACATGGTAAAGAAGGGTCTCGACCCGAAATGTCGCCTATCTCCTTCACTCCTTAGATGCTGCTGCACCCGCTGAGTTTCTCCAGCTTTTTGTGTAACCCTCGATTCTCCAGCATCTGCAGTTCCTTCTTTAATACATGGTAAAGGGAATAACGTTTAGTGTAAGATGAAGTCCAGTCTGAAGAAGGGTCTCGACCCGAGACATCACCGAGACAGGAAACATGGCAGGAAACATGTTCCCCATGTTGGAGGAGTCCAGAACCAGGGACCACACTTTATGAATAAGGGGTAGGCCATTTAGAACGGATTTGTGGAAAAACCTTTTCACCCAGGCAGGGCTCTCGCTTAACTTTTTTTCCCTGTTGCCAGACAGGCAATCTTGACAGCTTTTTAGGTTGCCAAATGACAGTTTAGGTGGTCATTGAAGACGGTTTGCATGACACATGCGATAATGTGCTCGGACGAAGTGCGTAGTTATCAGTCGGAATTATGCTCAATGAAGCATTCACATATTATGTTCAAGAAGGAACTGCAGATGCTGGAAAATCAAAGGTAGACAAAAGTGCTGGAGAAACTCAGCGCGTGCAGCAGCATCTATGGAAATAGGCAAAGTTTCAGGCCGAAACCCATCAGTCTGAAGAAGGGTTTCGGCCCGAAACGTTGCCTATTTTCTTCGCTCCATAGATGCTGCCGCATCCGCTGAGTTTCTCCAGCACTTTTGTCTACATTCACATATTATTTCTGCTTCAAATAACTCACAAACTAAACATATTCACCAATCAAGACATGATATATACCACAATGACATGCAGCAAAATTATAATACAATATCTCAACTCTTTTTACACATTGCAATGAATGCAATTTCTATTAGTTCTTTCCACTTCCAAACAAAAATGTGGTTGGATTATTCAACATATGATCAACCTGTGTCAATAAATCCTGGACCATGGTAACATATATGCTTAACCATACACACCACAGATTGATGCAAGCATGTTTTCTGTGAAGGACAGAAAATTACCATGACATGGCCATAACTTGGGTCGTTATTGCTATTGTCACAGCAACACTCTCGTTTCCCACATAATTTATCCATAACAAAATATACAGGTTGCAAGGAAATTTCTAAAGGTATTTTATGATAATAGCTGTTAAAACCGACTATACCCATCTGACAGGTTAAACATTACACTAACTGACAAGAGATGGCCAAAGGACATATCTGCAGCAAATGTTCTTTTGGTAATATGGTTAAAGGTATCAAAAAAAATAATAACATTGGGAATTAAAACACATTTGATTGCATTCCGTTATCAAACATAATCAATGTTCCTTCTGAAGACCATGAAGCAGAATAGGGTCAGGGGGTGTGTGAATCAGTGCGGGGTGGATAGATAGCGGGGGGGTTGAGAAGGCACTCGGTGGGGAATGGGTGGATTGAGGCAGGTGAATTAGTAAGTGTTGGTTGGAGTATGTAAAATTGTGAGGGGAGAGCACGGGAGATATCAGTGGTGTTGAATGGGGGGATCAGTACGGGATGGATGGGGGGTTGTTCAGTACAGGATGAATGGGGGTAGTCAAAAATGCTGCAGAAATTCAGCGGGTGAGACAGCATCGATGGAGCTAAGGAAATAGGCAACGTTTCGGGCCGAGACTCAAATCCACAAAAAGCGCTTTCAAAACAACTCCTCGCACGCCGAGGCCGGGAGGAGGGAGGGGGAGCGAGAGGGAGGCCTCCTTCCGCCAGGCGAGGAGCGGGAGGAGGAGGCGATAGAGCTGCTATCGCGGCCGCTGTTGGGGGCCCGACATTCGCTCCGACCCTTCGTCACCACGCACCTGGTATCTTTGCCCCGCAATCAAAGATACTAGAGGAATACAGCCGCCTACATGAAACGTCAGTTCCTTATCCCCAGAGATGCTGCCCGACCAGTGGAGTTACTATAGTTTTTTGCGTCTCCCCGTATAAACCAGTATTTGCGTGCCAAGCCAGGCAAAATGAGTCGGCGTTTAGGTTGCCCGGCGGCACTTTCTGTGGTCATTGGCACCCAGGCAACCGCTAATTTTGAGCCCTGCCAGGGGGTTGTGAATCTGTGGAATTCTCTGCCTCAGAAGGCAGTGGAGGCCAATTCTCTGGATGCTTTCAAAAGAGAGCTAGATACAGCGTTTAAAGATAGCGGAGTCAAGGGATATGGGGAGAAGGCAGGAGAGGGGTACTGATTGTGGATGATCAGCCGTGATCACAGTGAATGGCGGTGCTGGCACGAAGGGCTGAATGACCCACTCCTGCACTACTATCTATCAAAGCAGCAACATAAGATGCTGGAGTAACTCAGCGGGACAGGCAGCATCTCGGGAGAGAAGGGCTGCATTTCGGGTTGAGACCCTTCTTCAGCCACAAAAGGTACAGACTCAAATAGGCAATAAACAATAGGTGCAGGAGTAGGCCATTCAGTCCTTCGAGTCAAGCGGAGTCAAGGGATATGGGAAGCAGGCAGGAACGGGGTACTGATTGTGGATAATCACAGTGAATGGCGGTGCTGACTCGGAGGCTGAATGGCCTATTCCTGCACAAATTGTCTATTGTCTTTAGGCAATTGTCTATACCTTTTGAGTGTGAAGAAGTGTCCCGACCCAAAACGTCACTTCGTGTCTCGACCCGAAAAAAGAAAGCAAATGGTATGTTAGCATTCATAGCAAAAGGATTTGAGTATAGGAGCAGGGAGGTTGTACTGCAGTTGTACATGGTCTTGGTGAGACCACACCTGGAGTATTGCATACAGTTTTGGTCTCCAAATGTGAGGAAAGACATTCTTGCCATTCTCTGTTAATGCAATCGATGCCTTTATCCTGCTTTCCTCGCCTCTCTGGAGAGAGAAACGCCTGATAATAGCTTTGTCACAGAGTGTTGCTTCGTATTGGTGGCTGCAAAACTCCTGCCTTTGCTTGTCTCAAAAGCATCTGGGGCGAGCAGAAGCCAGAGACGAGCTTCGATACGTTCCCCGAAGATCGGCTGGGCAGATTGCGTGCATGCTCAGGCACGGTGGCTCAGCGGTAGAGTTGCTGCCTTACAGCGCTTACAGCTCCAGGGACCCGGGTTCGATCCCGACTGCGGGTGCCGTCTGTACGGACAGTTTGCACGTTCTCCCCGTGACCTGTGTGGGTTTTCTCCGGGAGCTCCGGTTTCATTCCACACATCACCCACATGCACAAGTTTGTAGGTTAATCGGCTGTGTGTGAATGTAAAATTGTCCCCAGTGTGTGTAGGGTAGTGTTAATGAGCGGGGATCGCTGGTTGGCACGGACACGGTGGGCCGAAGGGCCTGTTTCCGCACTGTACCTCTAAACTAAACTAAACTCCCAGAGAAAACCCACGCGGGTCATGGGGAGTACGTGCAAATGCCGTACAGACAGCACCCGTAGTCAGGATGGAACCCGGGTCTCTGGCGCTGTGAGGCAGCAACTCTACCGCTGCGCCACCGTGCCACCTACCGACTCTGGGCACTGAGTTCTAACAACAGATTATCTGTGACTGCAGCTTCCAGCATCTGCAGTCTCTTGTGTCTTCACATTCTCCAGCTTATCTCCGCAGTCAGGTTTGACCTCCAAGCTGTCTAGAGCAGAGGCGAGGGGTTCATATCGAGCTGAATCAATTCTCCTGTAATGCCAAACCAGATTTGCAAGTCTTTTTGATGTTTCTAAATGTAGCCCGGTGTCAGATATTGTTTGTTCTCTGTGCAACATCTTGGGACATGTTGCTGCCTTAAAGGATCGACATCAATACGAGGTGTAGATGTTGATGTTGTTTTACTATTACCCATGCAAGTAGTTCCCTCCTGGAGCCTCGACTATCCTTGACCATCTCACAAACCAACCTCCCTTCCATTGTCTGACGAAGGGTCTTGACCCGATACGTCACCCATTCCTTCCCTCCACAGATGCTGCCTGTCCCACTGAGTTACTCCAGCTTTTTGTGTCAACCTCCCTTCCATTGACTCCATCTACACCTCACGCTGCCTCGGCAAGGCCAGCAGCATATTCAAGGACCAGTCTCACCCCGGCCACTCCCTCTTCTCCCCTCTCCCATCGGGCAAAAGGTATAGAAGTGTGTAAACGCACACCTCCAGATTCAGGGACAGTTTCTTCCCTGCTGTTATCAGGCAACTGGATCATCCCACCACAACCAGAGAGCAGTCTTGAACTACTATCTACCTCTTTGGTGACCCTCGGACTATCTTTGATCGGACTTTGCTGGCTTTACCTTGCACTAAACGTTATTCCCTTATCATGTATCTGTACACTGTAAATGGCTCGATTGTAATCATTCTATTGTCTTTCCGCTGGTAGACACAAAAAGCTGGAGTAACTCAGCGGGACAGGCAGCATCTCTGGAGAGAAGGAATGGGTGACGTTTCGGGTCGAGGCCCTTCTTCAGAGTCTTCCCGCTGACTGGATAGCACGCAACAAAGAGCTTTTCACTGTACCTCGGTACACGTGATTACAAACTAAACTGTAACTGGAATCTTATTTCCTTCTGAAAACTGTTCTCCCTTCACAACAGTGACCATAGAAACATAGACAATAGGTGCAGGAGTAGGCCATTCGGCCCTTCGAGCCAGCACCGCCATTCAATGTGATCATGGCTGATCATCCACAATCAGTACGCCGTTACTGCCTTCTCCCCATATCCCTTGATTCCATTAGCCCTAAAAGCTAAATCTAACTCTCTCTTGAAAACATCCATAGAAGGCAGTGGAGGCCAATTCACTGGATGTTTTCAAGAGAGAGTTGGATATATGCCACTGGCTGCAAAGTGCCTTGAAATATCCTTAGGCCGCATAAGGCAGGAGCCAAGTCAACATCGTCAGGTTTATAGTTATAAGCACAGGTGTGGTGAGGTATAGATCATAAGATCATAAGCGATAGGAGTAGAATTAGGCCATTCGGCCCATCAAGTCTTCTCCGCCATTCAATCATGGCTGATCTATCTCTCCCTCCTAACCCCATTCTCCTGCCTTCACCCCATAACCCCTGACACCCATACTAATCAAGAATGTATCTATTTCAGCCTTAAACATGCCCACTGACTTGGCCTCCACAGCCTTCTGTGACAAAGAAGTCCACAGATTCACCACCCTCTGACTAATGAAATTCCTCCTCATCTCCTTTCTAAACGAACATCCTTTAATTCTGAGGCTGTGACCTCTAGTCCTAGACTCTCCCACTAGTAGAAACATCCTCTCCACATCCACTCTATCCATGCCTTTCACTATTCGGTACGTTTCAATGAGGTCCCCTTTTTTTTTTAAACTCCAGCGAGTACAGGCCCAGTGCCATCAAACGCTCATCATAGGTGAACCCACTCATTCCTGGGATCATTCTTGTAAACCTCCTCTGGACCCTCTCCAGAGCCAGCACATCCTTCCTCAGATATGGTGCCCAGATTTGCTCACAATATTCCAAATGCGGCCTGACCTGCACCTTGTGGAGCCTCAGCATTACATCCCTGTTTTTGTACACAAGCCGTCTCAAAGTAAATGCGAGCATTCAGTTTGCCTTTTGTAGTTCGGCTTAGGTTTATGCCGAGGCAGCGTGAGATATAAATGGAGTCCGTAGAAGGGAGGTTGGTTGGTTTGTGTGATGGTCTGGGCTGCGTCCACAACTCTCTGTGATTTCTTGCGTCCTGGATGGAGCTGTTACCAAACCAGGCCGTGATGCATCCTGAGAATAGACTCAAATAAACACAGAATGCTCAGCGGGACAGGCAGCATTTCTGGAGAGAAGGAATGGGTAACATTTCGGGTCGAGACCCTTCAGGTAAAATGCTTTCTGTGGCGCATCTGTAGAAGTGGGTGAGAGTTGTAGGGGACATGCCGAAGAACTCCCTGCCTTCTGAAGAAGTAGAGGCTTTGATGTGTTTTTTTGGCCGTTGCTTCGATGTGGCTGGTCCTTAGGGTTGCCAACTTTCTCACTCCCACATAAGGGACAAAGGGTCAAAATACGGGACAAATTCCCGACGGTTATTCGTTGACCGACTCGGCCGTGGCTGGGTGAATGATGAGTTGGCCCGGGTGCTGGACTGCACACGAAGCCCAGCCGGCGGGCCAGCTGAGGAGATTTGGCCCGGTCCGGCACTCTATCCAACCCATGAACCGATGATCGGCCATGAGAAGGAGGGGTGGTGGTGTCAATAGGCAATAGGTGCAGGAAAAGGCTATTCGGCCCTTCGAGCCAGCACCGCCATTCAGTGTGATCATGGCTGATCATCCACAATCAGTACCCCGTTCCTGCCTTCTCCCCATATCCCTGACTCTGCTACCTTTAAGAGTTCTGTCTAACTCTCTTGAAAGCATCCAGATGTTTCGCCTCCACTGCCTTCTGAGGCAGGGAATTCCACAGATTCACAACTCTCTGGGTAAAGACTGATGATCGGCCATGAGAAGGAGGGGTGGTGGTGTCGGTGGTCAGTGAAGGTATCGAAGGTCGGACAGCTGGCCGGGCTGCCGACCAACGGGGCCACGGGCGAGGCACTGCAGCTGCTGTACTCCATGGGCTGCACTACACCGACAGTCCCCTCAACCCGAGTAGTAGCAGTCAAATACGGGACAAGAGCGGTCCCGTACGGGAACAAACCAATTTAGCCCAATATACGGGATGTCCCGGCTAATACGGGACAGTTGGCAGCCCTAGTGGTCCTGGGCAAGTTACTGGTGATGTTCACTCCTAAGTTGATGCTGGTAAGTTAGGCGTAGGTTTATAGTTGGCGCGGTGTACGGAGGTGGGGACGTGTCGGTCTGCCTGGTGCCTCTTCTCATTGCTGACTCTTCCCCCCCCCCCCCCCCCCCCACAGGTGATCCTGCATTTCATGGTGGGCTCCCCCAGTGCGGCCTTCAGCCAGGATCTGGCCCAGCTACTCATCCAGGCCGGACTCATGAAGAGGTGAGGAATCATGGAAACTTTATTGTCATTCAGACCTTTCGGTCTGAACGAAATTTCGTTGCCTTGCAGTCATACATATAGTAAATAACAAAACACAATAAACACAAATTTAACATCCACCATAGTGAGTTCACCAGACACCTCCTCACTGTGATGGAGGGCAAAATCTTAAGTCTTTGTCTCTTCCCTTCTTGTTCTTCCTCTTCCTCTGCGCTGAGGCGATCCAGGCCTCCGATGTTATGACCCCCCCCCGGGTGATGTAAGTAAGTCCCGCGGCTGAACCGTGCTCCGTGAAAGGGCTGGTTCAACTCCGCGGCCCGGGGCGGTCCAAGCTGCCGAAGCTGGCCCCCTCCAAGTCCAGCGGACGCAACTGTTGCCGCGGGAGCTCCGGAAAAACAGGTCACCAACCTGTGACCTGCGAGCTCCCGACGATGTCGTCCACTTGACCCCCGGCCGCACCTCCGAAGTCGCTGCCGCCGCCTCCGCCACCGCCTCCGCCACCGCCTCCGCCACCACCTCCGCCACCGGAAAGCCACCACAGCTACTCCCCCCCCCCCCCCCTCCCCGTCCCCCACACTGTCTCCCCACCCCCACCCGCCCTCCCTCCCTGCGGTGTGGCCTCCCCCCCACTGACTCCCCCACTTTCACAGCCCCTTCCCTCATGCTATCACTATCCCCCCCCACCCCCACCGATTCTGGGATTCATTAGTGCGGGTGTCGGGTTATGGGGAGAAGGCAGGAGAATGGGGTTAGGAGGGAGAGATTGATCAGCCACGATTGAATGGCGGAGTAGACTTGATGGGCCGAATGGCCTAACTTTGCTCCTAGAACTTGTGGGTCAATGTGTCACACACTATCCCATCCCCGTCTGGGACTGGGTGGGTTAATGTGCCACACACTATCCCGTCCCCCATTGGGACTGGGTGGGTCAATGTGTTACACAGTATCCTTTCCCCCAATGGGACTGTGTGGGTCAATGTGTTACACTCTATCCTTTCCCCCATTGGGACTGGGTGGTCAATGTGTTACACACTATCCCGTCCCCCATTGGGGCTGGGTGGGTAAATGTGTTACACACTATCCTTTCCCCCCATTGGGACTGGGTGGGTAAATGTGTTACACACTATCCTTTCCCCCTCTGGGACCGGGTGATACACAAACGGCCATCCACTGCATTTCTTTACTAAGCCGTGCTCAGTATCAGTATCCAGTATGGAAAGTATGCGGGATAGTTATCTAAATCAACATGTAGAGGAACCAACGAGAGAGCAGGCTATTTTAGACTGGGTATTGAGTAATGAGGAAGGGTTAGTTAGCAGTCTTATTGTGCGTGCCCCCTTGGGCAAGAGTGACCATAATATGGTCGAGTTCTTCATTAGGATGGAGAGTGACATTGTTAATTCATAAACAATGGTTCTGAACTTAAGGAAAGGTAACTTTGAGAGTATGAGACGTGAATTGGCCAAGATTAACTGGAAATCAATTCTAAAAGGGTTGACGGTGGATACGCAATGGAAGACATTTAAAGACTGCATGGATGAACTACAAAATTTGTTCATCCCAATTTGGCAAAAGAATAGATCAGGGAAGGTAGTGCATCCGTGGATAACAAGGGAAATCAGGGATAGTATCAAAGCAAAGGATGATGCGTACAAAGTAGCCAGAAAAAGCAGCATACCAGAGGACTGGGAGAAATTCAGAGACCAGCAGAGAAGGACAAAGGGCTTGATTAGGAAAGGAAAAATAGATTATGAAAGAAAACTGGCAGGAAACATAAAAACTGACTGCAAAAGTTTTTATAGATATGTGAAGAGAAAGAGATTAGTTAAAACAAATGTAGATCCCTTGCAGACAGAAACAGGTGAGTTGATCATGGGGAACAAGGATATGGCGGACCAATTGAATAACTACTTTGGTTCCGTCTTCACTAAGGAAGACATAAATAATCTGCCGGAAATAGCAGGGGACCGCGGGTCAAAGGAGTACTTGAGTGAAATCCAGGTTAGTCGGGAAGTGGTGTTGGGTAAATTGAATGGATTAAAGGCCGATAAATCCCCAGGGCCAGATAGGCTGCATCCCAGAGTACTTAAGGAAGTAGCTCCGGAAATAGTGGATGCATTAGTGATAATCTTTCAAAACTCTTTAGATTCTAGAGTAGTTCCTGAGGATTGGCGGGTAGCAAACGTAACCCCTCTTTTTAAGAAGGGGGGGAGAGAGAAAACGGGGAATTACAGACCAGTTAGTCTAACATCGGTAGTGGGGAAACTCTAGAGTCGGTTATTAAAGATGGGATAGCAGCGCATTTGGAAAGTGGTGGAATCATTGGACAAAGTCAGCATGGATTTACGAAAGGTAAATCATGTCTGACGAATCTTGTAGAATTTTTCAAGGATGTAACTAGTAGCGTGGATAGGGGAGAACCAGTGGATGTGGTGTATCTGGACTTCCAGAAGGCTTTCGACAAGGTCCCACACAAGAGATTAGTATATAAACTTAAAGCATACGGCATTGGGGGTTCAGTATTGATGTGGATAGAGAACTGGCTGGCAAACAGGAAGCAAAGAGTAGGAGTAAACGGGTCGTTTTCACAATGGCAGGCAGTGACTAGTGGGGTACCGCAAGGCTCAGTGCTGGGACCCCAGCTATTTACAATATACATAAATGATCTGGATGAGGGAATTGAAGGCAATATCTCCAGGTTTGCGGATGACACTAAGCTGGGGGGCAGTGTTAGCTGTGAGGAGGATGCTAGGAGACTGCAAGGTGACTTGCATAGGCTGGGTGAGTGGGCAAATGTTTGGCAGATGCAGTATAATGTAGATAAATGTGAGGTTATCCACTTTGGTGGCACAAATAGGAAAACAGACTATTATCTAAATGGAGGCCGATTAGGAAAAGGGGAGATGCAGCGCGACCTGGGTGTCATGGTACACCAGTCATTGAAAGTAGGCATGCAGGTACAGCAGGCAGTGAAGAAAGCGAATGGTATGTTAGCTTTCATAGCAAAAGGATTTGAGTATAGGAGCAGGGAGGTTCTACTTCAGTTGTATAGGGTCTTGGTGAGGCCACACCTGGAGTATTGCGTACAGTTCTGGTCTCCAAATCTGAGGAAGGACATTATTGCCCTAGAGGGAGTGCAGAGAAGGTTCACCAGATTGATTCCTGGGATGTCAGGACTGTCTTATGAACAAAGACTGCATAGACTTGGTTTATACTCTCTAGAATTTAGGAGGTTGAGAGGGGATCTTATAGAAACTTGCAAAATTCTTAAGGGGTTGGACAGGCTAGTTGCAGGAAGATTGTTCCCGATGTTGGGGAGGTCCAGGACAAGGGGTCAGAGCTTAAGGATAAGGGGGAAATCCTTTAGGACCGAGATGAGAAGGAATTTTTTCACACAGAGAGTGGTGGGTCTCTGGAACTCTCTGCCACAGAGGGTAGTTGAGGCCAGTTCATTGGCTATATTTAAGAGGGAGTTAGATGTGGCCCTTGTGGCTAAGGGGACCAGAGGGTATGGAGAGAAGGCAGGTACGGGATACTGAGTTGGATGTTCAGCCATGATCATATTGAATGGCGGTGCAGGCTCGAAGGGCCGAATGGCCTACTCCTGCACCTAATTTCTATGTCATTGTCCTTGAGGTTATTGGATATTGTGATGACATGGAGGTTTAAAATAAATCTGTGTGTGTTGCTCCACTGACGGGACGAGGGTGAGTGGCAGACAGGAGAAGGTTGAGAAAGTTGCAGCGATCGTCAACCTCGAGAAGCCCGTTTAGTTTAGTTTAGAGTTACAGCGTGGAAACGTGTCCTTTGGCCCATTGAGTCCGTGCCGACCAGCGATCCCCGCAAACTAACACTATCCTACACACACTAGGGACAGTTTACATTTATACCAAGCCAATTAACCTAGAAACCTGTATGTCCATACCTGGAGTATTATGTGCAGTTTTGGTCCCCTAATTTGAGGAAGGACGTTCTTGCTATTGAGGGATGCAGCGTAGGTTCACCAGGTTCATTCCGGGGATGGCAGGACTGTCATATTTGGATAGAATGGAGCGGCTGGGCTTGTATACTCTGGTGTTTAGAATGATGAGAGGGGATCTTATTGAAACAAATAAGATTATTACGGTTTTGGACACGCTGGAGGCAGGAAACGTGTTCCCTATGTTGGGGGAGTCCAGAACCGGGGGCCACAGTTTAAGAATAAGGGGTAAGCCATTTAGAACGGAGACGAGAAAACACTTTTTCTCACAGAGACTTGTGAGTCTGTGGAATTCTCTGCCTCAGAGGGCGGCGGAGGCCGGTTCTAGGGATGCTTTCAAGAGAGAGCTAGATAGGGCTCTTAAAGATATCAGAGTCAAGGGATATGAGCAGAAGGCAGGAATGGGGTACTGATTGGGGATGATCACATTAAATGGTGATGCTGGCTCGAAGGGCCGAATGGTCTTCTCCTGCACATGTTGTCTATTGTCTTTGGGGTGCGGGAGGAAACCGGAGAAAGCCCACGCGGTCACGGGGAAATCTGCGCACAGACAGCTCCCGTAGTCAGGTTGGAGCCCGGGTCTCTGGCGCTGTGAGGCAGCAGCTCTACGGGGCTTGTCCCACTTGCCGATATTTTTCGGCGACTATCAGTGATGCTAAAAGATTTTGAACATTTCAAAATCCAGTGGCGACAAAAAAAAATTTGCGACACTTAAAAAAACACAGCGCGTCAATACGTCATCACACTGCGTTACGCCGCGAATTTTTCGGTGACCTGATACCTCAGTCAATGATACCGGGAGTCGCCAAAAACATCGTCAAGTGGGACAGGCCCTTACCGCTGCGCCACCGCGCGGTCCCGGGGAAACCCACGCGGGCAGAGGGAGAGGGTGCAAACTGTACACAGTCTACAGTCGAGGTGGGGGTGGCACGGGGGCTGCTGGAGGTGTGAGGGGTCGGCGGCGGCTGCTGTGGGCTGTGCTGCTCTCAATGTCCACAAAAAGCTGCCCCTATACACTGTCCCATCACACACACCCGCACTGGCACAGTACAGACTCATGCTCCCTCTACAGGGGACAAGCTGCAACAACAGTGTGTGCCACACACACCCACAGCAGGTACAGGACCCACGGCCCGGGAATCTTTCCCGAGAGCCGGCCCCACGCAACATGAGCCGCCTTTCCGGGATGCCCAGCGTGCTGTTCCGTGACGGGGAGAGACGTTTACTGTACGGGCTGCTCCTGCACACTCTACACTTCCTCCCAAAGATCATCCACACATTTATCTCCTCCCGCCTCAATTACTGCAACTCCCTTTACACTGGCATCAGCCAATCTTCCCTGTCCCGCCTGCAACTGGTCCAAAACGCCGCAGCAAGACTCCTGAGACGGGCACCCGAAAAAGGGACCACATCACCCCGATTCTGGCCTCTCTCCACTGGCTCCCTGTGCGGTTCCGAATAAATTTCAAGATCTTCCTTTATGTCTACAAAGCCCTTAACGGGCGTGCCCCCACCTATATCACAAGTCTGCTTACCCACCACACCACCTGCAGGTCCCTCAGATCGGCCGACTTGGTCTAGGTCGGCATCCCGCGGTCTAGGCATAAGCTCAGGGGCAACCGCGCCTTTGCGGTTGCAGCTCCTAGACTGTGGAACAGCATCCCTCTTCCCATCAAAACTGCCCCCTCCATCGACTCCTTTAAGTCAAGTCTTAAAACTCATGTTTACTCTCAAGCCTTTCTTGATGTCCTCTGAGGGAGGGCTATATGTATGTATTTATGTATGTACTTAATCTATGAACCACTGTTGTATAACGTTAGTACCTCCACCAATGTAAAGCACTTTGGTCAACGAGAGTTGTTTATTAAATGTGCTATAGAAATAAAAGTGAGTTGACTTGACCCTCGATTTCCGTCCGTGCGGACATGACCAGGCGGTCGGTCCGTGTCACCACCTGACGGCGGGAGCGGTCCCCAGTGGAGGTCTCTCTACAAGGGAGTCCTCCCCCTTTACATCGGGGACCTGGGGTGGAGAGTGTAGCACAGAGCCGTGGTGTGTAACAGATATTTAAATCAGTTCACAGACTCGCCGGCCGCCTGTAACGTCTGCGGCGAGGAAGAGACCGTGTTCCACATGTATATGGAGTGTGAGAGGCTGCAGCCCCTGTACCAGTATCTGAAGGGGCTGCTCCTCACTTTCTGGCTGCATTTTAGCCCCACGCTCCTGATCTTTGGTCACCCGCTACAGAGGGGGGAGGGTCAATCGGGAGGGAGGTGAGGGTTGGGGTTTTGCTGGTTGCGGGGTTTTGCCAGATTGTGGTGCCGTGTGCCGACTGATTGCCGGCGCTGTGGTAATGTTCATTCTCTCCGCTACAGTGAAGGGACAGAAGCCCCCTGTATCACATCGGCTGGCTTCCAGTTCCTGCTGCTCGACACCTCCTCCCAGCTCTGGTACTTCATGCTCCAGTACCTGCACACTGCTGAGGTAGGCAGCTGGCCGCGGCACTCCCCCCCCCCCCCCCCCCACCTCCCCCCTCCCCCTTTCCCTCCACTCTCCACCTCCCCTCTCCCTCCCTCCACCCCCTCCCTCTGCCCCTCATCTCCCTCCTCCTCCCCCCCTCTCCACACTGCTGAGGTAGGGCACCTGGCCATGGCACTCCCCCCCTTCTCTCTCCCCCTCCCCTCTACCTCCCCCTCCATCCCTCCCATTGCACCTCCATCCACCCCCCTCGCTCCTCCTCCCATCTCTCTCTCCCCATCTCTCTCCACACTGCTGAGTTAGGACACCTGGCCATGGCATTCCCCCACCCCCTCTACCTCCCCCTCCATCCTCCCCCCACCCCTCTCTCCCCCCCCACCTCTCTCCCCCCCCACCTCTCTCCCCCCCATCTCTCTCCCCATATCTCTCTCCCCATATCTCTCTCTCCCCATATCTCTCTCTCCCCATATCTCTCTCTCCCATCTCTCTCTCCCCCTATCTCTCCTCCCACCTCTCCATCTCCCCATCTCTCTCTCCCCCACCTATCTCTCCCCCACCTATCTCTCCCCCACCTATCTCTCCCCCACCTATCTCTCCCCCACCTATCTCTCCCCACCTATCTCTCCCCATCTCTCTCCCCCATCTCTCTCCCCCACCTCTCTCTCCCCCACCTCTCTCCCCCACCTCTCTCCCCCACCTCTCTCTCCCCCACCTCTCTCTCCCCCCACCTCTCTCTCCCCCCACCTCTCTCTCCCCCCACCTCTCTCTCCCCCCACCTCTCTCTCCCCCTACCTCTCTCTCCCCCCACCTCTCTCTCCCCCCACCTCTCTCTCCCCCCACCTCTCTCTCCCCCCACCTCTCTCTCCCCCCACCTCTCTCTCCCCCCACCTCTCTCTCCCCCCACCTCTCTCTCCCCCCACCTCTCTCTCCCTCACCCCTCTCTCCCCCACCTCTCTCTCCCCCACCTCTCTCTCTCCCCCACCTCTCTCTCTCCCCCACCTCTCTCTCTCCCCCACCTCTCTCTCTCCCCCACCTCTCTCTCTCCCCCACCTCTCCCCCTCTCTCTGTCCACAGTGGTGAGGTGGGGTCCGTGGCCAGCAACTCTACCGCTGTTGCCACCGTGGCCCCCAGTGAGTGATGAACTTGGTGCTGATTCACCTGTTGCTTTATTTCCTCCAGACGCGAAAGATGGACCTGGTTGAGATCCTGTCGTTTGTTTTCCAGCTGAGTTTCTCCACGCTGGGCAAGGTGAGCAGGGTGTCGTCTGGTCCTGAACCCTGCACCCTCACCCCCACACCCACCCACAGGAGTAGGCCATTCAGCCCTTCGAGCCTGCACCGCCATTCAATGTGATCATGGCTGATCATCCAACTCAGTATCCCGTACCTGCCTTCTCTCCATACCCCCTGATCCCTTTAGCCACAAGAGCCACATCCAACTCCCTCTTGAATATAGCCAATGAACTGGCCGCAACGACCTTCTGTGGCAAATAATTCCAGAGACTCACCACTCTCTGTGCAAAGAATGTTTTCCTCATCTCGGTCCTAAGGGAATTCCCCCTTATCCTTAGACTGTGACCCCTTGTTCTGGACTCCCCCAACATCGGGAACAATCTTCTTGCATCTAGCTTGTCCAACCCCTTAAGAATTTTGTACGTTTCTATAAGATCCCCCCTCAATCTTCTAAATTCCAGTGAGTACAAGCCGAGTCTATCCAGTCTTTCTTCATATGAAAGTCCCGACATCCCAGGAATCAGTCTGGTGAACCTTCTCTGAACCCCCTCTATGGCAAGAATGTCTTTCCTCAGATTTGGAGACCAAAACTGTACACAATACTCCAGGTGTGGTCTCACCAAAACCCTGTACAACTGCAGTAGAACCTCCCTGCTCCTATACTCAAATTCTTTTGCTATGAATGCTAACATACCATTTGCTTTCTTCACTGCCTGCTGCGCCTGCATGCCTACTTTCAATGACTGGTGTACCATGACACCCAGGTCTCATTGCATCTCCCCTTTTCCTAATCGGCCCCCATTCAGATAATAGTTTACCCTCATGTTTTAGCCACCAAAGTGGATAACCTCACATTTATCCACATTATACTGCATCTGCCATGCATCTGCCCATTCACTCAGCCTATCCAAATTACCCTGCAGCCTCCTAGCATCATGTAAAATTGTAGCATCATGTAGCATTTATGTAAAAAAGTAACAATGATCAAAGAAAGGTGGAGCCCACAATGGTCCATTGTTGTCTGTGGGCTAGGTGGTAACGAGTTATACAGACAGTGAAACTCGACAGGACGACAATGAAACTAGTACGATGACTAGAGTGGGGATGCAAGAATGGGCCCAGGCAGCGAGTTTAGTTTAGATTAGAGATACAGTGCGGAAACAGGCCCTTCGGCCCACCGAGTCCGCATCGACCAGCGATCCCCGCACATTAACACTATCCTACACACACGAGTGACAATTTACATTCACACCAAGACAATTAACTACAAACCTGTACGTCCTTGGAGTGTGGGAGGAAACTGAAGATCTTGGAGAAAACCCACGCAGGTCATGGGGAGAACGTGCAAACTCCGCACAGACAGCGCCCGTAGACAGGATTGAACCCGGGTCTGTGGCGCTGTGAGGCAGCAACTCTACCGCTGCTCTAATGACTCCGCGCGGACCACAATCTAATCACGTACATGCTGACCCCTGCTCTGTGCTGTCGACAGGCCACCTGCTCTTTACTATCCGTCTTCACAAGGACTTTATTCACTCACTGCAATTTACAGAGTACCAGAAGGTGCAAAGACTTTCAAAAGTCACGTTACATCAGGCGATCATTATAATACAATGGCGGCATCTTTATCTACAATGCTGTCGACCCCCCCGCGGCGACCAGTGTTCACGGCCGGCCTCCAGAGTCCCTGTGGACACCGCGTGTTCCCTCTCCAGCTGATGACAAGGGGCAGGCAGCCGGCTCTGGCGTGACCATCAACCGACCGTTGCCTGGTCCCGCGAATGGCCATCTTATCTTGGCCATGCCCAGGAGTAGACCGACAGGGAGACCCCTCCCCCTCCCTCCCTCCTTCGCAATCGACCCTCCCCCCTCTGTAGCGGGTGACCAAAGATCAGGAGCGTGGGGCTAAAATGCAGCCAGAACTTGAGGAGCAGCCCCTTCAGATACTGGTACAGGGGCTGCAAACTCTCACACTCCATATACATAAACGACATTGAAAACATATAAAATAGGTCTAGGAGGAGGCCATTCGGCCCTTCGAGCCAGCACCGCCATTCATTATGATCATGGCTGATCGTCCCCTATCAATAACCCATGCCTGCCTTCTCCCCATATCCCTTGATTCCACAAGCCAATAGAGCTCTATCAAACTCTCTCTTAAATCCATCCAGTGACTTGGCATCCACTGCCCTCTATGACAGGGAATTCCATAAATTCACAACTCTCTGGATGAAAAGGTTTTTTCTCACCTCAGTCTTAAATGACCTCTTCTTTATTCCAAGACTGTGGCCCCTGGTTCTGGACTCGCCGAACAGTGGAAACATTTTTCCTGCATCTAGCTTGTCCAGTCTTTTTATCTATCTATATTACTAAAAGTCTGATCTTGAGCGCTTTTGGCCCACTGTGCTGCGATTTCTGAGAGAACGCCGCCACCTACGGCCGTCATTTTTGGCCACCTCGCTCAGAGAACCCCCCCCCCCCCCCCCCCCCCCCCGGCCCTGAGGATTTTTTCCCATCGATGCAAAATGAGAGATATTAATGTTTTCTAAGAATTCCCCATTCTCTCTGTTCTCTCTGCTGCCCCCTACTGGCGGGTGGGGGAGGGACTAAAAAATCCAGAAGTGTCGTACCTCACTCAGTCTCTGCCAGACCCAGGAAGCAAGAGGGTCATGGCTCTCTGAGCTGTGAATAACACTGAACAGATGTCTCCTCCACAGTGAGTCCCCTTGATGTGGCTGCTGCCAAATTGTTTACTTTTTTTAAAGGTTGTCAGGCGGCTGCTTGCTGCCCAATTGTTTGCCTTACCTTTTTTTTCAAAAAGTTTGTGTTCACAAAATGGATTTTGGTTGTCAGACGGCTGCTTGCTGCCCAATTGTTTGCCTCGCCTTTTTTAAAGAGATTGTGTTCACAAAATGCACTTTGGTTGTCAGGCCTCTGCGGCCCAATTGTTTGCCTCGCCTTTTTAAAGTGTTTGTGTTCACAAAATGGATTTTGGTTGTCAGGCGGCTGCGGCCCAATTGTTTGCCTCGCCTTTTTAAAGAGTTTGTATTCACAAAATGGATTTTGTTTGTCAGGTTGGTTCTTGCTGCCCAATTGTTTGCCTCGTCTTTGTAAAAAAAAGTTTGTGTTCACAAAATGGATTTTGGTTGACAGGCGGCTGCGTCACAATTGTTTGCCTTGCTTTTTTAAAGAGTTTGTGTTCACAAAATGGATTTGAGTTGGCAGGTGGCTGCATGCTGCCCAATTGTTTGCCTCTCCATTTAAAAAAGTTTGTGTTCACAAAATGAATTTAGGTTGTCAGGTGGCTGCTTGCTGCCCAATTGTTTGTCTAGACCTTTTTTAAAAAAAAGTTTGTGCTTGCAAAATGAATTTTAGTTGTCAGGTGGCTGCTTCCTGCCCAATTGTTTGCCTCGCCTTTTTTTAAAAAAGATTGTGTTCACAAAATGAATTTTGGTTGTCAAGCGGCTGCAGCCCAATTGTTTGCCTTGCCTTTTTGAAGAGTTTTTTTTCACAAAATGGAATTTGGTTGTCAGGTGGCGGCAGCCCAATTGTTTGCCTCGCCTTTTTTAAAAAAAGATTGTGTTCACAAAATGAATTTTGGTTGTCAAGCGGCTGCAGCCCAATTGTTTGCCTTGCCTTTTTAAAGAGTTTGTGTTCACAAAATGGATTTTGGTTGTCAGGCGGCTGCGGCCCAATTGTTTGCCTCGCCTTTTTAATGAGTTTGTGTTCACAAAATGGATTTTGGTTGTCAGGCGGCTGCGGCCTAATTGTTTGCCTCACCTTTTTAAAGAGTTTGTGTTCACAAAATGGATTTTGGTTGTCAGGTGGCTGCGGCCTTATTGTTTGCCTTGCATTTTTTTTAAAACGTTTGTGTTCACAAAATGGATTTTGGTTGTCAGGTGGCTGTGGCCCAATTGTTTGCCTCGCCTTTTTTTTAAACGTTTGTGTTCACAAAATGGATTTTGGTTGTCAGGTCGTTGCTTGCTGCCCAATTGTTTGCCTCGCCTTTTTAAAAAAAAGTATGTGTTCACAAAATGAATTTTGGTTGTCCGGTGGCTGCTTGCTGCTCAATATTTTGCCTCACCTTTTTTTAAAAAAGATTGTGTTCACAAAATGAATTTTGGTTGTCAAGCGGCTGCAGCCCAATTGTTTGCCTTGCCTTTTTGAAGAGTTTTTTTTCACAAAATGGAATTTGGTTGTCAGGTGGCGGCAGCCCAATTGTTTGCCTCGCCTTTTTTAAAAAAAGATTGTGTTCACAAAATGAATTTTGGTTGTCAAGCGGCTGCAGCCCAATTGTTTGCCTTGCCTTTTTAAAGAGTTTGTGTTCACAAAATGGATTTTGGTTGTCAGGCGGCTGCGGCCCAATTGTTTGCCTCGCCTTTTTAATGAGTTTGTGTTCACAAAATGGATTTTGGTTGTCAGGCGGCTGCAGCCCAATTGTTTGCCTCACCTTTTTAAAGAGTTTGTGTTCACAAAATGGATTTTGGTTGTCAGGTGGCTGCGGCCTTATTGTTTGCCTTGCCTTTTTTTTAAAACGTTTGTGTTCACAAAATGGATTTTGGTTGTCAGGTGGCTGTGGCCCAATTGTTTGCCTCGCCTTTTTTTTAAACGTTTGTGTTCACAAAATGGATTTTGGTTGTCAGGTCGTTGCTTGCTGCCCAATTGTTTGCCTCGCCTTTTTAAAAAAAAGTATGTGTTCACAAAATGAATTTTGGTTGTCCGGTGGCTGCTTGCTGCTCAATATTTTGCCTCACCTTTTTTTCAAAATGTTTGGGTTCACAAAATGGATTTTGGTTGACAGGCGGCTGTGTCACAATTGTTTGCCTCGCCTTTTTTAAGAGTTTGTGTTCATAAAATGTATTTAGGTTGTCAGGTGGCTGCCGTCCAATTGTTTACCTCTCCATTTTAAAAGGTTTGTGTTCACAAAAAGGAATTTGGTTGTCATTTGGCTGCTTGCTGCCCAATTGTTTGCTTCGCTTTTTTAAAAAGAAATTTGTGTTCACAAAATGAATTTTGGTTGTCAGGTGGCTGCTTCCTGCCCAATTGTTTGCCTCGCCTTTTTTTTAAAAAGTTTGTGTTCACAAAATGAATTTTGATTGTCAAGCAGCTGCAGCCCAATTGTTTGCCTCACCTTTTTAAAGAGTTTGTGTTCACAAAATGCATTTTGGTGATCAGGCGGCTTTGGCCCAATTGTTTGCCTCGCATTTTTAAAGAGTTTGTAATCACAAAATGTATTTTGGTTGTCAGGCGGCTGCGGCTCAATTGTTTGCCTCGCATTTTTAAAGAGTTTGTGTTCCCAAAATGGATTGAGGTTGTCAGGTGGCTGCCGCCCAATTGTTTGCCTCGCCTTTTTTAAAAGTTTGTGTTCACAAAATGGATTTTGGTTGTCATTTGGCTGCTTGCTGCCCAATTGTTTGCCTCGCCTTTTTTTTTTAATTTTGTGTTCACAAAATGAATTTTTGTTGTCAAGCGGCTGCAGCCCAATTGTTTGCCTCATCTTTTTAAAGAGTTTGTGTTCACAAAATGCATTTTTGTCATCTGGTGGCGGCGGCCAAATTGTTTGCCTTGGCTTGGCTTTTAAAATCATTGCAACAGTTGGCTTCCAGCCCACTAATCCATTTGGCCCACAATGTGCATACTAGCCCTCTGGAAACCAGTACCTTTGGCCCGCAACACCCATACTAGTGCAACAGAAAGCGCCCCCCCCCCCCCCGGGGAGCAATATTGGAATTGGTGGAGAGGTGGAATATTGCGTTGGTGACCAGCCGTCCCGTGTGATGCTGGAACCCAACGGGTCCCACTTAGTCTAGTAATTTTATATCTTTCTATAAGATCCCCCTCATCCTTCAAAACTCCAGTGAATACAAGCCTCGTCTTTTCAATCTTTCTTCATGTGACAGACCCGCCATCCCAGGGATCAATCAAATTAGGAGACCAAAACCATACACAATACTCCAGATGTGTTCTCACCAGAGCCCTATACAATTGCAGAAGAACCTCTTTACTCCCATACTGAAATCCTCTTGTTATGAAGGCCAACATTCCATTAGCTTTCTTGGTGTACAAGGACACCCAGGTCTCGCTGCACCTCCCCCTTACCTAACCTAACCCCATTGAGGTAATAAATCTCCTCGCCGCAGACGTTACAAGCGGCCGGTGAGTCCGTGAACTGATTTAAATATCTGTTACACACCACGGCTCTGTGCTACACTCTCCACCTCAGGTCCCCAATGTAAAGGGGGAGGACTCCCTTGTAGAGAGACCTCCACTGGGGACCGCTCCCGCCGTCAGGTGGTGACACGGACCGACCGCCTAGTCGTGTCCGCACGGACGGAAGACGAGGGTGAGGAAGTGTAGAGAGTGCAGGAGCAGCCCGTACAGTAAACCTCTCTCCCCGTCACGGAACGGCACGCTGGGCATCCCGGAAAGGCGGTTCATGTTGTGTGGGGCCGGCTCTCGGGAAAGATTCCCGGGCCGTGGGTCCTGTGAGCAGTTCCGACGCAGCGGGGGTCCGTTGAAGGACAGCTTGAGACCCAGCGATACAGATACCACCAGCCAATCCTCACCTCCACAGCCGGCGATCGCCACCACCAAGCCCCTCACCCTGGATACACTGCGAGCGTCTGTAGAACCCCGGCAACACGGTGGCGCAGCGGTAGAGTTGCTGCCTCACAGCGCCACAGGGTCAGGTTTCATCCTGACTACCGGCGCTGTCTGTGCGGAGTTTGCACGTTGTCCCCGTGACCGCGTGCGTTTTCTCCAGGATCTTTGGTTTCCTCCTAAACTCCAAAGACGTGCGGGTTTGTAGGTTCATTGGCTTGGTGTGAATGTAAATTGTCCCCAGTGTGTGTAGGGCGGTGTTAGTGTGCGGGGATCGCTGGTCGGTGCGGACTCGGTGGGCTGAAGGGCCTGTTTCCCTCAACTCACCCCGCATCTCTCTCCCCCTCCCCGTGTCTCCCCTCCCCGTCTCCCTCTCTCCCCTCCCTGTCTCTCCTCTCCCCGTCTCTCCTCTCCCCGTCTCTCCTCTCCCCGTCTCTCCTCTCCCCGTCTCTCCCCTCCCCATCTCTCTCACCCTCTCCGTCTCTCTCCCTCCCTGTCTCTCCTCTCCCCGTCTCTCCCCGTCTCATCTCTCCCCCAGGATTACTCGGTGGAGGGGATGAGTGAGTCGCTTTTGACCTTCCTGCAGCACCTGCGGGAGTTTGGGCTGGTCTTCCAGAGGAAGGTACGGGGGAGACACAGCGTGAATGGGGGAGTGGGGGAGACACAGCGTGAATGGGGAGAGAGTGGGGGGGTGGGGTGAGGATTCGGTGGGGGAGTGGCAGGGGGTGAGACACTGAACGGGGAGAGCAATAAATCTCCCCCACTCTCTGCCCCACGCTCTCTAAACTGTCCCTCTCTCTCCCCCCCCCCTCTCTCTCTCTCTCTCCCTCTCACCCCTCACCCCCCCTCTCTCCCCCCCCCCCCCCCCCCCCGCGGTTCCAGCGTAAGTCTCGGCGGTTCTACCCGACGCGGTTGGCCATAAACCTGGCGCTGGGCGTGACGGGCAGCGCGGTAGATGTTCACCGGCAGGGTTACATCGTGGTGGAGACCAACTACCGCATCTACGCCTACACCGGTCAGTGTACAGTCTGTGTACAGTCCACACACACACACCACTGATCTGTACACGGAGGCTGCAGATGTGTCTGTATCCGTGTGTGTGTGTGTGTCTGATCTGTGTGTGTGTGTCTGTACCCCTGTGTGTGTGTGGTGTGTGTGTGTGTGTGTCCTGTGTGTGTGTGTGTGTCTGATCTATGTGTGTGTGTGTGTGTGTGTCTGTACCCCTGTGTGTGTGTGGTGTGTGTGTGTGTGTCTCTCTGATCTGTGTGTGTGTCTGATCTGTGTGTGTGTGTGTGTGTGTCTGATCTGTGTGTGTGTGTGATCTGTGTGTGTGCCTATCTGGTCTATGATCTGTGTGTGTCTCTGTGTGTGCGTGTGTCTGATCTATGTGTGTGTGTGATCTACGTGTCTCTGATCTGTGCCTGTGTCGTTCCAGACTCAGAGCTCCAGCTGGCCCTCGTTGCGCTTTTCTCTGAGATGCTTTACCGGTTCCCCAACCTGGTGGTGGCTCAGCTGAGCAGAGAGAGTGTGCAGCAGTCTATAGCTAACGGGATCAGTGCGGAGCAGGTCAGTGATCCCCCAGCCCCACCCCCGTCCCCGACCCCTCACCCCCTCACCCCCGTCATCCCAACCTCTGACCCCCGACCCACCTCACCTCTCTCTCCCCTCTCTCCCTCCCCTCTTTCTCTCCCTCCCCTCTTTCTCTCCCTCCCCTCTTTCTCTCCCTCCTCTCTCTCCCTCCTCTCTCTCCCTCCTCTCTCTCCCTCCTCTCTCTCCCTCCTCTCTCTCCCTCCTCTCTCTCCCTCCTCTCTCTCCCTCCTCTCTCTCCCTCCTCTCTCTCCCTCCTCTCTCTCCCTCCTCTCTCTCCTCTCTCTCCCTCCTCTCTCTCCCTCCTCTCTCTCCCTCCTCTCTCTCCCTCCTCTCTCTCCCTCCTCTCTCTCCCTCCTCTCTCTCCCTCCTCTCTCCCTCCTCTCTCTCCCTCCTCTCTATCCCTCCTCTCTCTCCCCCTCCCACTCCATCTCTCTCCCCTCTCTCTCCCCTCTCTCTATCTTTCTCTCTATCTCTCCCTCTCTCTCCCATCTCTCTCTCTCCTCTCTCTCCCCCCTCTCTCCCTCTCTCTGGCTCTCTCTCCCTCCCCTCACCTTCAGCTCATTCTCTGCTCCACTCCTGCAGATCATCCACTTCCTGAGGACCAGAGCTCACCCCGTGATGCTGAAGACGGTGAGACAAACACACCCTTCACCCACCCCCACCCCACTCTCCCCTTTCCCCCCACACCTCCGTCCCCTCACCCACCCCCTCACTCTTCTCCCTCCTACCCCACACCCCCATCCCCTCAGCCACCCCTCCCAACCCTCTCCCCTTTCCACCCCTCACCCACATCACTTGTGGAGGGTGGGGGGGGTGGGAAGCACTGCTGTGGCCTGCCTGCCGCTGGCAGAGGGGGGTGGTGTACGAGGGGAGGGGGATGGGGTGGGTGGGCGATGGAGTTTGGGTGGGGGTGGTGAGCCTTCTCGGCTCACAGTTCACTCACTCACGGCTTGTGGACTCACAGTCCAGTCACTCACGGCTTGTGGTCTCACATTTCCCTCACTCATGGCCTGTGGACTCACAATTCACTCAGCCACGGCTTGTGGACTCACAGTTCACTCACCCATGGTTGGTGGACTTACAGTTCATTCAGCCACGGCTTGTGGACTCACAGTGCACTTACTCACGGCCTGTGGACTCACAATTCACTCACTCACGGCTTATGGACTTACAGTTCACTCACTCACAGCTTGTAGACTCACAGTTCGCTCAGCCACGGCTTGTGGACTCACAGTTCACTCAGCCACGGATTGTGGACTCACAGTTCACTCAGCCACAGCTTGTGGACACGCAGTACACTCACTCACGGCTTGTGGACTCACAGTTCAGTCACTCACGGCCTATGGACTCAGTTCACTCAGCCACGGTGTGTGGACTCACAGTTCAGTCACTCACAGCTTATGGACTCACAGTTCACTCACTCACGGCTTGTGGACTCACAGTTCACTCATTCATGGCTTGTGGACTCACAGTTAATCACTCACGGCCTGTGGACTCACAGTTCACTCACTCACGGCTTGTGGACTCACAGTTCACTCATTCATGGCTTGTGGACTCACAGTTAATCACTCACAGCCCGTGGACTCACAGTTCACTCATTCATGGCTTGAGGACTCACAGTTCAGTCACTCACGGCTTGTGGACTCACAGTTCACTCACGCGCGGCTTGTGGACCTCTGGACTCGGGCTCGACTTCTGGAATCAGTGCGGGTTCCGAACTCAGCACGGCTTGTGGACTCACAGTTCACTCATTAACGGCTTGTGGACTCACAGTTCTGGACTCAACTTTCACTCATGGCTTCCGTGCTGACTGACTCACGCCCGGTCTCCGGGACTTTATTCTCCTCGCCCCCGGAAGGGGCGTTGCCTTCATGGTGATTGACAGGCGAGAAGACCAATCTGCTCATCTCTACATTCTTTTAAACCTTAATAAAGTTTGTAATATTCCACCGATCTAAACAAAACCTGGTGCGCTTGGAGCAGAGGAGTACGGTGAGTAAGGTGGCAGAAAGATTTTAGCGATATTGGGTACCGTTTTTGCGGAAATTATAACCAACGCAGACTGGAAGCAGTCAAGATGAGAGTTTTAGTAATAGTATAGATAGATGGGCCAAACGCGGGCAGGTGGGACTACGGTAGCTGGGACATGTTGTTCGGTGTGGGCAAGTTGGGCCAAATGGCCTGTTCCCACGATGTAGGACTATGCAGGAGTAGCTCAGTGGGTCAGGCAGCTTCTCTGGTGAACGTGGATAGGTGATGCTTCACAGAGTGCTGGAGTAACTCAGTGGGTCAGGCAGCATCTCTGAAGAACATGGATAAGTGACGTTTCCGATCGGGACCCTTCATCTTCTTACAAATGAGCATTTGCAATTCCTCCCTACACTCTGAAGAAGTCTCGACCTGAAATGTCACCTATTACTTCTCTTCAGAGATGCTGCCTGTTACTCCAGCATTTTGTGTCTACCTGTAACTTGACCCGCTGAGTTACTCCAACAATTTTAAATTGAATTGAAGAAATGATATGAGCCAAGTATGTACACATGCAAGGAATTTGCTTTGGTGCTTTGCTCGCAAGTAACAACACGATATACAGTAGACAATTACAAATAAAACATTATAATTTAATCATGTGAAGAATGAAATAAAATACCAGAGCAAAAGGAGGCTACAGATTTTTGGCTGCTACTCATGGGGAAAAAAGCATTTTTTATGTCTGGCTGTGGCGGCTTTGACAGTCCGGAGTCGCCTTCCAGAGGGAAGTAATTCAAAGTGTTTGTGGTCAGGATGAGTGGGGTCAGAGATGATCTTACCCGCTCGCTTCCTAACCCTTGCAGTGTACAGTTCGTCAATAGGGGGAAGGTTGCAGCCAACAACCTTCTCAGCTGATTGGACGATTTGCTGCAGCCTCCAGGTGTCATGCTTGGTGGCTGTGGCTAACCAGACCACGATGGAGAAGGTGAGAACAGAATCTACGATGGCCGTATAGAATTGGCCCATCATTGCCTGTGGCAGATTGTGTTTCCTCAGCTGCGGCAGGAAGTACATCCTCTGTTGGGCCTTGTTGACTATGTAGTCGATGGTAGCCCCCATTTAAGGTCCCTGGTATGATGGTTCCAAGGAACATAAATGACTCCGCAGATGTGACTGTGGTGTTGTTGATGGTGAGTGGGGTGAGGGGAGGGGGAGCTCTCTTAAAGTCTACAATCAATTCCACTGTCTTGAGAGCATTGAGCTCCAGGTTGTTGCGATTGCACCAGGACGCAACAACCTGGGGCTCAGGATGAGCGGTTCAGGCACAGTCAACTGGGAGAGTTTGGAGTGTAGTACTCTGGCACAATGGTGTTGAATGCAGAGCAAAAATCCACAATCAAAATCCTTGCACAGATCCCCTGGCCGTCTAGAGTCTACACCACCACCTGCTGGTCACAGCCGGTGCTGCAGGGGACAGGATCTTAACTGCAGGAGGCATGTCCTCCCATCACCAAACCATCTGCTCCACTATCAGTGGCGACATGGTGGCGCAGCAGTTCCTGTGGATTGGAGGGTAGCTAATGTTATCCCACTTTTTAAGAAAGGTGGGAGAGAGAAAACAGTGAATTATAGACGAGTTAGCCTGATATCGGTGGTGGGGAAGATGCTGGAGTTAATTATATAAAGATGAGATAGCTGCACAGTTGGATAGCAGTAACAGGACTGGTCCGAGTCAGCATGGATTTACAAAGGGGAAATCATGCTCGACTAATCTTCTGGAATTCTTTGAGGATGTACCTAGGAAAATGGACAAGGGAGAGACAGTGGATGTAGTGTACCTGGACTTTTAGAAAGCATTTGATAAGGTCCCACATAGGAGATTAGTGGGCAAAATTAGGGCACATGGTATGGGGCGTAGAGTGCTGACATGGATAGAAAATTGGTTGGCAGACAGGAAACAAAGAGTAGGGATTAACGTGTCCCTTTCAGAATGACAGGCAGTGACTAGTGGGGTACTGCAAGGCTTGGTGCTGGGACCACAGCTTTCACAATGTATATTAAAGATTTAAATGAAGGGATTCAAAGTAACATT
Source organism: Raja brachyura (assembly GCA_963514005.1). The sequence continues at coordinate 33,758,740 of OY740805.1, forward strand.
AGCAAATTTGCAGGTGACACAAAGCTGGGTGGCAGTGTGAACTGTGAGGAGGATGCTGTGAGAATGCAGGGTGACTTGGACAGGTTAGGTGAGTGGGCAGATGCCTGGCAGATGCAGTTTAATGTGGATAGATGTGAGGTTATCCACTTTGGTGGCAAAAACAGGAAGGTAGAATGGTGTCACGTTGGGAAAAGGGGAAGTACAACGGGATCTGGGGGTCCTTGTTCATCAGTCAATGAAAGTTAGCATGCAGGTTCAGCAGGCAGTGAAGAAAGCGAATGGCATGTTGGCCTTTTTAACAACAGGAGTTGAGTATAGGAACAAATAATTCCTTCTGCAGTTGTACAGGGCCCTAGTGAGACCACACCTGGAGTATTGTGTGCAATTTTGGTCTCCAAATTTGAGGAAGGACATTCTTGCTATTGAGGGAGTGCAGCATAGGTTCACAAGGTTATCCCCACAAGGAGGGGATCTTATTGAAACATATATACGATTATTAAGTGTTTGAACACGCTAGAGGCAGGAAACATGTTCCTGATGTTGGGAGAGTCCAGAACCACAGGCCATAGTTTAAGAATAAGGGGTAAGCCATTTAGAACGGAGATGAGGAAACACGTTTTCACACAGAGAGTTGTGAGTCTGGAATTCTCTGCCTCAGAGGGCGGTGGAGGCCGGTTCTCTGGATACTTTCAAGAGCGAGCTAGATAGAGCTCTTAAAAATAGCGGAGTCAGGGGATATGGGGAGAAGGCCCAAATGCACTGATTGTGGATGATCAGCCATGATCACATTGAATGACGGTGCTGGCTCGAAGGGCCAAATGCACCTATTGTTTATCGCTTCCTAACAGCGCCAGATACTACGGGTTAGATACTTACTACGGGTGCTGTCTGTGCGGAGTTTGTACGTTCTAACCCCTTGACCTGTGTGTGTTTTCTCCGAGATCTATGTTTCCTCCCATGCTCCAAAGATGTGCAGGTGTGTAGACAAATTGGCTTGGCGTAAGTGTAGACTATCCCTCGTCTGTAAACCGGCATCTGCAGTTCTACTTATGGCTAGCAAATGGAATCAACAGAGGGGCATCGAGGGCGAGATGGGCCGAAGGGCCTGTCCCTGTTTCCCCCGTCTCTGGAGAACTCAGAGCATAACTCAGCGGGTCAGACAGCATCACTGGAGAACGTGGAGAGGTGACGTTTCAGGTCGAGACCCTTCATCTTCTTACAAACCAGCATCTGCAGTTCCTTCTTACAGTCTGAAGAAAGGTCTCGGCCTGAAACATCACCTATTCCTTTCTCTCCAGAGATGCTGCCCGACCCGCTGAGTTACTCCAGCACTATGTTTCTCTACCTGTTACTTGACCCGCTGAGTTACTCCAGCAATTTGTGCTCCAGAGTCCAGCGCCTGCATTTCCTGGTGGCTTGGTTTCCCCGGTGGAGGGTGAGGGAAGCCTCTATGTTGGATTGAGAAGATCCAACATGACCTACAGTGCCTCTGCACCTGACTGTGCCCGTCTGTGGAGCGACACCACCACCTGCTGGTCACTGCCGGTGCTGCAGGGGACAGGATCTTGTGCAGTGTGGGTGGAGGTCTCTGTGGTTTCCCCGTTGACCCAGTCTGTGTTTGTCTCCCACAGACCCCGGTGCTGCCTCCCACCATCACCGACCAGGTGCGGCTCTGGGAACTCGAACGTGACCGGCTACAGTTCACCGAAGGCAAGTTCACCGACCGTCAGCCGTGTGGTGGCTGCACCGGGGAGAGGGAGAGGGGAACGGGGAGAGGAGGGGACCGGGTGGGTCAAGGATGGGGGAACTGGGGTGTGGAGGGCGGGGAGAGGGATGGGGGAAGAGAGGGGGGGATGGGGAGAGGGAGGGGACTAGGTGGGTCAAGGATGGGGGAACAGGGGGCAAGAGGGGGGGGATGGAGAGAGGGGGACGGGAGGGGGATGGGGAGAGGTAGACGGGGAGAGGGGGGAATGGGGAGGGGGGACGGGGAGAGGGGGGTGGGCAGAGATGGGATGGGGAGGGGGAACGGGGATAGAGGCTCAGGGGAGACGGGAGGGGAACAGGGAAAGGGAGACGGATGGTGAGAGGGAGTGGAGACGGGAAGAGAAGGGACGGGCAGAAAGCAGCCTCGAAATCTTATGGTTGAGTCGGGGGTGATCTCCTCCTGCTCATTGTACCCTCCTTACTTCCCCCCCCCTCTCTCTCCCCCCACAGGTGTGCTGTACAACCAGTTCCTGTCGCAGGTGGACTTTGAGTTGCTGCGTGACTATGCGCGGGACCTGGGGGTGCTGGTGTGGGAGAATCCCCCCAAGCGGCTGATGGTGGTCACCCCCACCGGCCACCCCGACGTCAAACGCTTCTGGAAACGGCAGAAACACAACTGACCACCCGGGGAATCCCCCTCCCCCATTCCTGCCCACCCCCCAAGCCCACTGGAGTAACCCACCCAGCTTTGCCTCCCCCTCCCGCCTCAACCCAAATCGTCACCTGCTCACGTTATTGGAGGAGAGTTAGGCCATTCGGCCCATCGAGTCCATCCCACCATTCATGGCTGATCTCTGCCTCCTAATCCCATTTTCCTGCCTTCTCTCCATAACCCTTGACACGCGTTAAGGGTGCCTGACCCGCTGAGTTACTCCGGCACTTTGTCACCATCGCCCACCCATATTCCACAAAGATAGACACAAAAAGCTGGAGTAACTCAGCGGGACGGGCAGCATCTCTGGAGAGAAGAAATGGGTGACGTTTTCGGGTCGAGACCCTTCTTCAGACCTGCCTCTCCTGCTGAGTTACTCCGGCACTCTGTGCCCTGTCCATGTTCCCCAGAGATGCCGCATGGTTTCTCCTCCCCTACCCCCCCCCCCCCCCCCCACCCAGGTCACGGGGAGGATTGTTGGGGGTGAGGGGGTCACTGGGTCCAGTCCCCAGCACCCCCTCCCCAAGCAGGGCTGGGCAGCGGGAACCGTCCCACCCTCCCGACCACGCGGGATCCTGGGACCGGTGAAGATTCACCACCGAGAGAGGCGGCCGCTGTTTCTGTGTGTTTTTGCATTTTCTTAATAAAAAGGTGGATGAAGAGAAGTCTATCTCAGTGCACGTTCCCAACGCCAGCCCAGAGAGCAGAGAACACGTTGTAAAATAAAACTTTATTCACAGAAGTATTGAAGGTAGACAACAGTGCTGGAGAAACTATGCCGAAACACTTCTTCAGACTGTATTCACGTGTACACAACAGCGCACAACGTTCATCACATTCATATTGTGCTGGAAGGTACCGCAGATGCTGGTTTAAACCGCAGATGCACACACATAAAATGCCGGACTAGCTCAGTGGGACAGGCACCATATTTTAGTTTAATTTAAAGCACAGAAACAGGCCCTTCGGCCCACCGGGTCCGCGCCGACTAACGATCCCTGCACATTAGCACCAAAGATTTTTGATTAGCTCTATCCTATACCCACTAGGGGCAATTTTTACATTTACCAAACCAATTAACCTACAAACCCGCAGGTCTTTGGAGCATGGAAGGAAACCGAAGATCTCGGAGAAAACCCACGCAGGTCACGGGGAGAACGTACAAACTCCGTACAGACAGCACCTGTAGTCGGGATCGAACCCAGGTCTCTGGTTCTGCATTCGCTGTAAGGCAGCAACTCCACCGCTGTGCCACCATGACCGATTTGTGGAATTCTCTGCCTCAGATGGCAGTGGAGGCCGATTCACTGGATGCATTCAAAAGAGAGTTAGATAGAGCTCTTAGTGCTGGCACAATCAAGGGATATGGGGAGAAGGCAGGAACGGGGAACTGATTGGGGATGATCAGCCATGATCACATTGAATGGCGGTGCTGGCTCAAAGGGCCACATGGCCTCCTCCTGCACCTATTGTCTATTTATCAATGTATTCCATCTTGTCCCCCTCCCCTAAACCTCTCCTGTTCTCCCTCCCCTCCTTTCTCACCTCTCTTCCCCCCCACCCCTCCTCCCCTCTCTGCTTCCCCACCCTCCTCCCTTCCCACCCCTCAGCCATCCCCCCCCTTCCCTTCCCCATCCCCTCCGTCCCCTTTCCCTTCTCCTCCCCCCCTCCTCGGTTTCCCTTCACTACTCCCCGACACCAGACCTCCATCCACCCGCCCCCGACACGTGACACCAGACCTCCATTCACCCGCCCCCGACACGTGACAGCCGAATGACGTAACTCACGGCGCTCCCATTGTCCCGCCCTCCGCACGTGACAAGGGCCCCGCCCCCAGCCTCATCCCGGCTTCAAAGATTGGCAACTCTTTGAAGCTTTGGTCATGGGGGTGACATAAGTTGCAGAAGTGAAGTTCCAGGAAGTTATCCCCAGTGCCATTCAACAAAACAGTTGTGTTTATTTCTAAATTATTCTGTTCAGTGAAAAGGGATTGTCATGATGATGAGTCATGATGATGATCTGTAAATGTGATGACCTCTGTATCAGATGAGCTGGAGATCAGATCAGATCGGGTGGGGTGTGGAAGCCCAGATGGAAGCTGTGACTGTGTGAGTTAATAAACACAGAGAACAATGAATAATGTGTAGATATCATTATTACTTCACATCTGCGGCCAGGATGTGACATTGGCGACGAGGATATTTCGGATAATTCAGACATTTGGACATCTTGGATTCTGAATCCGTGGCTTCGAGCTGGTAAAAGACTTTTCTTTTAAAATGGCGGTCGCTGGAGCTGACATCTTAGCACTGCGTGGAGTTGCACACTTCCATCCGACGGGTGATGCAAGTGCCGTCAGTGTGAAGTGGAATGCTTGGCTGGAGGAATTCGAAGCTTGCACCGACAGCAGAGGGCTCTTTCTTGGATGGAACTACGCCGGGACAGAAAGCGCAGCGGAGAGCGTTGCTTCCTTTCACCGCGGGGCCAGCAGTTAGAGAAATGTTTAAAACACTCCCTGACACTGGAATGAAGGAGGACTATAAGAAAGCCGTTGACACTTCAGTCATTAGGTGGTGGTGCCGAATGCTGCATTTCAACGGCATTTATTCCGTAAAACAATGCAGGAAGAGGGCGAGACGGTTGCTCAATTTGTGATGAGACTCAGACAGGTGTCTGTAGGATGCAAATATGTGGCTGCTGATGTGGAAAACCAGATATTGGATCAGGTTGTCCAGCTTGCAGGTCAGACAAGCTCAAGAGAAGGCTGCTAGAAAAAGGGGGTGAGTTATACCTTAATAATGCTTTGTCGATTGCAGCAGCAATGGAAGCTGTTGAGGGACAATTTCACAGCATGAAATTGAAAGATTCCAAGACAGAGCAAGTTAACCATCTGTCCTGCAGTAAACCAAGATGTAATCCTGAACATGAGATTGAGTGTTACAGGTGTGGCAACAAGGGTCACATAGGGAAAGATGCATGTTGTTCAGCAAAAGGTTGAACATGTAGGAAATGTGGAGATAAAGATCATTTTGCAAAGAAATGTAAAGTAAGACCAAAGACAAGCCAAGTCATTACAACAAGAAAAGGAAGTCCAGTGAAAAGAAAGACAGACCTTGGCAGAAAAAGAAAGGTCATGTCTGTCACGTCCAAGGTGATGTTGGAAGCGATGAATACAGTGATGAGGCTGGTGAGCATGCTGTTAAAAGGAATAGTAAGATTGAACGAATAGTAACCTTGAACTTACCAGTTCGAAGGTTGATCTTTATTTCATGAGGAGTTGCGGTGAGGGATTTCGTGAAGAACCCGCCAGCACGCATGCGCGACATTCTTCAAAGTAGCGGTGTGGAATCACAGAAACAACAACAGAAATGACTTGGCATAGTAAGATTGAAGAGACTCTAATTACCAGTTGAGTATGATCGAGGGTTGGGAGCGGAGGGCACGAAATCCCTCACCGCAACGCCTCATGAAATAAAGATCAACCTTCGAACTGGTAAGTTCTCGTTCAATCTTACTATTTCATTTCGGAGTCACGTGAGTGACTTCGTGAAGACTTCAAAGCTCTGTGATTCCACGCCCTGGACCACGTCCATGCTGTCACACACCACTTATGAGGATGGATAGGAGTAATCAACTTTCCAGACTGCTTGTACTGAAAAACAAGAGCACCATTTGTTAACAACAAAAGAAAACCCCTTATTCGGGGACATCTCCACGTTCTTGACCTGCATTCAGCACGGCCTCCGCGAACTGTAGAGGAGCGGCAACAGATGTATTGTAGACCCGCTGGAAGGTGGCTTCGTTCGCCATCCTACTGTGGCAAAAATATGGTCCATGGGTACCTCCATGACCCTTGCCGCCGACGTTGATGCAAGCCCTGGTGGAATGGGATTTGAAGATATTAGTGTCAACACGTGACTTACCCAAGACGATCCTGAGCCACCTGGATATCGTCTGGACCGTCACTCTAAGGTGAGGTTTCTCCATTCCTTCAGTTTTCTCGTCACTTTCACATAGTGACGGATATGGGCGGCTAAACATAGCCTTGCATCAGCGGGGTATGCCAGGAACTTCAGCTGCAGCCCTGTGCACCCAGGTCTATGCTGCTTGAGTAGCTCGTCTATGACGAAGACTACTTCTGCAGGGGTAGAGATCATCCTGTCGATCCGGATTTTGCGGAGTGTCTGTACCCTCTGTGCTGAAGTCAGTGCCAGTAACATCACCAGCTTCAGGGTGAGTTTGTCCAGTTCCAGGCCCTCCATGGGCCACCACGTCCTGAGCAGGGTGAGTATTTCCCCGATATCCCAGGTGACATTATAGCGTGGTCTGGGCGGATTCTAATTGAATATTCCCCGCATGAGTCTGGACACCAGCCTGTTGGATCCTGCCTTAATATTGAAGTAGAATGACAGCGCACTCGAGGCGCTGTTGATGGCACTGTAGCCCAGGTGTTCATTATGATGCAACCCCGCCAGAATTCCAATACGTTGGTTATGGTTACAGCGTCGTATGTAATATGGGAGCGGCCGCAGTAGGTTTCCCATTTCCGGATGTGAGAGAGGTATTGCCGCCTGGTGAACTCCCAGCATGACGCTCCGATGGTATCCATGGTTCTAGATGATAGGCCATACCGCAGTAATGGCCTGTGCAGAACCTCCAAGCCAACAAGTTTAGATGACTGTGGCAGGGATGTGGTCCCCCTGACACAGGGTTTGTACCAATTATGGGCAACCCTCTAAGAGGACCCAAGGTTGACTGATCATATCAAGGACCACCGGATACCATGGCTGCGTAGGCCAGTCGGGTATGATAAGAATGCCCTTAGCAGCATCTGTCTGGATTACCCACAACACCCAACTGATGAGGCAAAATGGAGGAAATGCATAGAAACCCACTTCCCCCAGTCTAGTGAGACGCATCCATCGCCATTGCCGCAGGATCGGGTCCCGCAAACGTATGTCGGTACCTGATGGTTCAACCGTGACGCAAAGAGGTCGATATCCGGTTCACCAAATTTGGCAGTAATTTTAGCGGATATTTGGAGATTCATCATCCACTTGATGTTGTCATAGATGTCCGCCACTGTATAGAGCTCACCTGGGAGACAGGTAGCTGAAATCCAAATATTCTGTCGAACACACCAGAGCCAAATTGTGTTTGCCAATTCATCACATGAAAGTGACCTGGTACCGCCCATATGGTTTAGATATGCCACCGCAGTGGTATTATTCATTTGGAGACGGACATGAGCAGCAGTAAGGCTAGAACAATAAGCTCGAAGTCCGTGAAATGCTCCCAGCATCTCCAAATAGTTTATCCCTTGTGACAACAACAGGGTAGATTCAAGGGTGTCCCATCTGCCCTCACAACTGGAGCAGTTGTCCGTAGCTTCCCAGACATGGGAGCTTGCGTCTGTTTGTAAGTATACCATCGGATTGGCCAAAATGATGGGTTTAAGTGAGACATAAATATTGTCAATCCTCCATTGTAACGCAATCTGTGCCTTAAAAGTCAGCTGCATTGGTCTATCGAAATGTCTAGCGTTCAGTTTTAACGCCGAGACCTTGGCGCTCTGCAAATTTGATAATGCAAAGGCCCGTATTGGGCGGCTGGAAAAAACGCTACAATCTTGCCAATCACCTTAGTAGTTTGTCGAATTGATGGTATACTGGCCCAGTCTAGACCCTACCATAGTTGGGTGACATCGCCAACCTAGTTAGTTGGTATGGTGGCCCTCACGTGATTGGAATCCACCGTAACCCCAGATACCCTTAACCTATGAAGGGCAGGACATTGATTTTATCTGGATGGATAATGAACCCCATTTGCTGAAAAAATTTCCACGGGGCTGAAACTGCCAGTTCGGCTGATTCCCAATAATTAGGATATCACCTAGACAGGCCAACACTATGTGATTTTGTCTCCTAGTGTAGCCAGTATTGATTGGAACAATTTAGAAATTATCTAGGGGTATGTAAGCCCATTTGGTAAAGCACTGTATAGCCAGAGCTGATCCATCCAGATAAATGGCAAGAACTACCTGTGACATTCCTGAATGGATACTGAATAGCATGCATCTTTTAATCAATGCATGCCACCAAGCAGCCCCCAGAACCCAATAACTTAGATGTCTGGAACGTTTCCAGTTTGAAATGGGTATATTCTACAAAAGTATTCAAATGGTTCAAATCAAAAATAACCCGACATCCTCCATCCCTCGTTGTGACTGTAAAATTTTCCTGCATAGCCTACTGCCGCTCTTTGCTGCACAGTGTAAATTTCCGATCTGCATATGCTGGGATGGAGGGATGTCACCATTGATGAATTCAATCGCATGGCCTTGAATACTTTGTAAGATAAACTCATCAGACATGATGGGACCGCATGCCCCCGGAAAGAGCCATAGTCTCCCACCAACATGTGAAATTCAACATGCAGGTGCATGAAATCCAGACCACCTTACCTTCATGGTTATCGGTGGCCCTTGATATGCATGGCCGGACGTGGAGGTGCTGGATTCTGAAATTGAGGCGGAGCTGGAGCGGAGGCCCTTGCTGGCCTAATGGCAGGGCATTGCCTGGTCGAGATATGTGATCACATGAGTCCCATCGTCGTAGAGTGGTCATCCCGCTCCTTGACCCTCTTGGGGAGGTCATCCCCGAAAATTTTTGATTCTGTTGCAGGAGGAGCTCCAACATCCGCTCCATGCTGGCCAATACGCCCCTCGCCCTTAGAACTCGGGCGGACGGAGTCCTCATGGTCTGCTGCACTGCTGGGGCTTCGTCCATCGGTCCGCACCTCGTCAAGGTGAACCCGGTGCCGGAAGTTGTCGTTGGCAGTCGATGCAGCGAAGCTGAGCGATTCCTGCGCGGGAGGTACGCTCAACGCCTCCTCGGCGGAGCTCGATCCCGCTGCCCCGGAGGGCAAATGCGGCGGGGAGTCGGCACCTGACCTGGCATGGAGACCCGACGCCCGCGCGGGCTTGCCGGCTGCCCACATCATGGACCTTGCCGACGCATGGTCTCGTCCTCCCATCCATGGGGGACTCGGCGACCGTGGCGTATTGACTATGGGCTCGTTGAAGGGAGTAGCAGTTCTCTGGGCTTTGTGACTGTTTTTAAGGCTTCCGATATGATCTGCTCCTGGAACGGATGTTTGGTCAGGAAGTCCACGGTGGCTGCCAGTTTGGGGTTGAGGGGTGGTCCCGATGTCTCTGACAATCCTCTGGCTGCCTCAGGCTCCTGCTGACGATGGTGAAACCTCCCTGTGCCCACTGGAGCTGGATGCTTCCTCCCGATGATTCTGTTGCAGGAGGAGCTCCAGTAGCCGCTTCATGCGGTCAATACGCCCTTAACCCTGAACACTCGGGCGGTCGGAGTCCTCAGGCTCTGAAACACTGCCGAGGCTCCTATCATCGGCCCGCACCTCGTTGAGGTGAACCCGGTGCCGGTATTTGTCGCTGCCAGCCGCCGCAGCGAAGCTGAGCGATTCCCGCGCGGGAGGTATGTTCAACCGCCTCCGTTTGGCGGGAGCTGAAGCCGCTGCCACTGAGGGCAAATGCGGCGGGGAGTCGGCACCAGACTCAGCATGGAGACCCGACGCCCGCGCGGGCTTGCCGGCTGCCCACGTTGTGGACCTTGCCGACGCATGGTCTCGTCCTCCCATCCATGGGGGACTCGGCGACCGTGGCGGGACCCTACCCAAATGACCCGTCCCGGCGTCGGAGGTTGGGGGTCGACACTGGACCTCACAGTGGACCTGGGTCCTGCCTTTGAACCAGTCCGCAACTCGGCGGCAGGTAATGCCTTAGCCCCAGAAGGGTTAGGCTTGCGGGCTCCTCCCCTCCCCCTACTCGGAGGGCTGAGGGAGAAGGGCCGTGCAGCCGCACTCGAGCCCTTGCCCCAGGCCGCCAACGGGCCCGTTGGCGATCTGAATACTGAAGCAGGGTCCACCTGCCCCTCGAGCACTGGAGCTCCTGCTCCTCGAATCAGCACTGGAGCTGCTGCACAGCGGCGGGTCGGGCCCTGTAACAACAGGGCTCCCCGACTTCCACGCCTATTTCCCGGCCACGTACCTGTGAGGAGAGAACACACTACATACTCGCCACAACAGGACACCAACTCCCACTGGAGCTCCGGTGTATCGGCGGGTCGGGCCCTGTAGCAACAGGGCTCCCCGACTACCACGCCCACTTCCCGGCCCGACTCGCAGGTGAGCCGTTGAGGAGGGCTCCGGGATAAGTGGCCGGCGACTCCAATTCCACGTTCCTGTAGGGAGAAAACACACTGCCCCCCCCCCCCCCCCCCCAACAGGAACACCAACTCTAGGGGGCTTAGCCTTACCTGAGTCGGCCCTCTGAAGGGCTGGTGGGGAGCCGCGGTCCCCTGCAGCCATCGGCAGCAATGCGTTGCGACGATATGTCGCGCATGCGTGCTGGCGGGTTCTTCACGAAGTCACTCACGTGACTCCGAAATGAAATTATCAGTTTGCATTGAATGATAGCCATCACGAGAAAGTTGCAGTGACCATCGGAGGTGTTACAGTGCCAGTGATTGTAGATTCTGGTAGCAACAGCAACGTAATTGACAGATCACTTTGGGAATGCTTGAAACAACAAAATCAAGTGCACGTCAAGGAGGTGTAGTAGGAAGTTATATCCCTACACCACAACTAAACCATTGCAGACCATTGGATGTTTCAGGGCTAAAGTAGAAGTCGGAGATAGAGAAACTGAAGCTGAATTCGTGGTGATAGAGGAGAAGGGAGAACCTCTGTTGAGTAGAAACACAGACTGAGAGCTGGGAGTGCTTCACATCGGAGTGCATGTCAATTCAGTACAGTCATATGATGACATGAGGGAGGAATTTCATTCAGTATTCCAAGGGGTTGGAAAATTGAAAGGCAGGCAAGTGAAGTTAGCTATTGATGAAAATGTCAAGCCAAAAGCTCAACCGGTGCAGAGAATGCCATTTGGACTTGTGGAAAAGTAGAGGCTAAAATCAAGGAGTTGATTGATCAGGACATTATTGAACCAGTTGAATGTTCAACAGCATTGGTGAGTCCAGTTATGATTGTGCCGAAACCGAATGATGACATTAGACTGCGTTGACATAAGGAGAGCCAATGAGGCAATAATCAGAGAAAGACACCCAATTCCTGCGGTTGATGAGGTGCTACAAGAGTTATCAACCAGTAAAGTGTTTTCCAAAATTGATCTCAAGTGGGGATATCATCAGTTGGAATTACATCCAGAGTGAAGAGAGGTGACAACATCCATTACTCACTGCGGATTGTACCGATACAAAGGACTGATGTTTGGAATCAATGCTGCTCTCGAGATCTATCAGTACAAAATCCACAGTGATTCAAGGTGTACCAGGAGTAGCAAACATATCAGATGATGTAATCATCCATGCATCAATTCATGAAGAGGTTGTAGCTAGTGGTGACTAAACTTCAAGAAGCAGGTCTCACTGTGAATGAAGCAAGTTTGGCATCTCTGAGATGGATTTCAGGAGACACAGACTGACAAGTAAAGGGCTGAATCCAGCCAAAGCCAAAGTGAAAGCTGTCGCAGATGCATGTGAACATCAGAATGCAACCAAGATGAGGAGTTTTCCAGGATTGGTCAATTATTGTGCAAAATTCATTCCAAATATTGCTACACAGGCAGATCCGCTGAGAAAGTTGACGAGGAAAGACGTACCATTCCAGTTTGGTAGTGAACAGAGACAGGCATTCAAATCACTGAAACAGAGTATAATGAGTGCAGAAACCCTTGGATATTATGATCCAGTTGCACCAACAAAAGTCATAGCAGATGCTAATCCAGGTTAGGAGCAGTGTTGGTACAGACACATGCAGATGGACCCAGAATCGTAGCATATGCCAATCGACCGTTAACCAGCGTGGAGAGAAGGTATCCTCAAACAGAGAAAGAAGTACTGGGACTAGTGTTGGCCTGTTGTGGTGTGGGTTTCACGCATACTTGTATGGCATTAAATTTGAACTTGTTACAGATCATAAGCCACTGGAAGTGATCTATTTGACAAGGTCTAAGCCTTGTGCCAGAATAGAAAATTCGGTGCTGAGACTCCAACAGCACAAGTACAAAGTAGTCCACATTGTTGGGAAAGCAAACATCGCGGACCCGCTGTCGAGACTGTTGAAGGATTAATAGCTGGGAGCAACATCCACGTTAGAGATGGCAGCAGAGAACTTTGTGCGATTCGTCGCAACTCAGTCAACGCCGGGAGCCGTGACAACGAAGGAAGCTGAAAGGGAATCAGAACATTATCCTGAACTCAAAGATATCATAGAGTGTATCCACAGTGGGCAATGGGATCAATGCCCTTACAAAGCATATGTTCCCATAAAAGATGAATTTTGTATAATTGGTCAGTGTGTGCTGAGAGGTAGCAGATTGGTGATCCCACAGGCACTACAACCAAGGATCGTGTCATTAGCTCATGAAGGACATTTAGGCATCGTTGGTGCTAAACAGAATTTGCAGAGCAAAGTGTGGTGGCCAGATTGTGAGAAAAATGCTGGAAACTTTGTCAAGACATGCCATGGATGCCAAATCACAAGCAGGAGCAACCCACCAAAACCAATTAGAAGTACAGTTGCCAACAGGACCATGGGTTGACATAGCTGTTGACTTTCGTGGACCACTTCCAACAGGTGAATCAATTATGGTAGTGGTAGACTACTACAGTAGGTACAATGAGTACGCAGTGATGAAGTCAACTAGAGCAGAAAAAAATCTGAACAAGCATTAGCAGAGATCTTCACCAAACATGGGTTTAGCTGCACTTCAAAGAGATTTAGACCAGTAAAGCACTTTGGGGTATCCTAAAACTTGAGATGCGATGACATTGTGTAAATGTAAGCGGGGTGTTGCTGTACGCACTCGATCTTGGAGTGAATATTCTATTTCCAATGTTCAAACTGGGGTAGTGGATAGACGAAGTAGCCGATGGCGTCCGTGGACTCGGAATGGACTTTAGCCACTCGCATTTCCTCTGAAACTGAGATAGAGATGGCGAGAAAGCGAAGGGAAGAGTCGGGGCTCGAGCAGAGGAAAATGGGAGCTGGTTGGAAACTGGCAGTGAGGGAGATGAAGCGTTAAAGCTGTGAACGAGAACAGGAAGCAGCACCGATACAGACATGATGTACCTGAGAGAGAGGTGAGGGACGGGTCTGGTGGCGACTGAAACATATTCTAGAGAGACAGGCAGAGCCTGAGAACAACGGGCTCCCACCTGGAACCGGGAATTCGGTTTGAACCCATTCTTCCAAAGATCCGTTCCGAAGAAAACAAATCTGTTGCAAATGCTGCAAACAGGCTATAAATTATCTCATTCGGCGGACTTTAGGACCCGGGGGAGCCCGGAGCTCAAGACCCGCCGCCCGCGGCTGCTGCTGAACCCGCGGGAAGAGAGATTGTTTCAATCTTTATATTTTCACAAAAGTCATTTATGTTCTGTTGCCGGACGCGGTTAACGCGTTAAAATAAACGGATCGACAGACAGCTCTGATTTCAGTTGCTGTTTATTTCACTCTTCCCACATTTACATTCCCCCTGGTTTTATTTCCGCGCTCACTGGGGGTTTTACGACGCGGAATTTGGGGATTAAATGGGAGGCGTTCAGTGCCGACCTGTTGTCCACCGGGTTTCTGCCCCACAGCCCCGCTCCTGACGCCGGTCCCGGGACCCGACCCTTTTACACACCCGGAGTGGAACCGGAGCAGATTCTCAGCCACTGGTTTTCAACCCCAGTCGTCCACTTTGCCCCCGAAGTCACGAAGAAAGGATAAAGTTTCTCCGTGAATTTGTTCCCAGTGAAGGTGTGGAGATGGGACTTGGTGGCCGCGTCGAAAAATGAAACTGTTCCGGACTCGTAACTGAGATAAACTCCCAGCCTCCCGGGGATGGGACGGGCGGGAAGAGGGGATGGAGGGGAGGTGAATGCATCAAACCCGCCACCCCCCCGCCCGATGCTCCAGACTCCAGTCTCCGGGGTCAGTGTGACCTCTCCCTTCCTCTCCACAGACTCTGCGGCGACTCCCAGACTCCAGGCCCGACTCCCCGCCACCTCCACCTCCCAGTAATGTCTCCCCGATGTGAATCCCTCCGATCCCAGCACACACGGCCAGGCTGTAAACCTCTTCCCGGTGACAGGGAGACTCCTCCGGGTCGCGGCCCATCTCACCCTCTTCCGATCCTCAGACACCTCGAGCCCCGCATGCGCTGTTTCCACATCCAGGGTGACGGAGACTGGGGGGAGAAGCAGAGAATCAGAGAGTCCCCGGGGGTCGGGGGGAGACTCGGGCAGCGCGGCCCCGGGACCGGCCTCAGGCACAGGCGGGCGGACAACTGGAACCTTGCCCGGGGTTTCACCACAACCGGTGGACAACAGACTTCTTTCCCGGAGTTTTTATCCAGGGATGGAGGGGGGAATTTCGTGAATTGGGGGTGGAAGGGGGGGGTGGAAGGGGGGGGTGGGGAGGACGAGTGCGGAGAGTGAGGAGGATTGCGAGATTGCGGTGGGGATGGAGGAATGAAGCGGGCTATTCAGATATGGAGGCAGATCGGAGCAAGAGGATATTGAGGGGAGTGGTAATTTGAGGTTGTTAAAGAGGAGGTAGAGGTGTGGGGTGGAGTCACCATGATCATAGAGAATGGGGGGGGGGGGGAAACATGAGGGGCCAGATGACCTGCCCCTGTTTCTTTGAGTGGAGGGTGAGGGAGCGGGAGGGGTGGCTTGGACCATGGAAGGAAGCAGAGGTTGAATGATCAGGTGTTGGACAGAATGAGTGGAGACTTCTGGTTGTAGGGTCGCTGAGAGGGGATTCACAGGTGGATTTGATGGGTGTGTGCAACCAAGATCACAATGATCTCATTGTGAAATAATACATGAACTTCACTGAGGGACTTGACAATGTTCCACATATAAGGATGGTCCAGAAAGTGAAGGCAGGTGGGATCCAAGTTGAGCTGGTGAAATGGACCCAAAATTGGTTTGGTGGTTGGATGCAGAAGGTAGCGGCAGAAGGATGAGTTTTCTGCTTGGAGGTCTGTGACTGGTGGAGTGCAGCAGAGATCGGTGCTGCAGCAGGGATATCAAATCAAGAGTGCAGGTTTATCTTGAGAGCAAGGAATTTTAAAGTGGATATGAGTAGTAAGTTTTCTTTACACTGAGAATTGTTGGTATCTGGAACATCCTATAGAGGAGGTGGTGGTGAGATCTGATAATTATATTTGAGGCACTTATCTAGGTGAGGTGCAAAATAATACCAATATAATGTGGGCAAATTGATTAGTAAAGCTGGGAAATAGGTGGACATGGACATGATGGGCCAAAGGGTCTGACGCTGTAATGTACAACCATGGCACTCAGCTCCAAGAGCACTGAATGACTGAGTCACAACACTACCGGTGCAGGGAATTCCTAGGGTTCCCCAGTCTCTGTGTGCAGTAATGTCTCCTTATCTCTGTCCTACATGGTGCAGCCCACATTCTTAGAGAGTGCCCATTCTCCAGACCCCTCAGACAGGGGAAACATCCTCTCTGCATCCAGCCCACTGAGCCCTGTAAGAACTTTGTGTTTCACTGAGATCTCCTCCAATGCACCCAAACTCAGTACACAGTACACAGGCTTAGTCTACTCAATCTCACCCGGCAAGTCTGTCAATTTATCGGTACACAGGAACAAGAAGACAGGAGCAGGATTAGGATCCACTCCTCAGGATTGCCCTCCATTCAATGTGATCATGGCCGATCTAAGCTGGCGCCAATTCCTCTTCTGTGTTAGTTCCCCATAATCTAAAATATTCGATCTAAGTAATATTGAACACATCACATGAGAGACCACTCTGGAAGGTTGGATCTCATGGAATCCGGGTTGAACTAGCCGATGGAGTACAACATTTACCTGAAGGTCACAGACAGAGGATGTTGGTAGAGGGTTGTTTTTCAGACTGGAGACAGAGTCCACCGTTGTTCCTTATTTATATACACAATTGGGTGTGTATGTAGGTTGCACGGTTAGTCAGTTTGCAGATGGAACTAAAATTGGTGACATTGTGAAGAGTGAAGAAGGTTATCTGAGAGTAAATGTGATCCCTGTGAACTGGGCCAATGGGCTCAGGAACAGCAGGTGGGATTTATTCATGTGAAGGTGAGGTGATGCACTTTGCTGAGACAAACCAGGGCAGGACATACACAGTAAACGGGAAACTTTATAGAACTGAGCAATCTCGGGCTGCAGGTACACAGTGCCATGGAAGATGCAACAGTGACAGGCAGGGTGGTGAAGAATGCATTTGTCACTCATGTTTTCATAGGTCAGGATATTAAATACAGCGTTTGACACAATAAGGTTGTTAGCAAATTAGAGAGGGTGCAAAAGGATTTACAATAATTGCATCATGTCTGAAGGGTTGGGTTATAAGGAGACGTTGGACAGGCAGGGACATTTGTCTTTGGAGCCCATCCGGATGTTTTTATAGATGTATATAAGATCTATATTAGGTGCACTATCTATTCACTCTGAAGAGCCACATTATTTCACCCAAAGCATGAGAGCATGAACGTCTGACTCTGTGATGCTTCCCAGCTGCTGGGTTTAGTGGTATCTCCAATTTCCCTTCAGTCCAAAATACCATTAATGTTTGCTTCTATGTATTGCTTAAAGATATCAGAAACATGAATAATGGAAAAGGTACAAGCATTACCTTGTTTGAAGTCATCAGATGTTTCTTTGTATGCCGTGTAGACCAAAACAGGGCAATTAAACTTTTCAATCGGCAACGCGTCATCAACCACCGACAGTGGTTTGGCTTCATCACGAACCCTGCAAATATGGTTATAAACTGAGCATTAGAAATGTTTTAAGGTGTTCCACAAAACACTTTACACTGTTTCCGTCAAGACAATATCCTACTATGTTGCCACTAGGGGCGCCGCATTGACAGCAGCCTCTGCCCACAGCCTGTTTGTTTTTCAATCTTTAAAAAAAAATGTAGTTAGTTTAAAGTCTGTTTTGGGGGGAATCTTTGACTTTTCTATGTGGGGAGGGGGGCGGGGTAAGGGGGAAACTGTTTCCCAGTCACTTCCTGGAGGGGACGCGACTATATCTCCAAGTTGCGTCCTTGCCCCCCTCCTCGTGGCCTACCACCTGGATCGGTGCGGCCTTTCCTGCCGGGGACCGGGGACCGGACCAGATCGACAACAGTGGCGGCGCAGCACTGAATTCATCGCGGCGCGGCCGATGCCTACCTGGATCGCCGTTTGGAGCTCCGTAGCATTGGGCCGCTGCTCCAACATCGTGGAGCTGCGGTTTGGGAGAGCTTCCAACGCGGGCGGCGCTGACCGTCATCGCGGAGTCCTGGGGCCCTTTACCGAGGGGCCACCAGAGTTACATCTCCGCTAAGCGCGGCCTGCAGACTTTTTTGAGCCGCGGAGGAGGTGGCCGACTCTGATGTCCAGGCTGCTGAGGAGGTCCCCCAGCCCCGACGTCGGACTTACATCACCCTGGCAAGCGGGCCTGAACATCGGGCTGCCCTTAGCGGTGACTGCGAAGGGCTCAGGGAGGCCCCGACCACAGGTGAACATTAGAGGAAGAGGACTGACTTTGGTGTCTTCCCTCACTGTGGGAAACTTTGATTCTGCTGTGTGGGGATGTTTTTATGTTGAACTCTATTGTGTGTTGTGTTCTTTATTTTTATTGTATGGCTGTATGGTAATCACATTTCACTGTGCCATCTGGCACACGTGACAAATAAATGTATCTTGTATCTCGTACCTTCGCTTGCGACCAGCTTCCTCCTGAAAGAAATAAAGCACAAATCTCAATTGACTGAGACGAACCGTCCTGATCCTGACAGCAGGAATTTCACCAAATTTCTACAACCCTCTGATAATTCCCAATTCCCAACTCTTATCATCGCGGTCAAGCAGAGAGAAAGCAGATATTTTGTCGCAGAGATGTAGAACGATGATTGAAAGCACAAGGAATAGTCATGAGAATGACACCATAACTGAGAGGATGGAACTTAATGAAAAGCCAGGGCAGGTCGTGGGATTTTGTCTGCAGAAGTTTTCAGGAATGATGAGAGGGAATTTAATATTATCGGTGGATTTAAATGGGTGGGGATGAAATAATATCTCAAATAGAAGGGGAGACCAATAATCAAAGTTGAAATGTGACGTGGTCTTCAATAAATACCTAAAGGAATGCAGTCATGAGAACATGGACCTCACTTGCATTGGAGGGACTGAAGCCAACAGCAGAGATAAATTTAAATGCATGCAGTGACAATTGCTCAGTTCTAAGCTTTGCCCCAGTCTAGTTTCAGTAAAAACACTGTATCAAGCACTTGAATCAACTACATTTTATTCTACCAAAAGCCGTCACAGATCACACACTGTACCTATCCCACCGTGGGTTCGATCCCTGCGTCTATCTGTTCAAGCCCTCTAGGCCTCGCACAGACAGAGGCACTCCAGAAGGGTACGTGGTCCTGAGCTCTCTTCCAGAAGATCAGCCCTGAGCCTCGTGATCAGGGACTTTTATATGCCCCGCGAACTCGAGGGCCAAACCACACGGGGGTTGTCTCTTAATCACCCAATTACAAATATCGATTAACCCCATACATAACAGGCATTTCCCAAACCCAATGATACAACAATTCAATACATTGTATTCACAACGGACTTCAAGATGAAGTCAACTTGGAAACATTTACCCTGATGAACAGAACTCTCAGACAAGGCTCAACACCCCATCCAATCAACACTTAGCAGAGTCAGACTCTACAACATTATTTACAAGCTATTTACAAGGTCTGGTTTGCAGCCATCCAATCCGTTCTATGCATTTAGTACCAGATTGACAGGATTTGCAAGGCTTCCCATTCTTTGCTTGCAAATTGTATCTAAGTTCCATACTTCCTGGGATCCCTCGCAGCCTGTCCCAGAGAGCAATTCCAATTTGACAAAATCTCCCAGCAAACTCTGAAATTTAACCCCATTTTGACGTCCTGGCTTGTCCAATTTAGCCAGGATGAACAATGGGATAAACACATTAGGGCTCATGGAATTTTGGGTATTGGTACCGGGTGTGGAGAATAGATAGGAGGGACGATGAGTGGAGCAGAAATCTTGACTGGATAGGATGGGCCAAGTGGCCTGTCTATGGTGCAGAATGGGATGTCATTCTATGGTGAAACAAGGTGGACAAAACAAATAGAGCAAATTCGCTCAAGGTGACCACCCACTGCTGATGGGAACCGGATATAGATGATCAATTTGATGTGCGCACCACGTTCTAGATTTCAATATTAATCCCCACAATGTGGCCATGGCTGATCTAGCCCAGGACTGAACTCCTCCTCTTTTCCTCATTCCCGTCTATTACAATTCCGAGATTTTTTTTTTTTAAATGTATCCTCCTCTGGTTTAAAATATGTCTAACATGTAAAAGCTCTCAGAGTCTCTTGGTTGGAGACTCCCAGATATTCACTGCCCTCTGTCCATTCGTGGTCCTTGGGATCAGATACAGGATCACCTGTCATTGTTCTAAACTCCACATTATATAAACACCTCTCTACATTCCGACCAGACAGTCCTGAGATCCCATAGATTCAGCGGGAGGCCAATTAGTTTCTGAACAACAACAGCTGGAACAGAGGGAACATTTACTTAGTTCCAAATTACTGGTAAATGCAGCATTTATTTCTGAAATGTCACCCACCATTTTGTGACTGCACTTTCACTTCACCAAACTGTATTGTAACCCCTCACCTTCAGAAACACCACACTGTCTTTTTGATCCATCTGTTGCTGCAACGTTAAGAGTTCCTCATGAACGGATTTTAAATTCTGTTGAATCTTTCCAAGATTTGTCTCCATTGTATTTAGAATCTTCTTCTCTTCCTCCCGGATATCTGCCAGTGTGCACTGCTCTTTATCAGTGAGAATCTGGTGCAGTTCAGCATACTGGGATGTGATCTTGGACTGAAGGTTGTGTGATTGTTCCTGTGAAATAAAAGGTGAAGAACAATATATAATGTCACTGATTGTGTTTGCCCACGACTATAACGGTGACATTTGGCTTGTACATGGTTTATTTGCTTTGGCAATTCAATAGTTTGAGGTAAGGTAGACAAAAATGCTGGAGGAACTAAGGAATTGTAAGGGTAAAAAGACCCTAATGGAACTAATCTACAGGCCCCCAAACAGTAACCTGGACATAGGGCGCAAGTTGAATCACGAGTTATAATTGGCATGTAGTAAAAGTAATGCTGTGGTTGTTATGAGAGATTTCAACATGCAGGTAGATTGGGAAAATCAGGTTGGTACTGGACCCCAAGAAAGGGACTTTGTAGAGTGCCTTCGTGATGGATTCTTTGAACAGCTTGTATTGGAGCCTACCAGGGAGAAGGCAATTCTGGATTTAGTGTTATGTAATGAACTGGATTTGATAAAGGACCTCGAGGTTAATGAGCCATTAGGAGGCAGTGACCATAATATGGTCAGGTTTAATCCACAATTGGAGAGGGAGACGGGTAGATCGGAGGTGTCAGTGTTGCAGTTGAATAAAGGGGACTATGGGGAGCTGGCCAAAGTTGACTGGAAAGACAAACAAGCAGGGATGACAGGGGAACAAAAATGGCAGGTGTTTCTAGGAATAATACAGTAGGTGCAGGATCAGTTAATTCGTAGGAGGAAGAAAGATTCCAAGCGGAGAAAGTGACGACCATGGCTGACAAGGGACGTCAGGGACAGTATAAAAATTAAAGCGAAGAAGTACAACGTAGCAAAGATGAGCACGAAGCAAGAGGATTGGGTAATGTTTAAAGAACAACCAAAAAGACAATACGGGGAGAAAAGATGAGGTATGAAGGTAAGCTACCCAAGAATATAAAGCAGGATAGTTAAAGCTTCTTTAGGTATGTGAAGAGGAAAAAATTAGTTACGACCAAAGTTGGACCCTTGAAGACCGAAAAAGGTGAATTTATTATGGGGAACAAGGAGTTGGCAGATGAGTTGAACAGGTACTTTGTGTCTGTCTTCACAAAGCAGGACACAAACAATCTTCCTGATATAGTAGTGGCCAGAGGATCTGGGGTGACGGAGGAACGGAAGGAAATCCACACCAGGCAGGAAATGGTGTTGGGTAGACTGATGGGACTGAAGGCTGATAAATCCCCAGGGCCTGATGATTTGCATCCCAGGGTCACAGGAAGTGTCTCTCGAAATCGTGGATGCATTGGTGATAATTTTCCAATGTTCTATAGACTCATGATCAGTCCCTGTGGATTGGAGGGTAGCTAATGTTATGCCACCTTTTAAAAAAGGCGCGAGAGAGAAAATGGGGAAGTATAGACCAGTTAGCCTGACATCGGTGGTGGGGAAGATGCTGGAGTCAATTATAAAAGATGAGATAGCCGCACATTTGGATAGCAGTAACAGGATCAGTCCGAGTCAGCATGGATTTGCAAAGGGGAAACATTCTTGACTAATCTTCTGGAATTTTTTGAAGATGTAACTCAGAAAATGGACAAGGGAGAGCCAGTGGATGTAGTGTACCTGTACTTTCAAAAAGTATTTGATAAGGTCCCACATAGGAGGTTAGTGAGCAAAATTAGGGCAAATGTTATTGGGGGTAGAGTGCTGACATGGATAGAGAAGTGGTTGGCAGACAGGAAACAAAGAGTAGGGATAACGGGTCCCTTTCAGAATGGCAGGCAGTGACAAGTGAGGTACCGCAAGGCTTCATGCTGGGACCGCATTTATTTACAATATACAGTGGCTTGCAAAAGTATTCATACCCCTTGAACCTTTCTACATTTTGTCACGTTACAACCACAAACGTAAATGTATGTTATTGGGATTTCATGTGATAGACCAACACAAAGTGGTGCATAATTGTGAAGTGGAAGGAAAATGATACATGGTTTCCAAATTTTATTAAAAATAAAAAACTGAAAAGTGTGGGATGCAAAATTATTCAGCCACCCTGAGTCAATACTTTGTTGAACCACCTTTCGCCTCAATTACAGCTGCAAGTCTTTTGGGGTATGTCTCTACCAGCTTTGCACATCTAGAGACTGAAATTTTTGCCCATTCATCTTTACAAAATAGCTCAAGCTCAGTCAGATTGGATGGAGAGCGTCTGTGAACAGCAATTCTTAAGTCTTGCCAGAGATTCTCAATTGGATTTAGTTCTGGGCTTTGACTGGGCCATTCTAACACATGAAAGTGCTTTGATCTAAACCATTCCATTGTAACTCTGGCTGTATGTTTAGGGTCGTTGTCCTGCTGGAGGGTGAACCTCCACCCCAGTCTCAAGTCTTTTGCAGACTCTAACAGGTTGTCTTCCAAGATTGGCTTGTATTTGGCTCCATCCAACTTCCCATCAACTGCATGATGCTGCCACGACCATGTTTCACAGTGGGGATGGTGTGTTCAGGGTGATGTGCAGTATTAGTTTTCCGCCACACATACGTTTTGCATTTAGGCCAAAAACTGCATTTAGGCTGCTTCTCTGATCAATGCTCTCCTTGCCCGGCCTGTCAGTTTAGGTGGATGCCCATGTCTTGGTAGGTTTGCAGTTGTGACATACTCTTTCCATTTTCGGATGATGGATTGAACAGTGCTCCGTGAGATGTTCAAAGCTTGGGATATTTTTTTATAACCTAACCCTGCTTTAAACTTCTCCACAACTTTATCCCTGACTTGTCTGGTGTGTTCCTTGGGCTTCATGATGCTGTTTGTTCACTAATGTTTTCTAACAAACCTCTGAGGCCTTCACAGGACATCTGTATTTATACTGAGATTAGATTACACACAAGTGGACTCTCTTTACTAATTAGGTGACTTCTGAAGGCAATTAGTTGCATTGGATTTTATTTAGGGGCATCAGAGTAAAGGGGGCTGAATACGTTTGCACGCCACACTTTTCAGTTTTTTATTTGTAAAAAAATTTGAAAACCATGTATCATTTTCCTTACACTTCACAATTATGCGCCACTTTGTGTTGGTCTATCACATAAAATCCCAATAAAATACATTTACGTTTGTGGTTGTAACGTGACAAAATGTGGAAGTGTTCAAGGGGTATGAATACTTTTGCAAGCCACTGTACATCACTGAATTGGATGTAGGGATTCAAAGTAACATTAGCAAATTTGCAGATGACACAAAGCTGGGTGGCAGTGTGAACTGTGAGGAGGATGCTATGAGAATGCAGGGTGTCTTGGACAGGTTGGGGGAGTCGGCAGATGCATGGCAGATGAAGTTTAATGCGGATAAATGTGAGGTTATCCACTTTGGTTGCAAAAACAGGAAGGCAGATTAGTATCTAAATTGCATCAAGTTGGGAAAAGGAGAGGTACAACGGGATCTGGGAGTCATTGTACATCATTCTATGAAATTAAGCATGCAGGTACAGCAGGCAGTGAAGAAAGTGAATGGCATGTTGGCCTTTACATCAAGAGGAATCGAATATAAGAGCAAAGAGGTCCTTCTGCAGTTGTACAGAGCCCTAGTGAGACCACACCTGGAGTATTGTGTGCAGTTCCGGTCCCCTAATTTGAGGAAGGACATTCTTGCTATTGAAGGAGTGCAGCGTAGGTTTACAAGGTTAATTCCCGGGATGGTGGGATTGCCATATGCTGAGAGAATGGAGCAGCTGGGCTTGTACACTCTGGAGTTTAGAAGGACGATATGGAATCTCATTGAAACTTATAAGATTGTTAAGGGCTTGGACACACTAGAGGCAGGAAACATGTTCCCAATGTTGGGGGATATCAGAACCAGGGGCCACAGTTTAAGAATAAGGAGTAAGCCATTTACATAGACATATAGAAACATAGAAAATAGGTGTTGGAGTAGGCCATTCGGCCCTTCTAGCCAGCACCACCATTCATTGTAATCTTGGCTGATCGTCCGCTATCAATAACCCGTGCCTGCCTTCTCCTCATATCCCTTGACTCCACTAGCCCATAGAGCTCTATCCAACTCTCTCTTAACTCCATCCAGTGATTTGGCCTCCACTGCCCTCTGTGGCAGGGAATTCCATAAATTCACAACTCTCTGGGTGAAAAAAAAAAGTCTCTCCTCAGTCATAAATGACCTCCCCTTTATTCAAAGACTGTGGTCCCTGGTTCTGGACTTGCCCAACAATGGGAACATTTTTCCTGCATCTAGGTTGTTCAGTCCTTCTATAATTTTATATGTTTCTATAAGATCCCCACTCATCCTGCTAAACAGTGAATACAAGCCTAGTCTTTTCAATCTTTCCTCATATGACAGTCCTGCCATCCCAGGGATCAATCTTGTGAAACTGCCTCAATTACAAGGATGTCCTTCCTCAAATTAGGAGACAAAAACTGTACACAATGCTCCAGATGTGGTTTCACCAGAGCCCTATACAACTGCAGAAGAACTTCTTTACTCCTATACTGAAATCCTCTTTCTATGAAGGCCAACATTCCATTAGCTTTCTTCACTGCCTGCTGTACCTGCACGCCAACTTTCAGTGACCGGTGTACAAGGAGACCCAGGTCCGGATGTACCTCACCCTTACCTAACCTAACCCCATTGAGATAATAATCTGCCCACTTGTTTTTGTCACCAAAGTGGATAACCTCACATTTATCTACATTATACTGCATCTGCCCACTCGCTCAACCTGTCCAGGTCCCCCTGCAACCTCCTTACATCCTCTTCACAGTTCACACTGCTACCAAGCTTTGTGTCATCTGCAAACTTGCTAGTGTTGCTCCTAATTCCCTCTTCCAAATCATTAATATATATGGTAAACTGTTACGGCCCCAACACCGAGCCTTGCAGCACTCCACTCGCCACTGCCTGCCATTCCGAAAAGGACCCGTTCACTCCTACTCTTTGCTTCCTGTCTGCCAAACAATTTTCTATCCATGTCGACACCCTACCCCCAATGCCATGTGCTCTAATTTTAGTCACCGGTCTCCCGTACGGGACCTTCTCAAATGCTTTCTGAAAGTCTAGATACACTACATCCACTGGCACCCCTTCATCCATTTTACTTGTCACTTCCTCAAAAAATTCCAGAAGATTAGTCGAGCATGATTTCCCTTTCATAAATCAATGTTGACTTGGACTAATCCTTTTACTGCTATCCAAATGCTCCATTATTTTCCTCTTTAATAATTGACTCCAACATCTTTCCCACCACCGAAGCCGGGCTAACTGGTCTGTAATTCCTGCCTTCTCTCTCTCCTTTCTTGAAAAGTGGGATAACATTAGCTATCCTCCAATCCTTTAAGAATAAGGAGTAAGCCATTTAGAACGGAGATGAGTAAACACTTTTTCTCACAGAGAGTGGTGCGTCTGTGGAATTCTTTGCCTCGGATGGCGGTGGAGGCAGGTTCTCTGGATGCTTTCAAGAGAGAACTAGATAGGGCTCTTAAAAATAGCGGAGTCAGGGGATATGGGGAGAAGGCAGGAACGGGGTACTGATTGGGGATGATCAGCCATGATTACATTGAATGGTGGTGCTGGCTCGAAGGGTCGAATGGCCTACTCCTGCACCCATTGTCTATTGTCTATAATAGTTTGTCTAAAGTAGACAAAAATGCTAGAGGAACTCAGCGGGTGAGGCTCCAGATCCTTCTTCAGAATTCAGACAGTTTGTCTCAATGCTTCTGAAATGTCGTGAGGGTAATGTTATAACCCACCAATCCTCTACCCCAATACAAATTTCTGCTGCCTATTCCTTTTCACGTGTCCATTAATTCCCATTTATCCGTCACAACCCACTTTCCCAGTGATTATAACAGTCGCCGATTGACCATTGAACCAGCGTGTATTGGGGACGTGGAAGGAATCCGACGCGGTCATAGGGTGAAGGCGTGAACCACACGGGCAGCACCCGAGGTCAGGATCGAACCCGCCCACCAGAACTAGGAGACAGCAGCACTACTTGTGTCACTGCGCTGCCCTATTATTACACGCATCACAGGGATCAAATCTACACAAGATCAGGAAATCGAAACTGGAAAACCTCACCAGAACTCCAGAAATCTTCTGTTTCTGTTGCTGCTCCATTCGCTGGATCCCTGATTTTTCTTTTGTGAGAGACTGGATGGAAGATTTCGCCTGATCCTGGGATTGTGATTGAAAATCAGAGAATAAAGGTGTTAGATTATAAAGATGGAATTAAACAATGATGCGATCACGGGTACACAAAAGGCTGGAGAAACTCAGCGGGTGCAGCAGCAACTAAGGAGCGAATGAGATAGGCGACGTTTCGGGTCGAGACCCTGCTTCGCCCCTTAGATGCTGCTGCACCCGCTGAGTTTCTCCAGACTTTTGTGTACCCTCGATTTTCCAGCATCTGCAGTTCCTTCTTTAACACAATGATGCGATCAAAATCGGTTTGCTTTTACCTTGTAGATTTTAACAGCTTCATCTACCAGCATGAAGCGGTGATCTCTGTGTTCCCGCACACCTGCACAAATCACACAGATCAGCTTCTTGTCAGTTTCACAAAACAGCTTCAGTTTTTCCTGATGTTCCTCGCACTGAAGTTTACTTTCCTTCTCTGTCCGATTCAGGCTCAGTGTTCGAACTTTCTCACACAGTCTCGCCAAGGCCCGACTAACCCTGAGGGTGCGGTCTGTAAACTCCTCTTTACATTCCGGGCAGGAGCTTCTCCCCTCCCTGTCCCAACTCTGTGTGATGCAGGAGCGGCAGAAGTAGTGCCCACACTCCAGTGACACCGGATCGGTGAAGAAATCCTGGCAGATGGGACAAACTACCTCCTCGGTTAAACTCTCGACCTGCTCTTTCGAAGCCATTTTAATCGCCACTTCCTGGTTCAAAACGCATTCCCATTCGCTGAAACTGCTGACACTGCGCGCGCTGCCGTCTCGGGGAATGAATGTAATTCGGCTGCAAGTGTTCAGTGTGAAGATGCAGAAACAAGGAACTGCAGATGCTGCTTCACAACAAAAAGGCACAAAGTGCTGGATTAACTCAGCGGGTCAAGTAGCACCTCTGGAGAACATGGACAGGTGATGTTTCGGGTCTGGATCCTTCTTCAGACTGATTGTAGGGGCGGTGGGCGGGAGATGGAAGAACGATGGAAGGAAGGGGGCAGGACAAAGCCTGGCTGGTAATAGGTTGACACAGTTGAGGGGGGAGGTGATCGGCAGACGGTTGGACAAAGTCCAGAGATGAAAGACAGAAAGTCGAGGACTTGCGAATTGTGTCCGGATCTTCAAACACTCTTCTCCTCAGACGGCCAAAGGTTGTGCAGGTGCACTGAAGGCGCTGGTGAATTTCACCATCAACGTCTGCCTTCCTCTGGGAAAAGGGCTCCGGCCACAGGACCCGAGGTTCACCATCGTAACGACCATTTTAAAGGAGGTAGTGATCATAATATGATTAGTGATCATAATATGATTAGTTTTAATCTGCAATTTGAGAAAGAGAAGGTTAAAACGGAAGTGGCAGTGATGCAGTTGAACAAAGGGGACTATGAAGGCATGAGAGAGGAGCTAGCCAAAGTAGACTGGAAAAGGATCCTAGCAGGAATGACGGTGGAACAGCAATGGCAGGAATTTCTGGGCATAATCCGGAAGATGCAGGATCAGTTCATTCCAAAAAGGAAAAAAGATTCTAAGGGGAGTAGGAGGCAACCTGGCAGACAAGAGAAGTTAGGGATAGAATAAAACTAAAAGAAAAGATGTATAACACAGCAAAGAGTAGCCGGAAACCGGAGGATTGGGAAACTTTCATAGGGCAACAGAAGGAAACAAAACGGGCAATACGGGCTGAAAAGAAGAAGTATGAGGGGAAGCTGGCCAGGAATATAAAGAAGGACAGTAAAAGCTTCTTTAGATATGTTAAGAGAAAAAAAGTAGCAAAGTCAAATGTGGGACCCTTGAAGGCAGACACGGGTGAAATAATTATGGGCAACAAAGAAATGCCAGAAGAGTTGAATAGGTACTTCGGATCTGTCTTCACTAAGGAGGATACAAACAATCTCCCAGATGTACTGGAGGAAAGAAGATCTAAGGGGGTAGAGGAACAGAAAGAAATATTCATTAGGCGAGAAATTGTATTGGGTAGGCTAATGGGACTGAAGGATGATAAATCCCGTGGGCCTGATGGTCTGCAAACCAGGGTCCTCAGGGAGGTGGCTCTAGAAATAGTGGACGCATTGGTGATCATTTTCCAATGTTCAATAGATTCAGGATCAGTTCCTGTGGATTGGAGGATAGCTAATGTTATCCCACTTTTCAAGAAAGGAGCGAAAGAGAAAACGGGGAATTACAGACCAGTTAGCCTGACTTCGGTGGTGGGAAAGATGCTGGAGTCCATTATTAAAGAGGTAATAATGGAGCATTTGGATAGCAGTAAAAGGATTAGTCCAAGTGTTGACATGGATAGAAAATTGGTTGGCAGACCGGAAACAAAGAGTAGGAGTGAAAGGGTCCTTTTCAGAATGCAGGCAGTGGCGAGTGGAGTGCCGCAAGGCTCGGTGTTGGGGCCGCAACTGTTTACCATATATATTAATGATTTGGAAGAGGGAATTAGGAGCAACACTAGCAAGTCTGCGGATGACACAAAGCTGGGTGGCAGTGTGAACTGTGAAGAGGATGTAAGGAGGTTGCAGGGGGACCTGGACAGGTTGAGTGAGTGGGCAGATGCGTGGCAGATGCAGTATAATATAGATAAATGTGAGGTTATCCACTCTGGCGGCAAATTCAAGGGGGCAGATTACTATCTCAATGGGGTTAGGTTGGGTAAGGGGGAGGTACAGCGAGACCTGGGTGTCCTTGAAAGTTGGCGTGCAGGTACAGCAGGCAGTGATAAAAGCTAATGAAATGTTGGCCTTCATAACAAGAGGATTTCTGTACAAGTGTAAAGAGGTTCTTCTGCAGTTATATAGGGGTCTGGTGAGACCACATCTGGAGTATTGTGTACAGTTTTGGTCTCCTAATTTGAGGAAGGATATCCTTGTGATAGAGGCAGTGCAGTGTAGGTTCACAAGATTGATCCCTGGGATGGCGTGAATGTCACATGAGGAAATATTGAAAAGACTAGGCTTGTATTCACTGGAGTTTAGAAGGATGAGGGGGATCTTATAGAAACACATAAAATTGCTAGACTAAGTGGGACCCATTGGGTCCCAACATCACACGGGAGGGCTGGTCACCCAACGCAATATTCCACCTCTCCACCAATTCCAATATGGCCCGCCAGTGGGGGGGGTGGGGAGGGGGGGTTCTGTTGTGCTAGTATGGGTGTTGTGGGCCGATGGTACTGGTTTCCAGAGGGCTAGTATAGACATTGTGGTCTGAATGGATTATTGGGCTGGCAACTCAGTCACTGAGGCCAGACAGCTCAGTCACTCGGGCGTGCCAGGCTGGCAGCTGAGAAACTGACAGAGATTCTGCCCAAAACAGGTGACAGACTGCGAGAGAGAAGGGGGAGAGGGTGAACTGAATGGATTATTGGGCTGGCAGTTCACTTACTCACGGCTGGTCCCTTCACCCCCCCCCCCCCCCCACTCTGCTCCTTGCCATTCCCCTCCCCCCCCCCACGCATTCAGTGCATCTCCCCACAACCTCTCCCATGCACTCTTAGTGGCTCTCCCACAGAGCAGCCATTTTTGCCATTAGGTTCCCATTGTGATGAAGAGCACACAGGCATCAAAAGTGCAAAAAGGATTTATTAAAGTTCAAAATGTGAATGATTCTTAAAATATAAGAACAATTTAAATTTTAAAGATGAGAATTATTAAGTTCTTTCTTGTTGTATCTCTTGTTGTGTTCTGCTGCTCACTGCCTCTGGGCAGTATAATAGAGCTGCGTAGGTTCATGAGATTGATCCATGGGATGGCGGGACTGACATATGAGGAAAGATTGAAAAGACTAGGCTTGTATTCACTGGAGTTTAGAAGGATGAGGGGTGTTCTTATAGAAACTTATAAAAGGACTGGACAAGCTAGATGCAAGAACAATGTTCTCAATGTTGGGTGAGTCCAGAACCAGGGGCCCCAGTCTTAGAATAAAGGGGAGGTCATTTAAGACTGAGGTGAGAAACAACTTTTTTACCCAGAGAGTTGTGAATTTATGGAATTCCCTGCACAGAGGGCAGTGGAGGCCAAATCACTGGATGGATTTAAGAGAGAGTTGGATAGAGCTCTAGGGGCTAGTGGAGTCAAGGGATATGGGGAGAAGGCAGGCACGGGTTATTGATAGCGGACGATCACAATGAATGGCTCGAAGGGCCGAATGGCCTACTCCTGCACCTATTTTCTATGTTTCTAAAGGAAGGAGACAAGTCCACCCGCGGAAACCGAGGGTTCCGAGGGTTCTCCCGCCCTTTACCACAGGGAGGGGTCAGTTACACATTAAACTGTCCTGAATACAGACGAAGGCGGAGATTAGCGCTTGGGACAATATAAGGCAGGATAAAAAGTTGGAAAAAACTACAGAGTAGATTCACGAAGATGGTGACAAGATTTGAGAGCCAGAGCGAAAGCGAGAGGTTGGGCAGGGAAGGATTTATTAATTGGAGCGCAGGAGGGTGATGTGCATCGGATCAAGAGGTGAATGTATAGGGTGAATGCACAGTCTTTTACCGGGAGTAGTGGAGTCAAGAACTAGAGGACACAGGTTTGTAGTGAGAGGCGCAAGATTTAATCGGAACCTGAGGAACAATATTTTGTGGGGAAATGGAACAAGCTGCCAGAGGAGGTAAGTGAGGCTGGACAACAACGTGTCGACGGGCTTTAGGACCGTGGAACAACGGGCTGTGGAACAATCAATGAAAGGGGCGGGGCCAGGCTGAGGGGAGGCGGAGCTCAGTCCCGTCAATCACAGCCCTGATCAGAAAGCCGAAGTCATTTGAAATCAGCTTCGGGTAAATTTCATTCCCTTACACTAAATCCATCCGTGTTTCCTATCGTGAATTGTTCATTATATTAGGCTGCACAATAACATTACT
Organism: Raja brachyura; assembly: GCA_963514005.1. Next base: position 33,790,170 of record OY740805.1, read on the forward strand.
TCTGCAGCAAACACTGTAATGAAGAAGCATCCGAAACGTCACCCATTCATTCTCTCCAGAGATGCTGCCTGTCCCGCTGAGTTACTCCAGCATTTTGAGTCTGTCTTCGGTTTAAACCAGCATCTGCAGTTCCTTTCTACACACTATAATTGTATTTAATAGTCTCATGGTCAAACTTGAATTCAACTCAATGATTGAATTACACTCTATTGTCATATGTACCTAGGCACGGTGAAATGCTTTGTTTTTGCATGCAATCCGGTAAAATACAGACCTCACCTGGGCGGTACAGAGAGAGTGGCCACGTTTATGGCGCCGACGAGGTTGCGAGAAGTTCATGGAACAGTCTATATTTCCCCGCAGCGGCGAACCAGGCCCCGCCGCACCAGGCAGCAGGCGCCCCCGCGCCGGGTCCCCCTTCATTCTTGGCTGCCCCCCGCCGGATTGCTCTCAGCTTGGAATGATTCAGGGCTATTTTCCCAGCGTGGAAAAGTCAATGACGGGATGACATAGATTTTAACACAGTGGGGGGATATTTCAAGGAGATGTGCGGGGCATGTTTTATTACACAGGGTGGTGGGTGCCTGGAACACGCTGCTGGAGTGGTGGTCGAGGCACATACGGTGGAGGCATTGCAGTCTGATGTGGGCTGAAGGAACTGGTCTGGTTCTATGTGGCCGTCAACAAAACCGACAGGTTCATTCGAGTTACAATTCTCAGCTCCTTACCCACAACCATTAGATTCTTGAACCGACCTGCACTGCCCGCGTCTAAATGATTCTAAAACTTTGCGATAGTACCTGGCTCAACTACCTCTTTCAGCAGCTCATTCCAAACACCCACCATCCATTGTGTAAACAATGTTACCCCTCGGGTTCCTATTACACCTTTCCACCCTCACCTTAAACCTATGTCCTCTGGTACTTGATTCCCCTCCTCTGGGCAAGGCAGGGAATCCTGAATATCCAGGTTTTGTATCTAGATGTGCCCTAAAGGAGGTTGATTTGTCGCGGCCGATTCCGGGGCTCTGGGCCGCTGAGAGCTCCCTATTGGGCCCCAGGCTGGAGTAATCTACTCTCGGCTCTGGACCCCGGCATCCACTCCCGCCGCCGGCCCTCTCTTTTCCCTTCTCTCCCTCCCTAACTCCTTTCGCTCCTTCCCTCCCTCCCTTCTCTCCTTTCCTCCCAGACACATCACACACACACAACTAAGTTAGGATGGGGTAGAAGCCAGCGCCTCCCCAGCCATTGACATCACCGCCCGTCACTGACTACCTGCGCTTGCAGTTTGTTCCATTCACCCACCACCCTCTCCGTGGAAAAGTTACCCCTCGGATTCCTATTAAATCTTTTCACTTCACCTTAAACCTGTGTCTCTCTCTCTCTATTTTCTCACTCAGTCTCTCCAGCTCCACCTTTGCCGGGCAACCACAGATGACCTTTCACCCCCACAGGGTTCACGACCTCCTCCTGCCTTTAACCACAACATCCCAGCGCCAGACAGAAACAGACGTCTCTCCACTTCGACTTCAACACAGATTAGATGTTCCCTTTGGAAGGATTTCATCCCCTTTTAAAATTATTTTAAGTTTTTTCTCTGCCCACAACAAAAACGGCAGAGGGAAGCGGGGATAATGGGAACGAATGGGCAGCGCTGCCCCTAACAAAGATGGCCGCCCTCCCCCGGGTACCGGGACATTAGTGCCCCTAACAAAGATGGCCGCCCTCCCCAGGGTACCGGGACATTAGTGCCCCTAACAAAGATGGCCGCCCTCCCTCTGGGGAACCGGGACATTAGTGCCCCCAACAAAGATGGCCGCCCTACCCCTGTGTACCGGGACATTAGTGCCCCCTAACAAAGATGGCCGCCCTCCATCAAGGTACCGACTTTGAAAACGTTCTCCTCCTCCTGCGAAATCTCCATCAGTTCAGTGACATTAGTGCCTGTACCAAAGATGGCCGCCCTCCATGAGGCGTGCCCGCTACAAAGATGGCCGCCCAGCCGTTTCCGGTGTCGGTGTCGGCATCCGGGGGAGCGGAGGAGCAGCGATGGCGGTTTTCCCCGGAGCGCTGAGCGAGGAGGAGGCGGAGGAGGCGGAGATGCACAGAAAGTACAGCAAGATGAGGAGGAAGGAGGAGTGGAGAGGGTGGGGAGAGACACGGGGAGACAGTGGAGGAGGGTGGGGAGAGAGAGAGAGGGAGAAAGTGCAGCAGCTGAGGAAGAAGGAGGGTGGAGAGGGTGAGGGAAGTCAAGTCAATTTTATTTCTACAGCACATTTAGAAACAACACTCGTTGACCAAAGTGTGTGTCTCTGTGTTTGAGAGTGTGTGTCTCTGTGTGTGAGTGTGTGAGAGTCTCTGTGTGTGAGTGTGTGTCTCTGTGTTTGACAGTGTGGGTGTGTCTCTGTGAGTGTGGGTGGGTCTGTCTCTGGGGGTATGTCTCTGTGTGAGAGTTTGTGTCTCTGTGTTTGACAGTGTATGAGTGCGTGTGTGTCTGTGTTTGAGAGTGTGTGAGTGTGTCTGTTTCTGTGTGTGTGAGAGTGTGTGTGTCACAGTGTCATGCACCTGCTTCATGCATTAACAACTAGGGCAGAATGACAAATAAATGTGACATTTGACCATTTCTGAGCATGTTTGGTCAGGATAACTCCCTTAAAAAAAGACTGAGAAGTGAATGGCAGACAGACAGACCCGGTGGGGCAGACAAAATGTTGTAGGAAGGAACTGCAGATGCTGGTTTAAACCGAAGACAGACACAAAAGCTGGAGTAACTAGTGGGACAGGCAGCATCTCTGGAGAGAAGGAATGGGTGACGTTTCAGGTCGAGACCATTCTTCAGTCTCAGTCTGAAGAAGGATCTCATAAGATCATAAGTGATTGGAGCAGAATTAGGTCATAAAATACATGAAACGTGAAATTAAAGTGACAAGTGGAAAGGCTTTTGGGATGTGCAATGTACAGCCTGTTGGGTTCGTGCTGGCTTTTTATAGAACTATTCAATTAAACCCCAGCCCATCAAACTTTTCATCAAGTAGTTGTGTGACACTATAATCTACGGTGAAATATTTGAACAATATCAAAATGTTTTGCTTAGTTTCAGAATTAACCACATATATAGGCAAACATGTTAAACTTTTCGATTTTAACACATTGCCTCATATTCTAATTAAAACAAAAAATCAGATTGCTTTTAGGGATGCAGCACGAAATACATATTTACAATTTTATCATTTTGAAGAATTTACGGTTTTAGATTTTGTCAAAACTATTTGACATCCACCAACATCACCAACGAACTTTTTGTGAAATTGCCCAGGATTTTACAACACAGGGTAAATTTTAATTGGAATAAAAATGAACTGCAGATGCTGGTGCACACAAAATACTGAAGTAACTGAAGAGGATCTCAACCCGAAACATCGCCCATCCCTTCTCTCCAGAGATGCTGTCTGTCCTGCTAAATTACTCCAGCTTTTTGTGTCTATCCTCGGAGTAACTTAGCATGTCAGGCAGCATCTCTGGAGAAAATAGATAGGTGAAACCTCGTGTCGGGACCCTTCTTACCCTCTTTAGACTGATTGTGGTGGGGGGAACTGGAAGCAAGAAAAAAAATATTTTAATTGATCTGTTTAATCGTTTGCATCAACAGTTTGATATTCTTTCTCTAACTTAAATTGGATATAATTTTAATATGCTGTTTCCTCAGGTTCATTTATATTTCAGTGCAGTATCCAAGTGATCAGATGAAACATTAAGCCAAGACCCTATCTGCCCCTTGATATCATTAAAGATGTTATAACATTTTTTTAAACACTCAAAAGGATTAAGGAGTTTTGAATTGTGAAGCTGAAGGAATATTGGTGGAAGGGGAGCTAAACTATTCGACTCATAATGTTGTCTGTCCATTCCCACCCACAGATGCTGCCTGACCTGCTGAGTTTATTTGTTTTTTACTCAACCATTTGCAGTGACTTGCAATAGATCTAGATTTTATAACATTTCTATATAAAAAGTGAGCAGAATTCTTAATTAGCTCGAGAAAGAGAGAGCATTGGTATCCACTGAGATGATGAACTGCAATCTTATACATTGTCTTGAGAGAGAAAAATAATTCACAAATTGATACAGAGGACATGTCCAAAAGAATTAAGAAATATATTGGGTAGGAAGGAAGTGCAGTTGCTGGTTTAAACCAAAGATCCTATAGCGGAGCTATAAGATAGAAGATAGACACAAAATGCTGGAGTACCTCAGCAGGACAGGTAGCATCTCCGGAGAGAAGGAAT
>OY740805.1:33799454-33849069 GCA_963514005.1 Raja brachyura
ACCGCTGGGGTGTAAACTACCCAAGCGAAATATGAGGTGCTGTTCCTCCAATTTGCCCTGGGCATCACTCTGACATTGGAGGTGGCCCAGGGGAGAAAGGTCAGATTGGGAATGGGAAGGGGATTTGAAGTATTGAGCCACCGGGAGATCAGGTAGGTTAAGACGGACTGAGCGGAGGTGTTCAGCGTAACGATTGTCGAGCCTGTGCTTGGTCTCGCAGATGTAGAGAAGTTGACACCTGGAACAGTGGATGCAGTAGATGAGGTTGGAGGAGGTGCAAGTGAACCTCTGCCTCACCTGGAAAGACTGTTTGGGTCCTTGAATGGAGTCGAGGGGGGAATCTAATATCACCTTCCCTAGCCAACAACTGGTCTACCAGAGAACCACCTTGCATTGGGTACTGGTCTCTCTGTGTGTTATACAATACATTTACCTACAACTGTGTCCCTGTGAAATACTAAACTACAAGTCTACTAGGGGCAGACCCATCATATTGTAACCCGTGCTCGGACTACAGGTGAGGTTTGAGCTGCAGAGTGGAGTTTTTGATGAGGTTGACATTTAGCAGATGTATAAATAGTGTGTAGTCGGTTAAATGGGAGATCCCTCCTGAGCGCTGGTGAAGGCAGCAGCAGACATCTGTTCCATATGGCAGTTTAGTTTAGAGACACAGTGATGAAACGGGCCCTTCGGCCCACCGAGTCTGCACCTACCAGCGATCCCCGTATACTAGATGGCACAGCCATAGAGTTGCTGTCTTACAGCGCCAGAGACCCGGGTTTGATCCTGACTATGGGTGCTGTCCCTACAGAGTTTGTACGTTCTCCCCGTGACCCGGTGGGTTTTCTCCGGGATTTTTGGTTTCCTCCCACACTCCAAATACGTGCAGGTTTGTAGGTTAATTGCTTGGTGAAAGTAAAATGGCCCCTAATGTGCGTAGTTTAGTGTTAGTGTGCAGGGATCGCTGGTCTGTGCGGACTCGGTGGGCCTCGCTGTAACTTAAGCTAACACTGTCCTTCACATTAGGGACAATTTACAATTTTCACCAAAGCCAACTAACCTACAAAACTGTACGTCTTTGGAGTGTGGGAGGAAACCGGAGCACCAAGAGAAAGCCCACGCAGGTCACGGGGAGAACGTACAAACTCTGTACAGACAGCACCCATAGTCGGGTGGAACCCGGGTCTTTGGCGCTGTGAGGCAGCAACTCTACCGCTGCGCCACTGTGCCATCGTCTCCGCGCTCTCACCCGAACAAACACGGTTTAAGGCAGAGGTTCGGCTCAAGGCTGCAAGACACTGCCGAGAGTTGCTGTGCTGAGGGTGAGGGGAAGATGTCGGGACTGACCGAGTGTAATGGGGCTGCCACCCTCGATACCGCACCTACTGCTTGCTCACTGAATTGTCCTGCTTCTCCCCACCGCCCACCCTCACCCCCCACAGGGCAGCTATGCAGCGTGAGAAGCTGCAATGCAAGAACCTGCACGAGTACATGCGCAGCCTCAGCCCTGCCATCCTGGACAAGCTGTACAACCACCCTGCCACCTGCCTGGCCGTCTTCAGGTGAGGTCACCATGGTGCCGGCACGGTTAGAGTGGGCGCAGCGCGGCTGGGTTGGGTATGGATCGGGTGGTTGAGGTGCGGTTACACTGGCTGCAGTTCGGGTGGGCACGGCGCGGCCAGTTTAGATACACAGAGCGGAAACAGGCCCTTCGGCCCACCAGCAGTCCCTACGCACTAACACTATCCTACACTCGCACTGGGGACGATTTACACGAATGCCAAACCAATTAACTTACAAACCTGCACATCTTTGGAGTGTGGGAGGAAACCGAAGATCTCTTAGAAAACCCAAACAGGTCACGGGGAGAACGTACAAACTCCATACAGACAGCACCTGTAGTCGGGATCAAACCCAGGTGGGTCTCTGGTGCTGCAAACGCTGTAAGGCAGCAACTCTACCGCTGTGACACCGTGCTGCCCTTGGTCGCGCCAACTGTTGCCGTGGTTGGGGTGGGTATGGCGTGGTGACGGTAAGAGCCAGGCGTTGGTGTGGGTGTGATGCAGCTACTGTGGGCAGGGTTGGGGGTGGATATGATGCAGTTACTGTGGGCAGGGTTGGGGTGGCATGGCATGGATACGGAGGGTGTGGCGTTACAGTGGGCTCGGCATGTTTGGGGTGGATGTGCCGCGGTTACAGTGGGCTCGGCATGCTTAGGGTGGGCATGGCATGGGTACGGAGGGTGTGGTGTTATGGTGGGCTCGGCACGGTTGGGCTGGATGTTCCGCGGTTACAGTGGGCCCGGCGTGGTTGGGGTAGGGGTGGGTCTGAAGAAGGGTTCTGACCTAAAACGTCACCCATCCTTTTTCTCCAGAGATGCCGCAATGACTCGGCAGTTTCTAGATTTGCAGATGACGCAAGTCTTTGCAGTGTTGTGAACTGCAATGAAGGTGCATGGTTTACAGAAATGGGCTTATGCGTGAGAGATGTGTCGGAAGGAACTGCAGATGTTGGTTTACACCAAAGATAGACACAAAACGCTGGAGTAACTCGGTGGGACAGGCAGCATCTCTGGAGAGAAGGAATAGGTGACGTTTCGGGTCCAGACCCTTCTTCCTTGGCGGTGTTCCTTGCCCTCCGGACCCTGGCTACAAGGGACACTGTAGTCCCTCCACCCTCAGCATAAATGACGCTGCTCTGGGGCTCAGCGTCCTTCTCCAAATCGTCCAAGAAGGACCTGAGCTGACGCTGGTCGTTCCCCTTCACCCCTTGCACCTCCATGCCCCTCCCCCTCCTTCTGAGGATGAGGTTTAGCGAGCTGGTGAGCCAGGACCCACCACCCTGGCAGACACTTCCTCACCGCCCCCTCACTGCGACTTGGCAGGACGACTTTGATCTTTCATCGGCCTTTGTGTCGGAAGGAGCTGCAGATGCTGGTTTAAACCATTACCGTAACTTTTTTTGCATATAGTTTTTAGTTTAGAGATACAGAGCAGAAACAGGCTCTTCGGTCCGCGATGCCCAGCGATCCCCGCACATTAACACTATCCCGCACACACTAGGAACAATTTTTACATTTGTCAACGCAATTTACATACGTACCTGTACGTATTTGGAGTGTGGGAGGAAACCGGAGCACCCGGAGAAAAAAGACCCTTCTTCAGACTGAGAGTCAGGGGAGAGGGAAACGAGATATGGAAGGGTACAATTCATATGTAAGAGATGTGTGTCACGGTGGCGCAGCGGTAGAGTTGCTGCCTCACAGCGCCAGAGACCCGGGTTCGATCCTGACTACGGGTGCTGTCTGTACGTTCTCCCCGTGACCTGCGTGGGGTTTTCTCCGAGATCTTCAGTTTCCTCCCACACTCCAAAGAGTGTGTGTGTGTGCGCACGCACGTCAGAGGTTATGGGAAGAAGGCAGGAGAACGGGTTTGAGAGGGAAAGATAGATCAGCCACGATTGAATGGCGGTGGAGACATGATAGTCCGAATGGCCTTATTCTGCATTAAACATTATTCCCTTATCATGTATCTGTACACTGTGAATGCCTCGATTGTAATTGTGTATTGTCTTTCCGCTGGCTGGTTAGCATGCAACAGAAGCTTTTCACTGCACCTCGGTACACGTGACAATAAACACAATACAATAATACATTATTAGCCAAGTATGTTTTGCACCATACGAGGAATTTCATTTGCCAAGTCAGTCATACAAAATTAAAAGGCAACAGAACACACATAATACATTTAAACATAAACATCCATCTTTGTTCTCCCGCGGTCGGGGGGCCTCGAACCTTCCGTTGACGGGACAATCTTACTCCCGTAGCCGGCGGCGGGCCTCCTCGTCGGGGCGATCAAGCTGCTGCATCTCAGCTCCTCCGCGCCGGGCGATTTGACCCCGGGTCGGGGCTGCTCGAACGTCGGGGCTCAAGTCAGTCCCGAGCGAGGCCTCCAGCTCCATGATGTTAGGCCGCAGAGTGACCAGAGATACAATCCGGAAAACAATCACATCTCCGGCAAGGTAAGAGACTGAAAAAAAAGTTTCCCTCGATCCCTCCCGCCCACCCCCAAATAAAACAAACAAGAGAACATTTACACAAACTTTTAAAACATATTAAAAATAACAAAAATGATGAAAAAACAGACAGACTGTTGGCGAGGCTGCCAATCGTACGGCGCCCACTGGTGGTGGTAAACTGAACTGCACTGAAGATAGGCACAAAATGGTAGAGTAACTCAGTGGGTCTGGAGAAAGTCTATGGAGGGAAGGAGTAGGTGACGTTTCGGGTCGAGACGCTTCTTCGGACGTGTGTGTGCGCTACGGTGAGACTAACCATTTTATTTCCTTCCTTTGCTCAGGGAGCTGCCACCACTGGCTCGCAACTATGTGATGCGGCTGCTGTTCCTGGACCAGCCCTTGCCCCAGGCTGCCGTCACCTTCTGGGTGAAGAAAGACAACCAGCGGTAGGGCCCCACCATTTTTATTTTCTATCAAAAATATATTTTTTAATGACCATCACAAAACCCAACTGTGGTGACAGACCCACCACCACAGTGCCAAATCACAAAAGTATCTAGACATTACATTTTCAAACCACTATGTTACAATCCTCACAAATATACTAAAGAACTACTGTACAACTATGTCCCTCTCTTACACCACCCGGGCGCGGACGTAACCCCGGTAAAGGGGCGAGCATCTGGCTCGGGCAAAGCCCTCCTCCGCCTGGCGCTGTGACTCGCGGATGGTCAGCTTGGCCAGACCTAGGAGCTACCCAACCAGGACATCTCCAGCCCTGCCCACTCCAGTCCTCCGGTCGCTGACTGACAGCAGAGCCGCCCTTCCGACCACACTCCAGTGGTAATCTGAAACGATACCATGTTTAAATTTAGAAAAAATCTAAATTGAGAGTGACATTGTTGAACCCCTGGTTAAATTTGATAAGACTTGGGGAAAATTTATTCAACACATTCACACAACGTAAATTGCTCCTTCTCTAACTGTTATAAAAACTATTTTAGCTCTATAATTGGGTTCCAGCAACTAAGTTACAGAGATAGGTTGAACAAGTTAGGTCTTTATTCTTTGGAGCGCAGAAGGTTAAGGGGGGACTTGATTGAGGTCTTTAAAATGAAAGGGATAGACAGAGTTGACGTGGATAAGCTTTTCCCATTGAGGGTAGGAAAGATTCAAACAAGAGGGCATGACATGAGAATTAAGGGACAGAAGTTTAGGGGTGGCATGAGGGGGAACTTCTTTACTCAGAGAGTGGTGGCTGTGTGGAATGATCTTCCTGCAGAAGTGGTGGAGGCAGGATCGATTTTAACATTTAAAAGTAAAGTGGATAGGTATATGGACGGGGAGGGAAGGAGGGGTATGGTCTGAGTGCAGGTAGATGGGACTAGGGGAAAATAAATGGTCGGCACGGACTGGAAGGGCCGAGAAGGCCTGTTTCCGTTCTGTAATTGTTATATGGTTATATGGTGGATCGAACTTGATGACAAACAGACTTAAATTGTTGAAATTCTCAGGTCAGATTCTGTTTTGCTTTGTTTTTCTCTTTCTTTTCCGGTTTTTTCTTCTTTAGTTTAGGGGGGGATTTGTTTTTTCCTTTTTTCCTTTTTTTCGTCTTTTTATCTTTGTGTTTTTTTTTCTACATGTATAAGTTTTCTTTTAAACATTTAACTATATTTACATAGAGACCAGGAGGTAGAGTATTATGATCGAACCCGGGTCTCTGGCGCTGTGAGGCAGCAAGTCTACCGCTGCGCCACCGTGACACACATCTCTTACATATGAATTGTACCCTTCCATATCTCGTATTAGGTTAATTGTACCCTTCCATATCTCATATTAGGTTATACCTGTTATTAATGTAATCCTGATCCCTATGTATCAATATCATTGTTATGTTTATCATTACTCTTTTTGCTCTGTCTTTTTTGTTTTGTTTTTGTTTTTTGGAAAAAAAACTATTAAAAAAATTTTAAAAGAGAGAAAGAAAAGCAGAGCCGCTTTTCCCCCTATGGACCCGAGGTGGAATGGCGGTGTTCCTTGCCCTCCGGACCCTGGCTACAAGGGACACTGTAGTCCCTCCACCCTCAGCATGAACGACGCTGCTCTGGGGCTCAGCGTCCTTCTCCAAGTCGTCCAAGAAGGACCTGAGCTGACGCTGGTCGTTCCCCTTCACCCCTTGCACCTCCGTGCCCCTCCCCCTCCTTCTGAGGATGAGGTTCAGCGAGCTGGTGAGCCAGGACCCACCACCCTGGCAGACACTTCCTCACCGCCCCCTCACTGCGACTTGGCAGGACGACTTTGATCTTTCATCGGCCTTTGTGTCGGAAGGAGCTGCAGATGCTGGTTTAAACCATTACCGTAACTTTTTTTGCATATAGTTTTTAGTTTAGAGATACAGAGCAGAAACAGGCTCTTCGGTCCGCGATGCCCAGCGATCCCCGCACATTAACACTATCCCGCACACACTAGGAACAAATTTTACATTTGTCAACGCAATTTACATACGTACCTGTACGTATTTGGAGTGTGGGAGGAAACCGGAGCACCCGGAGAAAACCCACGCAGGTCACGGGAAGAATGAACAATCTCCGTACAGACAGCACCCGTAGTCGGGATCGAACCTGTGTCTCCGGCGCTGTAAGCACTGTAAGGCAGCAACTCTACCGCTGCGCCACCGTGCGACCCTTTTATCTTTTATTCATTCGTTCCCTATCTTTCCACATCACCATCTACGTCTCTCATTTCCCTTTCCCCTGACTCTCAGTCTGTAGAAGGGTCTCGACCCAGAAAGTCACCCATTCCTTTTCTCCGGAGATGTTGTCTGTCCCGCTGATTAACTCCAGCACTTTGCGTCTATCTTCGAGGTAGTCGGGTGGTCAGGATTGAACCTGGATCACTGGAGCTGAGAGGCACTGACCACGCCAGTGTGCCCACACCAGTCAAGATACAAGAGGGAGCTAGCAGTGTTCATGGGAACGGCAGAATCATTATCTGATCTCCTGGTTGCTAAACACTTTCATTCTCCTTACCATTCCCACACTGATCTTCCTGTCCAAGGCTTTCTCCATTGTCAGAGCGAGGCCCAGTGCAAAATGCAGGAACAGCAACTCATATATTGCGTGGGCAGCTTACAACCCAGTGGTATGAATATTGACTTCTCCAACTTTAAGTAACCCCGGCATTCCCTCTCTCTCCATCCCTCCCCCACCCAAGTCGCACCAGCTTCTTGTTTTCACCCAACAAACAGCTAACAACGTGTAGGAAGGAACTACAGATGGTGGTTTAAACCAAAGAAAGAATTTAAAAAGCTGGAGTAACTCAGCGGGACAGGCAGCCTGTCTGGAGAGAAGGAATGGGTGACGTTTCGGGTCGAGACCCATCTTCACACATGCAGTGGTGTGATCACACAAAGAGTCATTCACGAGACACCTTCCACTGGAAATCACTGGCAGACTTGCTGCAAGTCACTGCTTTCAAGCTGGAAAGGGGACAGAGAGGATTTCACCTAAAACGTCACCCATCCTTTTTCTCCAGAGATGCCGCAATGACTCGGCAGTTTCTAGATTTGCAGATGACGCAAGTCTTTGCAGTGTTGTGAACTGCAATGAAGGTGCATGGTTTACAGAAATGGGCTTATGCGTGAGAGATGTGTCGGAAGGAACTGCAGATGTTGGTTTACACCAAAGATAGACACAAAACGCTGGAGTAACTCGGTGGGACAGGCAGCATCTCTGGAGAGAAGGAATAGGTGACGTTTCGGGTCCAGACCCTTCTTCAGACTGAGAGTCAGGGGAGAGGGAAACGAGATATGGAAGGGTACAATTCATATGTAAGAGATGTGTGTCACGGTGGCGCAGCGGTAGAGTTGCTGCCTCACAGCGCCAGAGACCCGGGTTCGATCCTGACTACGGGTGCTGTCTGTACGTTCTCCCCGTGACCTGCGTGGGGTTTTCTCCGAGATCTTCAGTTTCCTCCCACACTCCAAAGAGTGTGTGTGTGTGCACACGCACGTCAGAGGTTATGGGAAGAAGGCAGGAGAACGGGTTTGAGAGGGAAAGATAGATCAGCCACGATTGAATGGCGGTGGAGACATGATAGTCCGAATGGCCTTATTCTGCATTAAACATTATTCCCTTATCATGTATCTGTACACTGTGAATGCCTCGATTGTAATTGTGTATTGTCTTTCCGCTGGCTGGTTAGCATGCAACAGAAGCTTTTCACTGCACCTCGGTACACGTGACAATAAACACAATACAATAATACATTATTAGCCAAGTATGTTTTGCACCATACGAGGAATTTCATTTGCCAAGTCAGTCATACAAAATTAAAAGGCAACAGAACACACATAATACATTTAAACATAAACATCCATCTTTGTTCTCCCGCGGTCGGGGGCCTCGAACCTTCCGTTGACGGGACAATCTTACTCCCGTAGCCGGCGGCGGGCCTCCTCGTCGGGGCGATCAAGCTGCTGCATCTCAGCTCCTCCGCGCCGGGCGATCTGACCCCGGGTCGGGGCTGCTCGAACGTCGGGGCTCAAGTCAGTCCCGAGCGAGGCCTCCAGCTCCATGATGTTAGGCCGCAGAGTGACCAGAGATACAATCCGGAAAACAATCACATCTCCGGCAAAGTAAGAGACTGAAAAAAAAGTTTCCCTCGATCCCTCCCGCCCACCCCCACATAAAACAAACAAGAGAACATTTACACAAACTTTTAAAACATATTAAAAATAACAAAAATGATGAAAAAACAGACAGACTGTTGGCGAGGCTGCCAATCGTACGGCGCCCACTGGTGGTGGTAAACTGAACTGCACTGAAGATAGGCACAAAATGGTAGAGTAACTCAGTGGGTCTGGAGAAAGTCTATGGAGGGAAGGAGTAGGTGACGTTTCGGGTCGAGACGCTTCTTCGGACGTGTGTGTGCGCTACGGTGAGACTAACCATTTTATTTCCTTCCTTTGCTCAGGGAGCTGCCACCACTGGCTCGCAATTATGTGATGCGGCTGCTGTTCCTGGACCAGCCCCTGCCCCAGGCTGCCGTCACCTTCTGGGTGAAGAAAGACAACCAGCGGTAGGGCCCCACCATTTTTATTTTCTATCAAAAATATATTTTTTAATGACCATCACAAAACCCAACTGTGGTGACAGACCCACCACCACAGTGCCAAATCACAAAAGTATCTAGACATTACATTTTCAAACCACTATGTTACAATCCTCACAAATATACTAAAGAACTACTGTACAACTATGTCCCTCTCTTACACCACCCGGGCGCGGACGTAACCCCGGTAAATGGCGAGCATCTGGCTCGGGCAAAGCCCTCCTCCGCCTGGTACCGTGACTCGCGGATGGTCAGCTTGGCCAGACCTAGGAGCTACCCAACCAGGACATCTCCGGCCCTGCCCACTCCAGTCCTCCGGTCGCTGACTGACAGCAGAGCCGCCCTTCCGACCACACTCCAGTGGTAATCTGAAACGATACCATGTTTAAATTTAGAAAAAATCTAAATTGAGAGTGACATTGTTGAACCCCTGGTTAAATTTGATAAGACTTGGGGAAAATTTATTCAACACATTCACACAACGTAAATTGCTCCTTCTCTAACTGTTATAAAAACTATTTTAGCTCTATAATTGGGTTCCAGCAACTAAGTTACAGAGATAGGTTGAACAAGTTAGGTCTTTATTCTTTGGAGCGCAGAAGGTTAAGGGGGGACTTGATTGAGGTCTTTAAAATGATGAAAGGGATAGACAGAGTTGACGTGGATAAGCTTTTCCCATTGAGGGTAGGAAAGATTCAAACAAGAGGGCATGACATGAGAATTAAGGGACAGAAGTTTAGGGGTGGCATGAGGGGGAACTTCTTTACTCAGAGAGTGGTGGCTGTGTGGAATGATCTTCCTGCAGAAGTGGTGGAGGCAGGATCGATTTTAACATTTAAAAGTAAAGTGGATAGGTATATGGACGGGGAGGGAATGGAGGGGTATGGTCTGAGTGCAGGTAGATGGGACTAGGGGAAAATAAATGGTCGGCACGGACTGGAAGGGCCGAGAAGGCCTGTTTCCGTTCTGTAATTGTTATATGGTTATATGGTGGATCGAACTTGATGACAAACAGATTTAAATTGTTGAAATTCTCAGGTCAGATTCTGTTTTGCTTTGTTTTTCTCTTTCTTTTCTGTTTTTTTCTTCTTTAGTTTAGGGGGGGTTTGTGTTTTCCTTTTTTCCTTTTTTCCGTCTTTTTATCTTTGTGTTTTTTTTTCTACATATATAAGTTTTCTTTTAAACATTTAACTATATTTACATAGAGACCAGGAGGTAGAGTATTTTGACACTGGACTCATATTAGGTTATACCTGTTATTAATGTAATCCTGATCCCTATGTATCAATATCATTGTTATGTTTATCATTACTCTTTTTGCTCTGTCTTTTTTGTTTTGTTTTTGTTTTTTGGAAAAAAAACTATTAAAAAAATTTTAAAAGAGAGAAAGAAAAGCAGAGCCGCTTTTCCCCCTATGGACCCGAGGTGGAATGGCGGTGTTCCTTGCCCTCCGGACCCTGGCTACAAGGGTCCAATACAATAATACATTATTAGCCAAGTATGTTTTGCACCATACGAGGAATTTCATTTGCCAAGTCAGTCATACAAAATTAAAAGGCAACAGAACACACATAATACATTTAAACATAAACATCCATCTTTGTTCTCCCGCGGTCGGGGGGCCTCGAACCTTCCGTTGACGGGACAATCTTACTCCCGTAGCCGGCGGCGGGCCTCCTCGTCGGGGCGATCAAGCTGCTGCATCTCAGCTCCTCCGCGCCGGGCGATTTGACCCCGGGTCGGGGCTGCTCGAACGTCGGGGCTCAAGTCAGTCCCGAGCGAGGCCTCCAGCTCCATGATGTTAGGCCGCAGAGTGACCAGAGATACAATCCGGAAAACAATCACATCTCCGGCAAGGTAAGAGACTGAAAAAAAAGTTTCCCTCGATCCCTCCCGCCCACCCCCAAATAAAACAAACAAGAGAACATTTACACAAACTTTTAAAACATATTAAAAATAACAAAAATTATGAAAAAACAGACAGACTGTTGGCGAGGCTGCCAATCGTACGGCGCCCACTGGTGGTGGTAAACTGAACTGCACTGAAGATAGGCACAAAATGGTAGAGTAACTCAGTGGGTCTGGAGAAAGTCTATGGAGGGAAGGAGTAGGTGACGTTTCGGGTCGAGACGCTTCTTCGGACGTGTGTGTGCGCTACGGTGAGACTAACCATTTTATTTCCTTCCTTTGCTCAGGGAGCTGCCACCACTGGCTCGCAACTATGTGATGCGGCTGCTGTTCCTGGACCAGCCCTTGCCCCAGGCTGCCGTCACCTTCTGGGTGAAGAAAGACAACCAGCGGTAGGGCCCCACCATTTTTATTTTCTATCAAAAATATATTTTTTAATGACCATCACAAAACCCAACTGTGGTGACAGACCCACCACCACAGTGCCAAATCACAAAAGTATCTAGACATTACATTTTCAAACCACTATGTTACAATCCTCACAAATATACTAAAGAACTACTGTACAACTATGTCCCTCTCTTACACCACCCGGGCGCGGACGTAACCCCGGTAAAGGGGCGAGCATCTGGCTCGGGCAAAGCCCTCCTCCGCCTGGTACCGTGACTCGCGGATGGTCAGCTTGGCCAGACCTAGGAGCTACCCAACCAGGACATCTCCAGCCCTGCCCACTCCAGTCCTCCGGTCGCTGACTGACAGCAGAGCCGCCCTTCCGACCACACTCCAGTGGTAATCTGAAACGATACCATGTTTAAATTTAGAAAAAATCTAAATTGAGAGTGACATTGTTGAACCCCTGGTTAAATTTGATAAGACTTGGGGAAAATTTATTCAACACATTCACACAACGTAAATTGCTCCTTCTCTAACTGTTATAAAAACTATTTTAGCTCTATAATTGGGTTCCAGCAACTAAGTTACAGAGATAGGTTGAACAAGTTAGGTCTTTATTCTTTGGAGCGCAGAAGGTTAAGGGGGGACTTGATTGAGGTCTTTAAAATGATGAAAGGGATAGACAGAGTTGACGTGGATAAGCTTTTCCCATTGAGGGTAGGAAAGATTCAAACAAGAGGGCATGACATGAGAATTAAGGGACAGAAGTTTAGGGGTGGCATGAGGGGGAACTTCTTTACTCAGAGAGTGGTGGCTGTGTGGAATGATCTTCCTGCAGAAGTGGTGGAGGCAGGATCGATTTTAACATTTAAAAGTAAAGTGGATAGGTATATGGACGGGGAGGGAATGGAGGGGTATGGTCTGAGTGCAGGTAGATGGGACTAGGGGAAAATAAATGGTCGGCACGGACTGGAAGGGCCGAGAAGGCCTGTTTCCGTTCTGTAATTGTTATATGGTTATATGGTGGATCGAACTTGATGACAAACAGATTTAAATTGTTGAAATTCTCAGGTCAGATTCTGTTTTGCTTTGTTTTTCTCTTTCTTTTCCGTTTTTTTCTTCTTTAGTTTAGGGGGGGATTTGTTTTTTCCTTTTTTCCTTTTTTTCGTCTTTTTATCTTTGTGTTTTTTTTTCTACATGTATAAGTTTTCTTTTAAACATTTAACTATATTTACATAGAGACCAGGAGGTAGAGTATTATGATCGAACCCGGGTCTCTGGCGCTGTGAGGCAGCAAGTCTACCGCTGCGCCACCGTGACACACATCTCTTACATATGAATTGTACCCTTCCATATCTCGTATTAGTTTAATTGTACCCTTCCATATCTCATATTAGGTTATACCTGTTATTAATGTAATCCTGATCCCTATGTATCAATATCATTGTTATGTTTATCATTACTCTTTTTGCTCTGTCTTTTTTGTTTTGTTTTTGTTTTTTGGAAAAAAAACTATTAAAAAAATTTTAAAAGAGAGAAAGAAAAGCAGAGCCGCTTTTCCCCCTATGGACCCGAGGTGGAATGGCGGTGTTCCTTGCCCTCCGGACCCTGGCTACAAGGGACACTGTAGTCCCTCCACCCTCAGCATGAACGACGCTGCTCTGGGGCTCAGCGTCCTTCTCCAAGTCGTCCAAGAAGGACCTGAGCTGACGCTGGTCGTTCCCCTTCACCCCTTGCACCTCCATGCCCCTCCCCCTCCTTCTGAGGATGAGGTTCAGCGAGCTGGTGAGCCAGGACCCACCACCCTGGCGGACACTTCCTCACCGCCCCCTCACTGCGACTTGGCAGGACGACTTTGATCTTTCATCGGCCTTTGTGTCGGAAGGAGCTGCAGATGCTGGTTTAAACCATTACCGTAACTTTTTTTGCATATAGTTTTTAGTTTAGAGATACAGAGCAGAAACAGGCTCTTCGGTCCGCGATGCCCAGCGATCCCCGCACATTAACACTATCCCGCACACACTAGGAACAAATTTTACATTTGTCAACGCAATTTACATACGTACCTGTACGTATTTGGAGTGTGGGAGGAAACCGGAGCACCCGGAGAAAACCCACGCAGGTCACGGGAAGAATGAACAATCTCCGTACAGACAGCACCCGTAGTCGGGATCGAACCTGTGTCTCCGGCGCTGTAAGCACTGTAAGGCAGCAACTCTACCGCTGCGCCACCGTGCGACCCTTTTATCTTTTATTCATTCGTTCCCTATCTTTCCACATCACCATCTACGTCTCTCATTTCCCTTTCCCCTGACTCTCAGTCTGTAGAAGGGTCTCGACCCAGAAAGTCACCCATTCCTTTTCTCCGGAGATGTTGTCTGTCCCGCTGATTAACTCCAGCACTTTGCGTCTATCTTCGAGGTAGTCGGGTGGTCAGGATTGAACCTGGATCACTGGAGCTGAGAGGCACTGACCACGCCAGTGTGCCCACACCAGTCAAGATACAAGAGGGAGCTAGCAGTGTTCATGGGAACGGCAGAATCATTATCTGATCTCCTGGTTGCTAAACACTTTCATTCTCCTTACCATTCCCACACTGATCTTCCTGTCCAAGGCTTTCTCCATTGTCAGAGCGAGGCCCAGTGCAAAATGCAGGAACAGCAACTCATATATTGCGTGGGCAGCTTACAACCCAGTGGTATGAATATTGACTTCTCCAACTTTAAGTAACCCCGGCATTCCCTCTCTCTCCATCCCTCCCCCACCCAAGTCGCACCAGCTTCTTGTTTTCACCCAACAAACAGCTAACAACGTGTAGGAAGGAACTACAGATGGTGGTTTAAACCAAAGAAAGAATTTAAAAAGCTGGAGTAACTCAGCGGGACAGGCAGCCTGTCTGGAGAGAAGGAATGGGTGACGTTTCGGGTCGAGACCCATCTTCACACATGCAGTGGTGTGATCACACAAAGAGTCATTCACGAGACACCTTCCACTGGAAATCACTGGCAGACTTGCTGCAAGTCACTGCTTTCAAGCTGGAAAGGGGACAGAGAGGATTTCACCTAAAACGTCACCCATCCTTTTTCTCCAGAGATGCCGCAATGACTCGGCAGTTTCTAGATTTGCAGATGACGCAAGTCTTTGCAGTGTTGTGAACTGCAATGAAGGTGCATGGTTTACAGAAATGGGCTTATGCGTGAGAGATGTGTCGGAAGGAACTGCAGATGTTGGTTTACACCAAAGATAGACACAAAACGCTGGAGTAACTCGGTGGGACAGGCAGCATCTCTGGAGAGAAGGAATAGGTGACGTTTCGGGTCCAGACCCTTCTTCAGACTGAGAGTCAGGGGAGAGGGAAACGAGATATGGAAGGGTACAATTCATATGTAAGAGATGTGTGTCACGGTGGCGCAGCGGTAGAGTTGCTGCCTCACAGCGCCAGAGACCCGGGTTCGATCCTGACTACGGGTGCTGTCTGTACGTTCTCCCCGTGACCTGCGTGGGGTTTTCTCCGAGATCTTCAGTTTCCTCCCACACTCCAAAGAGTGTGTGTGTGTGCACACGCACGTCAGAGGTTATGGGAAGAAGGCAGGAGAACGGGTTTGAGAGGGAAAGATAGATCAGCCACGATTGAATGGCGGTGGAGACATGATAGTCCGAATGGCCTTATTCTGCATTAAACATTATTCCCTTATCATGTATCTGTACACTGTGAATGCCTCGATTGTAATTGTGTATTGTCTTTCCGCTGGCTGGTTAGCATGCAACAGAAGCTTTTCACTGCACCTCGGTACACGTGACAATAAACACAATACAATAATACATTATTAGCCAAGTATGTTTTGCACCATACGAGGAATTTCATTTGCCAAGTCAGTCATACAAAATTAAAAGGCAACAGAACACACATAATACATTTAAACATAAACATCCATCTTTGTTCTCCCGCGGTCGGGGGCCTCGAACCTTCCGTTGACGGGACAATCTTACTCCCGTAGCCGGCGGCGGGCCTCCTCGTCGGGGCGATCAAGCTGCTGCATCTCAGCTCCTCCGCGCCGGGCGATCTGACCCCGGGTCGGGGCTGCTCGAACGTCGGGGCTCAAGTCAGTCCCGAGCGAGGCCTCCAGCTCCATGATGTTAGGCCGCAGAGTGACCAGAGATACAATCCGGAAAACAATCACATCTCCGGCAAAGTAAGAGACTGAAAAAAAAGTTTCCCTCGATCCCTCCCGCCCACCCCCACATAAAACAAACAAGAGAACATTTACACAAACTTTTAAAACATATTAAAAATAACAAAAATGATGAAAAAACAGACAGACTGTTGGCGAGGCTGCCAATCGTACGGCGCCCACTGGTGGTGGTAAACTGAACTGCACTGAAGATAGGCACAAAATGGTAGAGTAACTCAGTGGGTCTGGAGAAAGTCTATGGAGGGAAGGAGTAGGTGACGTTTCGGGTCGAGACGCTTCTTCGGACGTGTGTGTGCGCTACGGTGAGACTAACCATTTTATTTCCTTCCTTTGCTCAGGGAGCTGCCACCACTGGCTCGCAATTATGTGATGCGGCTGCTGTTCCTGGACCAGCCCCTGCCCCAGGCTGCCGTCACCTTCTGGGTGAAGAAAGACAACCAGCGGTAGGGCCCCACCATTTTTATTTTCTATCAAAAATATATTTTTTAATGACCATCACAAAACCCAACTGTGGTGACAGACCCACCACCACAGTGCCAAATCACAAAAGTATCTAGACATTACATTTTCAAACCACTATGTTACAATCCTCACAAATATACTAAAGAACTACTGTACAACTATGTCCCTCTCTTACACCACCCGGGCGCGGACGTAACCCCGGTAAATGGCGAGCATCTGGCTCGGGCAAAGCCCTCCTCCGCCTGGTACCGTGACTCGCGGATGGTCAGCTTGGCCAGACCTAGGAGCTACCCAACCAGGACATCTCCGGCCCTGCCCACTCCAGTCCTCCGGTCGCTGACTGACAGCAGAGCCGCCCTTCCGACCACACTCCAGTGGTAATCTGAAACGATACCATGTTTAAATTTAGAAAAAATCTAAATTGAGAGTGACATTGTTGAACCCCTGGTTAAATTTGATAAGACTTGGGGAAAATTTATTCAACACATTCACACAACGTAAATTGCTCCTTCTCTAACTGTTATAAAAACTATTTTAGCTCTATAATTGGGTTCCAGCAACTAAGTTACAGAGATAGGTTGAACAAGTTAGGTCTTTATTCTTTGGAGCGCAGAAGGTTAAGGGGGGACTTGATTGAGGTCTTTAAAATGATGAAAGGGATAGACAGAGTTGACGTGGATAAGCTTTTCCCATTGAGGGTAGGAAAGATTCAAACAAGAGGGCATGACATGAGAATTAAGGGACAGAAGTTTAGGGGTGGCATGAGGGGGAACTTCTTTACTCAGAGAGTGGTGGCTGTGTGGAATGATCTTCCTGCAGAAGTGGTGGAGGCAGGATCGATTTTAACATTTAAAAGTAAAGTGGATAGGTATATGGACGGGGAGGGAATGGAGGGGTATGGTCTGAGTGCAGGTAGATGGGACTAGGGGAAAATAAATGGTCGGCACGGACTGGAAGGGCCGAGAAGGCCTGTTTCCGTTCTGTAATTGTTATATGGTTATATGGTGGATCGAACTTGATGACAAACAGATTTAAATTGTTGAAATTCTCAGGTCAGATTCTGTTTTGCTTTGTTTTTCTCTTTCTTTTCTGTTTTTTTCTTCTTTAGTTTAGGGGGGGTTTGTGTTTTCCTTTTTTCCTTTTTTCCGTCTTTTTATCTTTGTGTTTTTTTTTCTACATATATAAGTTTTCTTTTAAACATTTAACTATATTTACATAGAGACCAGGAGGTAGAGTATTTTGACACTGGACTCATATTAGGTTATACCTGTTATTAATGTAATCCTGATCCCTATGTATCAATATCATTGTTATGTTTATCATTACTCTTTTTGCTCTGTCTTTTTTGTTTTGTTTTTGTTTTTTGGAAAAAAAACTATTAAAAAAATTTTAAAAGAGAGAAAGAAAAGCAGAGCCGCTTTTCCCCCTATGGACCCGAGGTGGAATGGCGGTGTTCCTTGCCCTCCGGACCCTGGCTACAAGGGACACTGTAGTCCCTCCACCCTCAGCATGAACGACGCTGCTCTGGGGCTCAGCGTCCTTCTCCAAGTCGTCCAAGAAGGACCTGAGCTGACGCTGGTCGTTCCCCTTCACCCCTTGCACCTCCGTGCCCCTCCCCCTCCTTCTGAGGATGAGGTTCAGCGAGCTGGTGAGCCAGGACCCACCACCCTGGCGGACACTTCCTCACCGCCCCCTCACTGCGACTTGGCAGGACGACTTTGATCTTTCATCGGCCTTTGTGTCGGAAGGAGCTGCAGATGCTGGTTTAAACCATTACCGTAACTTTTTTTGCATATAGTTTTTAGTTTAGAGATACAGAGCAGAAACAGGCTCTTCGGTCCGCGATGCCCAGCGATCCCCGCACATTAACACTATCCCGCACACACTAGGAACAAATTTTACATTTGTCAACGCAATTTACATACGTACCTGTACGTATTTGGAGTGTGGGAGGAAACCGGAGCACCCGGAGAAAACCCACGCAGGTCACGGGAAGAATGAACAATCTCCGTACAGACAGCACCCGTAGTCGGGATCGAACCTGTGTCTCCGGCGCTGTAAGCACTGTAAGGCAGCAACTCTACCGCTGCGCCACCGTGCGACCCTTTTATCTTTTATTCATTCGTTCCCTATCTTTCCACATCACCATCTACGTCTCTCATTTCCCTTTCCCCTGACTCTCAGTCTGTAGAAGGGTCTCGACCCAGAAAGTCACCCATTCCTTTTCTCCGGAGATGTTGTCTGTCCCGCTGATTAACTCCAGCACTTTGCGTCTATCTTCGAGGTAGTCGGGTGGTCAGGATTGAACCTGGATCACTGGAGCTGAGAGGCACTGACCACGCCAGTGTGCCCACACCAGTCAAGATACAAGAGGGAGCTAGCAGTGTTCATGGGAACGGCAGAATCATTATCTGATCTCCTGGTTGCTAAACACTTTCATTCTCCTTACCATTCCCACACTGATCTTCCTGTCCAAGGCTTTCTCCATTGTCAGAGCGAGGCCCAGTGCAAAATGCAGGAACAGCAACTCATATATTGCGTGGGCAGCTTACAACCCAGTGGTATGAATATTGACTTCTCCAACTTTAAGTAACCCCGGCATTCCCTCTCTCTCCATCCCTCCCCCACCCAAGTCGCACCAGCTTCTTGTTTTCACCCAACAAACAGCTAACAACGTGTAGGAAGGAACTACAGATGGTGGTTTAAACCAAAGAAAGAATTAAAAAAGCTGGAGTAACTCAGCGGGACGGGCAGCCTGTCTGGAGAGAAGGAATGGGTGACGTTTCGGGTCGAGACCCATCTTCACACATGCAGTGGTGTGATCACACAAAGAGTCATTCACGAGACACCTTCCACTGGAAATCAATGGCAGACTTGCTGCAAGTCACTGCTTTCAAGCTGGAAAGGGGACAGAGAGGATTTCACAAGTTATAAGAGTAGAATTAGGACATTCGGCATATCGAGTCCACTCCACTATTCAATCATGGCTGATCTCTGCCTCCTAATCCCATTCTCCTGCTTTCTCCCCATAACCCTTGACACCCATTCTAATTAGAATTTGTCTATCTCTGCCATAAAAATATCCACTGACTTGTCCTCCACTGCTCTCCGTGGCAATGAATTCCACAGATTAACTACCCTCTGATTAATGAAGTTCCTCCTCACCTCCTTTCTAAAAGAGCGCCCTTTAATTCTGAGGCTGTGACCTCTGGTCCCAGGCTCTCCCACCAGTGGGTTTATGCGGATGTTGCCAGGACTAGAGGGTGTGAGCTATAGGCAGAGGTTGAGTAGCAGGGACACTATTCCATGGAGTGTAGGAGGATGAGAGGTGATATATAATAGTGGTGTGGAAGATCATGAGAGGAATAGATCGGGTAGATGCACAGAGTCTCTTGCCCAGAGTAGGTGAATTGAGGACCAAACGACATGGGTTTAAGGTGAAGGGGAAAAGATTTAATAAGAATGTGAGGGGTAACCTTTTCACACAAAGGGTGGTGGTTGTATCGAACAAGCTGCCAGAGGAGGTAGTTGAGGCTGGGACACTCCCAAGGTTTAAGAAACAGCTAGACAGGTACATGGATAGGCCAGATTTGGAGGGATATGGACCAAAGGCAGGCAGGTGGGACTAGTGTAGCCGGGGCATATTGGTTGGTGTGGGCAAGTTGGCTCGAAGGGCCTGTTTGCACACTGTATCACTCTATGACTAGTGTAGCTGGGGCATGTTGGTTGGTGTGGGCAAGTTGGTTTGAAGGGCCTGTTTCCACACTGTATCACTCTATGACTAGTGTAGATGGGGCATGTTGGTTGGCGTGGGCAAGTTGGATGGAAGGGCCTGTTTGCACACTGTATCACTCTATGACTAGTGTAGCTGGGGCATGTTGGTTGGCGTGGGCAAGTTGGATCGAAGGGCCTGTTTGCACACTGTATCACTCTATGACTAGTGTAGATGGGGCATGTTGGTTGGCGTGGGCAAGTTGGATCGAAGGGCCTGTTTGCACACTGTATCACTCTATGACTCTGACTCTCAGTTCCACATAGGGAGGCACGGTGGCACAGCCTTAGAGTTGCTGCCTTACAGCGCTTTCAGGCCAGAGACCCGGGTTCGATCCCTACTGCGGGCTCTGTCTGTATGGAGTTTGTACGTCCACCCCACGACCTGCGTGGGTTTTCTCCGAGATCTTCGTTTTCCTCCCACACTCCAAAGACATGCAGGTTTGTAGGTTAATTGGCTTGGTGTAAATGTAAAAAATTGTCCCTGGTGTGTATAGGGTAGCGTTAATGTGCGGGGATCGCTGGTGGTCGGTGTGGACTCGGTGGGCCGAAGGGCCTGTTTCCGCGCTGTATCTCTAAACACTAAAACAAAAATGAATGACGAAGACATCTGTTTAGTGTTCTTTATTCAGTGCAAGTGTTGCTTTAAGTGATGAAGATTCTTGATCACACCTCGAAATGCAAGGTGCAAAGGGAATCTACAACCCTGTACGTCTTTGGAGCGTGGGAGAAAACCGAAGATCTCAGAAAACCCACGCAGGTCAAGGGTGGAACGTACAAACTCTGCACAGACAGCACCCGTAATCAGGATGGAACCTGGGTCCCTGGCGCTGTGAGGCAGCAACTCTACCGCTGCGCCACCATTCTGCCACTGGGTTCTTCTGTAGAAGGCTCCCAACCCGAAACGTCACATATAGCTTTTCGCCATAGATGCTGCCTGACCCACTGTCACTCCAGCTTTTTCTATCTATGGTCAGTTTAAACCAGCATCTGCAGTTCCAGGTTAATTTTGCAGGTTGAATCAGGAGTAAGGGAGGCAAATGCACTGTTGGCATTCGTTGTGTGATGGCAATTTCAAACGTTTCCAATGTCCAACTTTTCATTGCCCAGGTAGGGAGGAGTAGAACTTACGCAAACGATACACAAACAAAAATGAATACTCCAGTCATTATTTCCAGTTTAATAGTAAGATTAAACGAGAACTTACCAGTTTGAAGTTTGATCTTTATTTTATGAGGAGTTGCGATGAGGGATTTCGTGAAGAACCCGCCAGCACGCATGCGCGACATACTTCAAAGCCGCGGTGTGGAATCACAGAAAAAACCAAGCCAAGAAATGACTTGTTATAGTAAGATTGAAGAGACTCTAGTTACCAGTTGACTTTATGATCGAGGGTTGGGAGCGGAGGGCACGAAATCCCTCATCGCAACTCCTCATAAAATAAAGATCAAACTTCAAACTGGTAAGTTCTCGTTTAATCTTACTATTTCATTTCGGAGTCACGTGAGTGACTTCGTGAAGACTTCAAAGCTTCTGTGATTTCACGCCCTGGACAACGTCCATGCTATCACACACGCTACTGAAAAGGTGGACAGCAGTAATCAATTTCCGTCACTGTTTCTCTGAAAAAATAATAATATTTATTAATAACAACAAGAAAGGCCCCTCACTGAGGTGTAACTGGATGCTCTCGGCCTGCATCCAGCACGGCTCCTGCGAACATTCCAGGTACGGTGACGGGTTTGTTGTAAAACCGTTGAAAAGTGGCTTCACTGGCCCATCCCGCTGTGGCAAGTATCTGGTCCATGGGCACCTCCATGACCTTTGCCGCCGATGTTGATGCTGCCCTGGTGGAATGGGATTTAAAAACATCAGTGTCAATACCTGCCTTGTTTAAGACGATCCTGAGCCATCGGGATATCGTCTGCACCGTCACTCTATGGTGAGGTTTTTTGTGACTGATGAACAGGTATTGCTCCATTCCCCTTATTTTCCTCGTCACTTTGATATAGTGGCGGATATGGGTGGCTATGCATAGCCTAGCATCAGCGGGGTATGCTGGAAACTCCAGCTGCAGCCCTGTAAATCCAGGTCTATGCTGCTTGAGCAATTCATCAATGAAGAAAGTGACCCGTTCAGGGGTAGAGATCATTCTGTCGATCTTGGTCTTGTGAAGCGTTTGCACCCTTTGTGCTGAAGTAAGTGCCATCAACATCACCACCTTCAGGGTGAGTTTGTCCAATTCGAGCCCCGTCATGGGTGACCATGTTCTCAGCAGGGTCAGCACTTTGCCGATATCCCATGTGACGTTGTAACGGGGCCTCGGCGGGTTGGAATTAAATATCCCCCGCATAAGTTTGGAGACCAATTTATTGGATCCTACCTCAATATTGAGGTAGGACGATAGCGCACTCCTGGCGCTATTGATGGCACTATAGCTGAGATGTTGATCATGGTGTAGCCCCACAAGAAATTCCAGCACATCTGTGATGGAGACGGAGTCATATGCAACGTCCATGCGGCCACAATAGGATTCCCATTTCCTGATGTACGATAAGTACTGCCGTCTTGAGGACTCCCTGCATGATGCTCCCATGGTATCCATTGTCCTTGAAGATAGACCATACTGAAGTAGTGGCCTGTTCAGATCCTGCAAGCCAATAGATTCAAATGACTATGGCAGGGGTGTGGTTCCCCTGTGGCAGGGTTCGTCACCAATTGTGGGCAACCCTCTAAGAGGACCCATGGTTGACTTATCATTCCAAGGACCACCGGATACCATGATTGCGTAGGCCAGTCGGGTATAATGAGGATGCCCTTGGCAGCATCGAGCTGGATTTTCCGCAATACCCGACTGATGAGGCAGAATGGAGGAAAGGCATAGAAGAACCATTTCCCCCAGTCTAGCGAGAATGCGTCCATCGCCATTGCCCCAGGATCTGGCTCCCATGATACGTATGTTGGTACCTGATGGTTCAACCGTGACGCAAAAAGGTCAATATCCGGTTTACCAAATTTGGCTGTAATTTTGGTGAATATTTGGGGGTTCAACATCCACTCGATGTTGTCATTGAACTTCCGTGACCTGGTGTCCGCCACTGTATTGAGCTCACCTGGCAAGTAGGTAGCTGAGATCCAAATATTCCGTTGAATACACCAGAGCCAAATTGTGTTTGCCAATTCATTGCATGAAATTGACCTGGTACCGCCCATATGATTCAGATAAGCCACCGCAGTGGTATTGTCTATTTGGAGACGGACATGAGTGTTAGTCATATTTGAACAATAGGCTCTTAGTCCGTGGAATGCTCCTACCATCTCCAAATAGTTTATCCCTTGTGCTAACAACAAAGTAGCTTCAAGTGAATCCCATCTACCTCCACAACTGTTGTTGTTGTCCGTAGCTCCCCAGCCATGGGAGCTTGCATCTGTTTGCAAGTATACCATTGGACGAGGCACAATGATGGGTTTAAATGAGTTATGGATATTGCCAATCCACCATAGTAACTCAAGTTTTGCCTTAACCGGCAACTGCATAGGTCTATCATAATGTCCAGTATTTAGTTTTAATGCTGTTATTTTTGACCTTTGTAAATTCTGATAGTGTAAAGGTCCATATTGAGCAGCTGGAAATACTGCTACAATTTTGCCAATTACCCTGGCAGTTAATCTGATAGACGGTATACTGGCGCAGACCAGGTTCTTGCATGCTTGAAACACATCACCAATTTTGTTAGTTGGGATGGTGGTGATCATGCGATTGGAGTCTATCGTGAACCCCAAGCAGTCCATGATCTGTGCGGGGAGGAACTTTGATTTGTCTGGATGGATTATAAACCCCATTTTTTGAAAAATTTCCACTGTGGCTGAAACCGCCAACTCTGCTGATTCCAGAGTGTGCCCAATTATCAGAATGTCATCCAAATAGGCCATGACCGTATGATTTTGTCTCCGCAGTGTAGATAACACTGGCTTGAGTAGTTTGGTGAACAGTCTGGGGGCTGTAGTAAGCCCATTGGGCAATGCTTTGTATTGCCAAAGCTGATCCATCCAGGTAAACTTCAAGAACTTCCTATGATGTTTCCGAATGGATACTGAATAGTATGCATCTTTTAAATCAATGCATGCCATGAAGCAGCCCTCCGAAATCAAAGATTTGGCGGTTTCAAATGTGTCCATTTTGAAATGGGTGTATTTTACAAAGGTATTCAAGTGAGTTAAATCTATAATGACCCGGCATCCACCGTCTTTTTTAGTTTTAGTAAATATATTGGACACAAACTCAATTGGTTCATGTGTGGTTCGTTCTATCACACCTTTGTCTTGTAAACTCAAGATTTCAGCATAGCCTTCTGCCAATTCTTTTTTGGAAAGTGCAAATTTGCGATTCGGCATATGCTGGGGTGGAGGCAATTGGCCATGAATAAACTCAATTTCATAACCCTGAATACTTTGCAAGATAAACTCATCTGAAGTGATGGTTTCCCAAGCCTCCTTAAATCCCCGTAGTCTGCCCCCAACTCGTGAGGTTAGACATGCAAGTGCATGGAATCCAGACCCCCTTACCTTCATGGTTATCGGCGGTCCCTGGGATTTTTGGTGGGACGTGGAGGTGCTGGGTTTCGTGGTTGGTGCGGAACCCGCATCTTCCATGCTGGCCGCTGAGGGCCTAGCCCTAAAAAAGGCCTGGGCTGAGGAGGCTGTTGATATTGAGGAGGTGCCGGAACGTAGGTCCTTGTTGGCCTGTCGGTCTAACCTCGTGGCCTGAAGTAAGGTGTCTTCTTGGCCGAAGGTCTGGCCACAAAATGTGGTCTCATCAGACCTATGGTTTTCGCATGGTCATCCAGCTCTTTGACCTGCTTTGGGAGGTCTTCCCCGAACAGCTGTCTAGGTGGGGGGGTAGGAGGTGCTCTGCATAGTCCCGCAAATTTGGGATTCAAGGAAGGTTTAATAATGCTCTTCCGGAAAGCGTTGATCTCGTACTGCGTATTGCAGAGCAGAGCTAGAGCATCCTCCTGTTCGGTGCTTAGATCAACCCCATCTACCGACTTTGCAAAAGCGGTGATCCCAGACGTAAGTAGTTTTAAAATCCTCTGCAGTTTCACTTCCTGCGCTCTGATGCCCGGGCTGATATTACCCCAGATTGGCATGTTCACAATCGGCACGTGGAGTGAATTGCAGTTCCCTGGAGCCTTGTGTCTCTCCATGGCCTTCGCAAGGACCTCCTCCTGCAGTTGATGGTTGGTAAGGTAATCTATGGTTGCGGCCAGTTTGATGTTGAGGGGTTGTCCTGATGATACGGGTAACCCGAATTTGGCTGCTACATCCAGCAGATCTTCCTGAGGGACCTCAGGTGCTGCTGGGGCATGTACCAGGATGTCCTCCTCATCTGGTCTTATGCTGTCCATAGATGGGGACGGGGATATATCCATGAGTCCCCTGGAGCTGTGTGTGTCCTGTTTCTGATTGAGAAGAACTTGCTCCAATATCCTCTCCATACGATCCAAGCGCCCTTCATCGGGCGGGTGTGGGAGGTAAGAGGCCTCTCGCCCGAAGGAACTCCGGAGGCTCCGATCAGCAGTCCGTACCTCGTCGAGGTAATATCGGTACTGTGATGATGTGTCGCTACCAGCCGCCTCGGCGAAGCTGAGCGATTCCCGCGCGGACCTGCTCAAGCGCCTCCTTTTCGCTGAGCTGGACCCGGCTGCCTCGAAGGGCATGGGTGGGGAGAGGTCGGCACCTGACGCCGCAGCGTGGTGACCCGACGTCCGCGCGGGCTTGCCGACTGTCCTTGATCTGGACCCAGACGGCGTACGGTCCCGACCTGCCCCCAGCGGGGGAAGCGGTGACCTAGGCGAGGCTCCACCCTTGTGACTCCTCCTGGTCCCCCTGGGTGGTGAGTCGACACTGGCCCTCCTTGGTCTGCCAGTGGACTCGGGCCTGCCTGATTCACCAGACCACTTCCTAGTGGCTCCTGGTGAGACCTCAACCCGCGAAGGGCTAGGTAGTGGAATTGCATCCCTGCCTCCTTCAAGAGGGCTCAGGGAGAAGGGCCATGCATCAGCACGCGAATCCCTCTTGCTTGTCTCTGCAAACGACCCAGTGGGTGAGAGCGAGATGGAGTCAGGATGCACCTGCTCCGGCGCTGTACCGACTGTTTGTTCTGCAGGTACCCCGCTAGGGCATAGCTGCATCGGTAAACCGGATCCTGTGAATACAGGGCTCCCCGGCTTGCGCGCCTTTTTCCCGGCCCGTCCTCCTGCCGTGGAGGGGGGCTCCGGGTTGGGTTGCCGACAACTCCTTGTAGAAGTTTTACGGCCTTTGCTTTTCCTGCTGTCCATGTTTCTGTGGAAGAAAACACAATTACTTACACAGAACAACCAACTCAAGGTTGTTAGTACTTACCTGAGTGGCCCTTATGAAGGGCTGGTGACGAGCCGCGCTCCTCTCCAGCCGTCGACTGCAATGCGAGCGACGATGTGTCGCGCATGCGTGCTGGCGGGTTCTTCACGAAGTCACTCACGTGACTCCGAAATGAAATTGATTCTTTATTGTACAGACAAAGAAGTGACCATACCATATCCACTTGGGTAGACAGAAATGCTGGAGAAACTCAGCAGGTGAGGCAGCATCTATAGAGCGAAGGAAATAGGTGACGTTTCTCGTCGAGACCCTTCTCCGGACTGATGTGGTGGTGGTGGGGGGGGGGGGAGGCGGAAAGAAGAAAGGAAGAGGCGGAGACAGTAGGCTGTGGGAGAACTGGGAAGGGGAGGGGAAGGAGGGAGAAAGCTAGGACTACCTGAAATTGGAAAAGTCAATGTTCATGCCGCTGGGGTGTAAACTGCCCAAGCTAAATATGAGGTGCTGCTCCTCCAATTTGCGGTGGGCCTCACTCTGGCCATGGAGGAGGCCCAGGACAGAAAGGTTGGATTTGAAATGGGAGGGGGAGTTGAAGTGAAGAGCTGGGAGATCAGGTTGGTTAATGCGAACGGAGCGGAGGTGTTGGGCGAAGCGATCGCCAAGTCTGCGCTTGGTCTTACCAGATCTTCTTTATTCTAAATACAAGTTGCTTTCCGTTCTTACTATCTGACATGGTAAAAACTGTATTCTCTCTCCCGTTCCCGCTCCAGTCTGATCTGACCACTCCCTGTTGTTTTGCTGTATGCAACATTCATCTACGTAACTGAAGCCCACCCCCATGCGTTCAAAATAATACAGCTAGAAATATCCAGACAAAACAATAAAATATGCTGACAGTAACTAGCCTAAGCATGAATGGCTCCTACACATTGTGTGCCTCCTTGTCACCTTCCCCTAGCTAACAATGATCTATTCTCCATTTTCCTTGAGTTTTGACCCCTTTGATCTCTCATTTTCACACCATACCTCCCATATCTCCGTGTCCCCCTCTCACCGCACTCTCAGTCTGATGAAGGGTCTCGACCCGAAGCATCACCCTTTCCTTCTCCCCAGAGATGCTGCCTGTCCCGCTGAGTTACTCCAGCACCTTGTGTCTATCTTCACTACCTCACGTTTGTTCCTCAAAGATTATTGAAGAAAGTCAGAACTTCCTAGTTCAGCAGGAGTCTGGGATTAGTGACACGGGAGTGAATTGAATTGAATTGAATATTTTATTGTCACATGTGACAAGTTGCAGTGAACTTCTTTGCTTGTATACCTTGCCACGGTATGCAAGTAGTAGCAATGTTACAAAATTTTGAGATTTTAAAAATCAAGTCTGCAATTTATCCCATCAGATAAAGCATAAAAAGAAGTTTAATTTGACACCTAATTCACTTTCATATCTTCAGTATTAAGAAAGTTATGACCATCTTGTTCCCCATTGCCTTTCAAAAGCTGTGATCTCGAACAGTTAAAAGCCCATAACTTTCTTAAAAATTAAGAGAACTCAATAAAATTTTCAGTTATTATAGATTGAAGCATTCTGAAACAAATATGAAACAATCTTACTTGGATGACCTGAAATTAAAGCATATAATTAGTTAGTTATCTAATTGTAGCTAATTACAAAATTTATGAGTAGATCTAAACATCTATCCATTTCTTAAGAAAAGATGAACTTTTTTAAAATTGCCTAAGTGTCCAAATAACATTCACACAATAATCCACAATATAACATAATTTTTAAATCTCATTTTCATTAATTTATAGGCCAAATGGAAGGAATTTAGTGTTTTATGCCTGTAAATTAATGGCCATTTAAATCAACTTGCGAGTGGGTTTTAGTGGAATGTGGTGGATTGGAACGTTGCGGTTTGCGGTGAAGTCGGGGGGAAAAATACAGCCGGTTCATACATTCTTTTTTGTCCCCTTTTCGCAACATGAAAATGTGATTAAAGCCTTCCTAAAAACCAAGTTTTTATGTAAAAATAAACTGTGTAGCTTCTTTTATCGCCTACCTTAGGTCCGTTCCGCTGTCACCGTTCAGAGCTTTAGAAGATGCTTTTTAAACTACTCTAGTCAATAAATAATCTAGCGTAGTTTAAAAATACCTTTATGAATGAAATGTCGGAGCGATTTCTCTTTAGCGACGAAATCGCCCGACATGGATTGATTTGGACTGCCTAGAGAAAATCGGCACTTTAAGCCCGCCCCCCTCTGAAAGGCGCCAAAGTCACGCACACGGGGAGCGGCAGAACTGCAGCGCTGCTAAAGGTGGGTATTGTAACATACCTACAAATAGTCGCCACATTAAGGGCGCGTACAAAGTTACAAATCCCCCTGTGCCATTTCCCAATTTGTTCTCCCACCTTCACCTCCTCACGGCCATCCCCCCCCACCCCAGGTCCCCATTGTCCATCGTTCTATACGGTGATCCCCCCCACACCGGGTCCCCATTGTCTATCGTTCTATACGGTGATCCCCCCACGCCAGGTCCCCATTGTCCATTGTTCTATACGGTGATCCCCCCCACGCCGGGTCCCCATTGTCTATCGTTCTATACGGTGAACCCCCCCACGCCGGGTCCCCATTGTCCATCGTTCTATACTGTGATCCCCCCACGCCAGGTCCCCATTGTCTATCGTTCTATACTGTGATCCCCCCACGCCAGGTCCCCATTGTCTATCGTTCTATACGGTGATCCCCCCCACGCCAGGTCCCCATTGTCTATCGTTCTATACGGTGATCCCCCCCACGCCAGGTCCCCATTGTCCATCGTTCTTCATGGTGGTCCCCCCCACCCCAGGTCCCCATTGTCTATCGTTCTATACGGTGATCTCCCCACGCCAGGTCCCCATTGTCTATCGTTCTATACGGTGATCTCCCCACGCCAGGTCCCCATTGTCTATCGTTCTATACGGTGATCCCCCCCACGCCAGGTCACCATTGTCCATCGTTCTTCATGGTGGTCCCCCCCACGCCAGGTCCCCATTGTCTATCGTTCTATACGGTGATCCCCCCATGCCAGGTCCCCATTGTCTATCGTTCTATACGGTGATCCCCCCACGCCAGGTCCCCATTGTCCATCGTTATATACGGTGGTCCCCCCACGCCGGGTCCCCATTGACCATCGTTCTTCATGATGTTCCCACCAAACCGGGTGTGTAGGTGTAGGTGGCACAGATGTTGCTGGGTTTGTGGAGCTGATGTATCAGCACTGGTGGTCGAGAGGAAAGTCTGATCCCTGGAACCTGCATCACTTCACTGCAGATAGACCCTGGTCTTGTGCCGTCTTCTCTTTACCAGTGAGAATCGTCATCAACAGTGTGGTCAGGCTGGAGAGGGAATCATTGGTCATGAATTATTTAACTTATTGCAGGAGAGATTTCAGTGCACACTGTACTTGGAGCGATGCTTCAGTCTCGACCCGAAACGCCACCCATTCCTTCTCTCCAGAGATGCTGCCTGTCCCGCTGAGCTACTCCAGCATTTTGTGTCTATCTTTGGCTTAAACCAGCATCTGCAGTTCCTTCCTGCACAATGCTTCAGTTGAATTTAGTTTGGAGATACAAAATAGAAACAGGCCCTTCGGTCCACCGGGTTCACGCAGACCAGCTATCACCGAACACTAAAACTATCCTACACACACTAGGAACAATTTTACATTTATACCAAGCCAATTAACCTACAAACCTGTACGTCTTTGGAGTGTGGGACGAAACCCACGCAGGTCACGGGGAGAACGTACAAACTCCATACAGACAGCACCTGTAGTCGAGATCAAACCTGGGTCTCTAGTGCCGTGAGGCAGCAACTCTACCGCTGCACCACTGTGCAGCTTCCTTGCAGTTTGGAATCAAGCAGCTCTTATGGCTTTGAAAGTAGGGAAAATCTCGTGGCTATATCTCAGAGTGAGAGAGAGAGAGAGACAATGAACTGCAGGTGCCAGTTTACAGAAAAAGACACAAAGTGCTGGGGTAACACAGCGTGTCAAGCAGCATCTCTGGAGAACATGAATCGCCTCAGTCTACCTGATCTCCCGGTTGCCAAACACTTTTAATCCCCGTCCCATTCGCACACTGACCTTTCTGTCCATGGCCTCCTCCATTGTCAGAGTGAGGCCCAGCGCAATTTGGCTTGGCAATGTAAATGATCCCTACTGTGTGTAGGATAGTGTTAATGTGCGGGGATCGCTGGTTGGCGCGGACTCGGTGGGCCGAAGGGTTCGATTCTCCAGCATCTGCAGTTCCTTCTTTAACACATCACTGTACCTTAATTGGTGCATGTGACAATAAATGTGAATCTGAATCTGAATCTATATCTAAGCCTTTCACTATTTCCGCTCTTGCTCCCCTCCACCCAGTCACGAATGGGACAAAGTCCCCCTAGTTCACAAGTTCAAGGAGCTGGAATAGGCCATTCGGCCCATCCAGTCTATTCTGCTGATCTATCTCTCCCTCTCAACTAGGATTGCCAACTGTCCCGTATTAGCCGGGACATCCCGTATTTTGGGCTAAATTGGTTTGTCCCATGCGGGTGCGCCCTTGTCCCGTATTTGACTGTTACTCCTCGGGTCGAGGGGACTGTCGAGACAATGTCCAAATAAGGGACAAAGGTCCAAATACGGGACAAATTCCCGACGGCAATTCGTTGCCCGACTCGACCGTGGCTGGGTGAATGATGGGTTGGCCCGGGTACTGGACTGCACATAAAGCCCAGCCGGCGGGCCAGCTGAAGAGTTT
Organism: Raja brachyura; assembly: GCA_963514005.1. The sequence goes on from OY740805.1 coordinate 33,830,458, forward strand.
TGGCCCCGGGCCGCGCGCCGATGATCGGCCATGAGAAGGAGGGGTGGTGGTGTCGGCGGTCAGAGAAGGTCCAAAGGTCGGACAGCTGGCCGGGCTGCCGACTGACGGGGCCACGGGCGAGGCGCTGCGATCCGACTGTCCCCTCGACCCGAGAAGTATAGGTCAAATACAGGACAAGGGCGGTCCCGTACGGGACAAACCAATTCATGCCAATATACGGGATGTCCCGGCTAATACGGGACAGTTGGCAACCCTAGTCGGTGGGCTGAAGGGCCTGTTTCCGCGCTGTATCTCTAAACTAAATCAGCAGGTCCCACCTATACTAATCACCAGCATCTCTCCCACTCTCCCACAGAGACCATGATGACTGTGTGGGCATCTTGACAGGTATCCGTCTCTGGCATTCCCAGCAGCTTCCCGGTGGTCTCCAGGGACTGGTCCTCAACCCCATCTTCAAGGAGAACCTACGCATCGCGCTCCTCGGCGGGTGAGTATGGAGTGACGCGTCCGTGTAGCAGCCGGACATAGCGGAGTTCCGCAAGGGTCGGTGCTGGGGCCGCTACTCCTCACGGAGTTTATTAATGATTTGGACGAAGGGATTGAAGGCTCTGGGGCCAAGTTTGTAGATGATACAGAAACAGGTGGACGGGCAGATAGTGCAGAGGAAGCAGGGACTGGGCAGAAGGACTTGGGCAGGTTGGGAGAGTGGGCAGAGAAGTGGCCGATGGAATATAGTGTAGCAAAGTGTGGAGTCATGCATTTTGGTGGTGGGAATAAAGGCGTAGACTATTTCCTAAATGGGGACGGAATCCAGAAACCAGAGGTGCAAAGGGACCTGCACCTATTGTCTATTGTCTACCGATTCAACTTGCAGATTAACTTGTTGGGAATCCTGCACCAGCATCCCACTGGACCCTTTGTACCTTTGCCACAGAAGGCTGTGGAGGCCAAGTCAATGGCTATTTTTAAGGCAGAGAGAGATAGATAGATTCTTGATTAGTACGGGTGTCAGGGGTTATGGGGAGAAGGCTAGAGAATGGGGTTAGGAGGGAGAGATAGATCAGCCATGGCGAAGTAGGCTTGATGGGCCGAATGGCCTAATTCTGTTCCAATTACTTATGACCTTATGACCTTTTCGATCCTGGCAACTTGTGACCCCTGACCTTTCTGACACATCGTAACACGTGATACATTTAATTACAACGCCAGTTGCTTTGCTATCCCTTGTTTCTCAAACAATAATGGGATTCCCCATTCCTTCTGTCCAGAGATGCTGCCTGTCCCGCTGAGTTACTCCAGCATTTTGTGTCTATCTTCGGTTTAAACCAGCATCTGCAGTTCCTTCCTGCACATTTCTGCATCATCATATTAGTTTAGTTTAGAGATACAGCGCGGAAACAGGCCCTTCGGCCCACCGAGTCCGCGCCGCCGAGTTCCATCCTGCCCACGGGTGCTGTCTGTACGGAGTTTGTATGTTCGCCCCGTGACCTGCGTGGGTTTTCTCCGACATCTTCGGTTTCCTCTCACTCTCCAAAGACGTGCAGGTTTGCAGGTTAATTGGCTGGGTGTAAATGTGTGAATCGTCCCCAGTGTGTGTGGGATAGTGTTAGTGTGCGGGGATTGCTGGTTCGAGCGGACTCGTTGGGCCGAAAGGTCTGTTTCCGCGCTGTTTCTCTAAACAGTATGTAGGATAGTGATAGTGTGCAGGGATCGCTGGTCGGTGCGGACTCGGTGGGCCGAAGGGCCTGTTTCCGCGCTGTTTCTCTAAACTAAAACTAAACTAAAGTCCCAGCTACAGACAGCACAGGGGAGATAGAGAACCCGGATAAATATACTGCCAGTGTGGTGTAGGAAGGAACTGCAGATGCTGGTTTACACCGAAGATAGACACAAAATGCTGGAGTAACAGCAGGGCAGACAGCATCTCTGGAGAGAAGGAATGGGTGGCGTTTCGGGTCGAGACCCTTCTTCAGTTTATCTTCAGGTCTACTGTGGGTTTGGTACATAGTAAAGCTGTCTCTACCTGGGGCTGTTTCACATTCGTAAGGCAAGTACAACACTAGATAATTAACAGAGCAAACCTCTGCCCAGACCATCACACAAACCAACCTCCCTTCCATGGACGAAATGTGAAGGAAGGAACTGCAGATGCTAGTTCACACCGAAGATAGACACAAAATGCTGAAGTAACTCAGCGGGACGGGCAGCATCTCTGGATAGGATAGTCTGAAGAAGGGTCTCGACCCAAAACGTCACCCATTCCTTCTCTCCTGAGATGTTGCCTGTACTGCTGAGTTACTCCAGCATTTTGTGTCTCTCTTCCAGGAACCCTTCACAGTATGAGGTGGTGTGATGATAAGATGAGAGGGCAGATAGCCACAGTCTATTTCCCATGGTAACTGCAAATAGGCCATTCACATACTCTTGAAGTGTAAGACATCCTTTAATGATAGCACAGGGTATAACACACGTCAGCAAGCACTGGTTACATTCTTCTACTGAACTGTGCCCAGGGAGGGCAAAGCGTTATGATTGATGTTAACTAAGGCGGGGTTAATGGTACTGAGGGAGCTACATTATTGGTTGCATGCATAAACCATCTACAGTAACGGTATCCAAAACCTGAATCTGTAGGTTGAAAGTGAGTGGGAGGATGTTTAGGGAACCTAAAGGACAAATTAAGGTAATAAGTAATAGCAGAATTAGGCCATTCGGCCCATCAAGTCTACTCTGCCATTCGATCATGGCTGATCTATTTCTCCCTCCTAACCCCATTCTCCTGCTTTCTCCCCAAAATTCCTGACACCCGCACTAATCAAGAATCTATCTGTTGCTGCCTTAAAAATATCCACTGACTTGGCCTCCACAGCCTTCTGTGGCAACGAATTCCACCGATTCACCACCCTCTGATTAAAGATTCTTCAATCAATTACTCTAATTGATATCACCAGCCACCCATTTACACCTCACGCTGCCTGGGCAAAGCCAGCAGCATCACCAAGGACCAGTCTCACCCCGGCCACTCCCTCTTTTCCCCTCCCAACATGCAAAACGTACAGAAGTGTGAAAACGCACACCTCCAGATTCAGGGACAGATTCTGCCCGGCTGTAATCAGGCAACTGAACCTTCCTCTCACCAACAGGAGAGCAGTCCTGACCTCCCATCTACCTCTTTGGAGACCCTCGGACTATCTTTAATCGGACTCTACTGGACTTTATCTTGCACTAAACTTTATCCCCTTTCTCCTGTATCCGTGGACGGCTCGATTGTAAACATGTGTAGTCTTTCTGCTGACTGGATAGCACGCAACAAAAGCTTTTCACTGAACCTCAGTACATGTGACAATAAACTAAACTAAACTAAACTTGCTGTGCACAGCCCTATCCCAGGGGATGGACAGTGCTGTATAATACAGGTCGAAGCTGCCCTGTTAAACCCACCCAGGGCAGAGACAGCACACGTTAGATACAGAGCAATGCTCCCTCTTTGTGTGTGTCTGTCTGTCAGGACTGTGGTCAATGTGTGTGTGACCAAGTCAAGTCAGCTTTATTTGTCACATACACATACAAGATGTACAGTGAAATGAAAGAGGCAATACCTGCGGGATTGTGCAAAACAACAGAACAGAACCAGTATTTACATTTTTTTAAAAAGACACAACAGTATTTACGCCCTGGTGAGATCAGAGTTTACAGTCCTGACGGCCTGTGGGAAGAAACTCGCTCTCATCCTCTCCGTTTTCGCAGCGTGACAGCGGAGGCGTTTGCCTGACTGTAGCAGCTGGAACAGTCCGTTGCTGGGGTGGTAGGGGTCCCCCATAATGTTGCTGGCTCTGGATCTGCACCTCCTGGTGTATAGGTCCTGCAAGGGGGGGGGGGGGGGGGGGAGTGTAGTTCCCATGGTGCGTTCGTCCGAACGCACTACTCTCTGCAGAGCCTTCCTGTCCTGGGCAGAGCTGATGCCAAACCAGATCGAGATGTTTCCGGTCAGGATACTTTCTACAGCACCAGAGTTGAAGGATTGAAGGTTCCTCAGAGAGACTCTGAATTCCCTCAGCTGCCTGAGGTGGTAAAGGTGCTGCCTTGCCTTTCTCACCAGTGCGGCAGTGTGTGTGTGTGTGTGACTGGGGGCTGTGGTCAGTGTGTGACCATGCACTGTGGTCAGTGTGTGTGTGTGACTGTGTGTGTGTGCTATGGTGGAGGTCCACAGATGTAGATGTAGTTACCTACTGACCACCAGTGTGAGTGCTGGGACCTGTGCTATTGATTATAACGGAGTGATTTGTTGTCCACTCACAGGGGTAAGGCATGGGCTGATGACACCAGCCAGCTGGGGCCGGACAAGCACGCCCGAGACATCACCTCACTGGACAAGTACGCCATGGAGCGGTGGGAGGTGAGTCCGAGGCACTGCCACTGCCCCACAGTTCAGTTTAGTTTAGAGATGAAGCGCGGAAACAGGCCCTTCGGCCCACCCAGTCCACGCCGACCGGCGATCCCCGCACACGAACACTATCCGACACGCACTGGGGACAATTTACAATGACTCCAAGCCAATTAACCTACAAACCTGCACGTCTTTGGAGTGTGGGAGGAAACCGGAGCGCCCGGAGGAAACCCACGCAGTTCACGGGGAGAACGTGCAAACTCCGTACAGACAGCACCCGGTAGTCGGGATGGAACCCGGGTCTCTGGCGCTGTGAGGCAGCAACTCTACCGCTGCGCTAACGAGGTTATTGACCCGGGTTGAGGAGATGAAGCACGGTATGAGCTTGGGGTGAAACAAAGACCATACAAAACTCATCCGTTAGTGTTTAACTTCTCGTTGCAGCGGGCAGCAGTGTTTTCATGCATTGGTCTTGTGCATCACCACTGCAGTTGCCTTTTCTTTAGATTGTAGAGACACAGTGCGGAAACCGGCTCATCGGCCCACCGAGTCCGCGCCGACCAGCGATCAGCCCATAGATGAACACTAGTAGGTTAATTGTCATTGGTAATTATGTAAATTGTCCCTAGTGTGTGCAGGATGGTGTTAGTGTGCGGGGATCGCTGGTCGGCGCGGACTCGGTGGGCCGAAGGGCCTGTTTCCGCACTGTATCTCCGAACTAAGCTACACTAAACATGGTAAAGAAGGGTCTCGACCCGAAATGTCGCCTATCTCCTTCACTCCTTAGATGCTGCTGCACCCGCTGAGTTTCTCCAGCTTTTTGTGTAACCCTCGATTCTCCAGCATCTGCAGTTCCTTCTTTAATACATGGTAAAGGGAATAACGTTTAGTGTAAGATGAAGTCCAGTCTGAAGAAGGGTCTCGACCCGAGACATCACCGAAACAGGAAACATGGCAGGAAACATGTTCCCCATGTTGGAGGAGTCCAGAACCAGGGACCACACTTTATGAATAAGGGGTAGGCCATTTAGAACGGATTTGTGGAAAAACCTTTTCACCCAGGCAGGGCTCTCGCTTAACTTTTTTTCCCTGTTGCCAGACAGGCAATCTTGACAGCTTTTTAGGTTGCCAAATGACAGTTTAGGTGGTCATTGAAGACGGTTTGCATGACACATGCGATAATGTGCTCGGACGAAGTGCGTAGTTATCAGTCGGAATTATGCTCAATGAAGCATTCACATATTATGTTCAAGAAGGAACTGCAGATGCTGGAAAATCAAAGGTAGACAAAAGTGCTGGAGAAACTCAGCGCGTGCAGCAGCATCTATGGAAATAGGCAAAGTTTCAGGCCGAAACCCATCAGTCTGAAGAAGGGTTTCGGCCCGAAACGTTGCCTATTTTCTTCGCTCCATAGATGCTGCCGCATCCGCTGAGTTTCTCCAGCACTTTTGTCTACATTCACATATTATTTCTGCTTCAAATAACTCACAAACTAAACATATTCACCAATCAAGACATGATATATACCACAATGACATGCAGCAAAATTATAATACAATATCTCAACTCTTTTTACACATTGCAATGAATGCAATTTCTATTAGTTCTTTCCACTTCCAAACAAAAATGTGGTTGGATTATTCAACATATGATCAACCTGTGTCAATAAATCCTGGACCATGGTAACATATATGCTTAACCATACACACCACAGATTGATGCAAGCATGTTTTCTGTGAAGGACAGAAAATTACCATGACATGGCCATAACTTGGGTCGTTATTGCTATTGTCACAGCAACACTCTCGTTTCCCACATAATTTATCCATAACAAAATATACAGGTTGCAAGGAAATTTCTAAAGGTATTTTATGATAATAGCTGTTAAAACCGACTATACCCATCTGACAGGTTAAACATTACACTAACTGACAAGAGATGGCCAAAGGACATATCTGCAGCAAATGTTCTTTTGGTAATATGGTTAAAGGTATCAAAAAAAATAATAACATTGGGAATTAAAACACATTTGATTGCATTCCGTTATCAAACATAATCAATGTTCCTTCTGAAGACCATGAAGCAGAATAGGGTCAGGGGGTGTGTGAATCAGTGCGGGGTGGATAGATAGCGGGGGGGTTGAGAAGGCACTCGGTGGGGAATGGGTGGATTGAGGCAGGTGAATTAGTAAGTGTTGGTTGGAGTATGTAAAATTGTGAGGGGAGAGCACGGGAGATATCAGTGGTGTTGAATGGGGGGATCAGTACGGGATGGATGGGGGGTTGTTCAGTACAGGATGAATGGGGGTAGTCAAAAATGCTGCAGAAATTCAGCGGGTGAGACAGCATCGATGGAGCTAAGGAAATAGGCAACGTTTCGGGCCGAGACTCAAATCCACAAAAAGCGCTTTCAAAACAACTCCTCGCACGCCGAGGCCGGGAGGAGGGAGGGGGAGCGAGAGGGAGGCCTCCTTCCGCCAGGCGAGGAGCGGGAGGAGGAGGCGATAGAGCTGCTATCGCGGCCGCTGTTGGGGGCCCGACATTCGCTCCGACCCTTCGTCACCACGCACCTGGTATCTTTGCCCCGCAATCAAAGATACTAGAGGAATACAGCCGCCTACATGAAACGTCAGTTCCTTATCCCCAGAGATGCTGCCCGACCAGTGGAGTTACTATAGTTTTTTGCGTCTCCCCGTATAAACCAGTATTTGCGTGCCAAGCCAGGCAAAATGAGTCGGCGTTTAGGTTGCCCGGCGGCACTTTCTGTGGTCATTGGCACCCAGGCAACCGCTAATTTTGAGCCCTGCCAGGGGGTTGTGAATCTGTGGAATTCTCTGCCTCAGAAGGCAGTGGAGGCCAATTCTCTGGATGCTTTCAAAAGAGAGCTAGATACAGCGTTTAAAGATAGCGGAGTCAAGGGATATGGGGAGAAGGCAGGAGAGGGGTACTGATTGTGGATGATCAGCCGTGATCACAGTGAATGGCGGTGCTGGCACGAAGGGCTGAATGACCCACTCCTGCACTACTATCTATCAAAGCAGCAACATAAGATGCTGGAGTAACTCAGCGGGACAGGCAGCATCTCGGGAGAGAAGGGCTGCATTTCGGGTTGAGACCCTTCTTCAGCCACAAAAGGTACAGACTCAAATAGGCAATAAACAATAGGTGCAGGAGTAGGCCATTCAGTCCTTCGAGTCAAGCGGAGTCAAGGGATATGGGAAGCAGGCAGGAACGGGGTACTGATTGTGGATAATCACAGTGAATGGCGGTGCTGACTCGGAGGCTGAATGGCCTATTCCTGCACAAATTGTCTATTGTCTTTAGGCAATTGTCTATACCTTTTGAGTGTGAAGAAGTGTCCCGACCCAAAACGTCACTTCGTGTCTCGACCCGAAAAAAGAAAGCAAATGGTATGTTAGCATTCATAGCAAAAGGATTTGAGTATAGGAGCAGGGAGGTTGTACTGCAGTTGTACATGGTCTTGGTGAGACCACACCTGGAGTATTGCATACAGTTTTGGTCTCCAAATGTGAGGAAAGACATTCTTGCCATTCTCTGTTAATGCAATCGATGCCTTTATCCTGCTTTCCTCGCCTCTCTGGAGAGAGAAACGCCTGATAATAGCTTTGTCACAGAGTGTTGCTTCGTATTGGTGGCTGCAAAACTCCTGCCTTTGCTTGTCTCAAAAGCATCTGGGGCGAGCAGAAGCCAGAGACGAGCTTCGATACGTTCCCCGAAGATCGGCTGGGCAGATTGCGTGCATGCTCAGGCACGGTGGCTCAGCGGTAGAGTTGCTGCCTTACAGCGCTTACAGCTCCAGGGACCCGGGTTCGATCCCGACTGCGGGTGCCGTCTGTACGGACAGTTTGCACGTTCTCCCCGTGACCTGTGTGGGTTTTCTCCGGGAGCTCCGGTTTCATTCCACACATCACCCACATGCACAAGTTTGTAGGTTAATCGGCTGTGTGTGAATGTAAAATTGTCCCCAGTGTGTGTAGGGTAGTGTTAATGAGCGGGGATCGCTGGTTGGCACGGACACGGTGGGCCGAAGGGCCTGTTTCCGCACTGTACCTCTAAACTAAACTAAACTCCCAGAGAAAACCCACGCGGGTCATGGGGAGTACGTGCAAATGCCGTACAGACAGCACCCGTAGTCAGGATGGAACCCGGGTCTCTGGCGCTGTGAGGCAGCAACTCTACCGCTGCGCCACCGTGCCACCTACCGACTCTGGGCACTGAGTTCTAACAACAGATTATCTGTGACTGCAGCTTCCAGCATCTGCAGTCTCTTGTGTCTTCACATTCTCCAGCTTATCTCCGCAGTCAGGTTTGACCTCCAAGCTGTCTAGAGCAGAGGCGAGGGGTTCATATCGAGCTGAATCAATTCTCCTGTAATGCCAAACCAGATTTGCAAGTCTTTTTGATGTTTCTAAATGTAGCCCGGTGTCAGATATTGTTTGTTCTCTGTGCAACATCTTGGGACATGTTGCTGCCTTAAAGGATCGACATCAATACGAGGTGTAGATGTTGATGTTGTTTTACTATTACCCATGCAAGTAGTTCCCTCCTGGAGCCTCGACTATCCTTGACCATCTCACAAACCAACCTCCCTTCCATTGTCTGACGAAGGGTCTTGACCCGATACGTCACCCATTCCTTCCCTCCACAGATGCTGCCTGTCCCACTGAGTTACTCCAGCTTTTTGTGTCAACCTCCCTTCCATTGACTCCATCTACACCTCACGCTGCCTCGGCAAGGCCAGCAGCATATTCAAGGACCAGTCTCACCCCGGCCACTCCCTCTTCTCCCCTCTCCCATCGGGCAAAAGGTATAGAAGTGTGAAAACGCACACCTCCAGATTCAGGAACAGTTTCTTCCCAGCTGTTATCAGGCAACTGGATCATCCCACCACAACCAGAGAGCAGTCTTGAACTACTATCTACCTCTTTGGTGACCCTCGGACTATCTTTGATCGGACTTTGCTGGCTTTACCTTGCACTAAACGTTATTCCCTTATCATGTATCTGTACACTGTAAATGGCTCGATTGTAATCATTCTATTGTCTTTCCGCTGGTAGACACAAAAAGCTGGAGTAACTCAGCGGGACAGGCAGCATCTCTGGAGAGAAGGAATGGGTGACGTTTCGGGTCGAGGCCCTTCTTCAGAGTCTTCCCGCTGACTGGATAGCACGCAACAAAGAGCTTTTCACTGTACCTCGGTACACGTGATTACAAACTAAACTGTAACTGGAATCTTATTTCCTTCTGAAAACTGTTCTCCCTTCACAACAGTGACCATAGAAACATAGACAATAGGTGCAGGAGTAGGCCATTCGGCCCTTCGAGCCAGCACCGCCATTCAATGTGATCATGGCTGATCATCCACAATCAGTACGCCGTTACTGCCTTCTCCCCATATCCCTTGATTCCATTAGCCCTAAAAGCTAAATCTAACTCTCTCTTGAAAACATCCATAGAAGGCAGTGGAGGCCAATTCACTGGATGTTTTCAAGAGAGAGTTGGATATATGCCACTGGCTGCAAAGTGCCTTGAAATATCCTTAGGCCGCATAAGGCAGGAGCCAAGTCAACATCGTCAGGTTTATAGTTATAAGCACAGGTGTGGTGAGGTATAGATCATAAGATCATAAGCGATAGGAGTAGAATTAGGCCATTCGGCCCATCAAGTCTTCTCCGCCATTCAATCATGGCTGATCTATCTCTCCCTCCTAACCCCATTCTCCTGCCTTCACCCCATAACCCCTGACACCCATACTAATCAAGAATCTATCTATTTCAGCCTTAAACATGCCCACTGACTTGGCCTCCACAGCCTTCTGTGACAAAGAAGTCCACAGATTCACCACCCTCTGACTAATGAAATTCCTCCTCATCTCCTTTCTAAACGAACATCCTTTAATTCTGAGGCTGTGACCTCTAGTCCTAGACTCTCCCACTAGTAGAAACATCCTCTCCACATCCACTCTATCCATGCCTTTCACTATTCGGTACGTTTCAATGAGGTCCCCTTTTTTTTTTAAACTCCAGCGAGTACAGGCCCAGTGCCATCAAACGCTCATCATAGGTGAACCCACTCATTCCTGGGATCATTCTTGTAAACCTCCTCTGGACCCTCTCCAGAGCCAGCACATCCTTCCTCAGATATGGTGCCCAGATTTGCTCACAATATTCCAAATGCGGCCTGACCTGCACCTTGTGGAGCCTCAGCATTTCATCCCTGTTTTTGTACACAAGCCGTCTCAAAGTAAATGCGAGCATTCAGTTTGCCTTTTGTAGTTCGGCTTAGGTTTATGCCGAGGCAGCGTGAGATATAAATGGAGTCCGTAGAAGGGAGGTTGGTTGGTTTGTGTGATGGTCTGGGCTGCGTCCACAACTCTCTGTGATTTCTTGCGTCCTGGATGGAGCTGTTACCAAACCAGGCCGTGATGCATCCTGAGAATAGACTCAAATAAACACAGAATGCTCAGCGGGACAGGCAGCATTTCTGGAGAGAAGGAATGGGTAACATTTCGGGTCGAGACCCTTCAGGTAAAATGCTTTCTGTGGCGCATCTGTAGAAGTGGGTGAGAGTTGTAGGGGACATGCCGAAGAACTCCCTGCCTTCTGAAGAAGTAGAGGCTTTGATGTGTTTTTTTGGCCGTTGCTTCGATGTGGCTGGTCCTTAGGGTTGCCAACTTTCTCACTCCCACATAAGGGACAAAGGGTCAAAATACGGGACAAATTCCCGACGGTTATTCGTTGACCGACTCGGCCGTGGCTGGGTGAATGATGAGTTGGCCCGGGTGCTGGACTGCACACGAAGCCCAGCCGGCGGGCCAGCTGAGGAGATTTGGCCCGGTCCGGCACTCTATCCAACCCATGAACCGATGATCGGCCATGAGAAGGAGGGGTGGTGGTGTCAATAGGCAATAGGTGCAGGAAAAGGCTATTCGGCCCTTCGAGCCAGCACCGCCATTCAGTGTGATCATGGCTGATCATCCACAATCAGTACCCCGTTCCTGCCTTCTCCCCATATCCCTGACTCTGCTACCTTTAAGAGTTCTGTCTAACTCTCTTGAAAGCATCCAGATGTTTCGCCTCCACTGCCTTCTGAGGCAGGGAATTCCACAGATTCACAACTCTCTGGGTAAAGACCGATGATCGGCCATGAGAAGGAGGGGTGGTGGTGTCGGTGGTCAGTGAAGGTATCGAAGGTCGGACAGCTGGCCGGGCTGCCGACCAACGGGGCCACGGGCGAGGCACTGCAGCTGCTGTACTCCATGGGCTGCACTACACCGACAGTCCCCTCAACCCGAGTAGTAGCAGTCAAATACGGGACAAGAGCGGTCCCGTACGGGAACAAACCAATTTAGCCCAATATACGGGATGTCCCGGCTAATACGGGACAGTTGGCAGCCCTAGTGGTCCTGGGCAAGTTACTGGTGATGTTCACTCCTAAGTTGATGCTGGTAAGTTAGGCGTAGGTTTATAGTTGGCGCGGTGTACGGAGGTGGGGACGTGTCGGTCTGCCTGGTGCCTCTTCTCATTGCTGACTCTTCCCCCCCCCCCCCCCCCCCACAGGTGATCCTGCATTTCATGGTGGGCTCCCCCAGTGCGGCCTTCAGCCAGGATCTGGCCCAGCTACTCATCCAGGCCGGACTCATGAAGAGGTGAGTAATCATGGAATCATGGAAACTTTATTGTCATTCAGACCTTTCGGTCTGAACGAAATTTCGTTGCCTTGCAGTCATACATATAGTAAATAACAAAACACAATAAACACAAATTTAACATCCACCATAGTGAGTTCACCAGACACCTCCTCACTGTGATGGAGGGCAAAATCTTAAGTCTTTGTCTCTTCCCTTCTTGTTCTTCCTCTTCCTCTGCGCTGAGGCGATCCAGGCCTCCGATGTTATGACCCCCCCCCGGGTGATGTAAGTAAGTCCCGCGGCTGAACCGTGCTCCGTGAAAGGGCTGGTTCAACTCCGCGGCCCGGGGCGGTCCAAGCTGCCGAAGCTGGCCCCCTCCAAGTCCAGCGGACGCAACTGTTGCCGCGGGAGCTCCGGAAAAACAGGTCACCAACCTGTGACCTGCGAGCTCCCGACGATGTCGTCCACTTGACCCCCGGCCGCACCTCCGAAGTCGCTGCCGCCGCCTCCGCCACCGCCTCCGCCACCGCCTCCGCCACCACCTCCGCCACCGGAAAGCCACCACAGCTACTCCCCCCCCCCCCCCCTCCCCGTCCCCCACACTGTCTCCCCACCCCCACCCGCCCTCCCTCCCTGCGGTGTGGCCTCCCCCCCACTGACTCCCCCACTTTCACAGCCCCTTCCCTCATGCTATCACTATCCCCCCCCACCCCCACCGATTCTGGGATTCATTAGTGCGGGTGTCGGGTTATGGGGAGAAGGCAGGAGAATGGGGTTAGGAGGGAGAGATTGATCAGCCACGATTGAATGGCGGAGTAGACTTGATGGGCCGAATGGCCTAACTTTGCTCCTAGAACTTGTGGGTCAATGTGTCACACACTATCCCATCCCCGTCTGGGACTGGGTGGGTTAATGTGCCACACACTATCCCGTCCCCCATTGGGACTGGGTGGGTCAATGTGTTACACAGTATCCTTTCCCCCAATGGGACTGTGTGGGTCAATGTGTTACACTCTATCCTTTCCCCCATTGGGACTGGGTGGTCAATGTGTTACACACTATCCCGTCCCCCATTGGGGCTGGGTGGGTAAATGTGTTACACACTATCCTTTCCCCCCATTGGGACTGGGTGGGTAAATGTGTTACACACTATCCTTTCCCCCTCTGGGACCGGGTGATACACAAACGGCCATCCACTGCATTTCTTTACTAAGCCGTGCTCAGTATCAGTATCCAGTATGGAAAGTATGCGGGATAGTTATCTAAATCAACATGTAGAGGAACCAACGAGAGAGCAGGCTATTTTAGACTGGGTATTGAGTAATGAGGAAGGGTTAGTTAGCAGTCTTATTGTGCGTGCCCCCTTGGGCAAGAGTGACCATAATATGGTCGAGTTCTTCATTAGGATGGAGAGTGACATTGTTAATTCATAAACAATGGTTCTGAACTTAAGGAAAGGTAACTTTGAGAGTATGAGACGTGAATTGGCCAAGATTAACTGGCAATCAATTCTAAAAGGGTTGACGGTGGATACGCAATGGAAGACATTTAAAGACTGCATGGATGAACTACAAAATTTGTTCATCCCAATTTGGCAAAAGAATAGATCAGGGAAGGTAGTGCATCCGTGGATAACAAGGGAAATCAGGGATAGTATCAAAGCAAAGGATGATGCGTACAAAGTAGCCAGAAAAAGCAGCATACCAGAGGACTGGGAGAAATTCAGAGACCAGCAGAGAAGGACAAAGGGCTTGATTAGGAAAGGAAAAATAGATTATGAAAGAAAACTGGCAGGAAACATAAAAACTGACTGCAAAAGTTTTTATAGATATGTGAAGAGAAAGAGATTAGTTAAAACAAATGTAGATCCCTTGCAGACAGAAACAGGTGAGTTGATCATGGGGAACAAGGATATGGCGGACCAATTGAATAACTACTTTGGTTCCGTCTTCACTAAGGAAGACATAAATAATCTGCCGGAAATAGCAGGGGACCGCGGGTCAAAGGAGTACTTGAGTGAAATCCAGGTTAGTCGGGAAGTGGTGTTGGGTAAATTGAATGGATTAAAGGCCGATAAATCCCCAGGGCCAGATAGGCTGCATCCCAGAGTACTTAAGGAAGTAGCTCCGGAAATAGTGGATGCATTAGTGATAATCTTTCAAAACTCTTTAGATTCTAGAGTAGTTCCTGAGGATTGGCGGGTAGCAAACGTAACCCCTCTTTTTAAGAAGGGGGGGAGAGAGAAAACGGGGAATTACAGACCAGTTAGTCTAACATCGGTAGTGGGGAAACTCTAGAGTCGGTTATTAAAGATGGGATAGCAGCGCATTTGGAAAGTGGTGGAATCATTGGACAAAGTCAGCATGGATTTACGAAAGGTAAATCATGTCTGACGAATCTTGTAGAATTTTTCAAGGATGTAACTAGTAGCGTGGATAGGGGAGAACCAGTGGATGTGGTGTATCTGGACTTCCAGAAGGCTTTCGACAAGGTCCCACACAAGAGATTAGTATATAAACTTAAAGCATACGGCATTGGGGGTTCAGTATTGATGTGGATAGAGAACTGGCTGGCAAACAGGAAGCAAAGAGTAGGAGTAAACGGGTCGTTTTCACAATGGCAGGCAGTGACTAGTGGGGTACCGCAAGGCTCAGTGCTGGGACCCCAGCTATTTACAATATACATAAATGATCTGGATGAGGGAATTGAAGGCAATATCTCCAAGTTTGCGGATGACACTAAGCTGGGGGGCAGTGTTAGCTGTGAGGAGGATGCTAGGAGACTGCAAGGTGACTTGCATAGGCTGGGTGAGTGGGCAAATGTTTGGCAGATGCAGTATAATGTAGATAAATGTGAGGTTATCCACTTTGGTGGCACAAATAGGAAAACAGACTATTATCTAAATGGAGGCCGATTAGGAAAAGGGGAGATGCAGCGCGACCTGGGTGTCATGGTACACCAGTCATTGAAAGTAGGCATGCAGGTACAGCAGGCAGTGAAGAAAGCGAATGGTATGTTAGCTTTCATAGCAAAAGGATTTGAGTATAGGAGCAGGGAGGTTCTACTTCAGTTGTATAGGGTCTTGGTGAGGCCACACCTGGAGTATTGCGTACAGTTCTGGTCTCCAAATCTGAGGAAGGACATTATTGCCCTAGAGGGAGTGCAGAGAAGGTTCACCAGATTGATTCCTGGGATGTCAGGACTGTCTTATGAACAAAGACTGCATAGACTTGGTTTATACTCTCTAGAATTTAGGAGGTTGAGAGGGGATCTTATAGAAACTTGCAAAATTCTTAAGGGGTTGGACAGGCTAGTTGCAGGAAGATTGTTCCCGATGTTGGGGAGGTCCAGGACAAGGGGTCAGAGCTTAAGGATAAGGGGGAAATCCTTTAGGACCGAGATGAGAAGGAATTTTTTCACACAGAGAGTGGTGGGTCTCTGGAACTCTCTGCCACAGAGGGTAGTTGAGGCCAGTTCATTGGCTATATTTAAGAGGGAGTTAGATGTGGCCCTTGTGGCTAAGGGGACCAGAGGGTATGGAGAGAAGGCAGGTACGGGATACTGAGTTGGATGTTCAGCCATGATCATATTGAATGGCGGTGCAGGCTCGAAGGGCCGAATGGCCTACTCCTGCACCTAATTTCTATGTCATTGTCCTTGAGGTTATTGGATATTGTGATGACATGGAGGTTTAAAATAAATCTGTGTGTGTTGCTCCACTGACGGGACGAGGGTGAGTGGCAGACAGGAGAAGGTTGAGAAAGTTGCAGCGATCGTCAACCTCGAGAAGCCCGTTTAGTTTAGTTTAGAGTTACAGCGTGGAAACGTGTCCTTTGGCCCATTGAGTCCGTGCCGACCAGCGATCCCCGCAAACTAACACTATCCTACACACACTATGGACAGTTTACATTTATACCAAGCCAATTAACCTAGAAACCTGTATGTCCATACCTGGAGTATTATGTGCAGTTTTGGTCCCCTAATTTGAGGAAGGACGTTCTTGCTATTGAGGGATGCAGCGTAGGTTCACCAGGTTCATTCCGGGGATGGCAGGACTGTCATATTTGGATAGAATGGAGCGGCTGGGCTTGTATACTCTGGTGTTTAGAATGATGAGAGGGGATCTTATTGAAACAAATAAGATTATTACGGTTTTGGACACGCTGGAGGCAGGAAACGTGTTCCCTATGTTGGGGGAGTCCAGAACCGGGGGCCACAGTTTAAGAATAAGGGGTAAGCCATTTAGAACGGAGACGAGAAAACACTTTTTCTCACAGAGACTTGTGAGTCTGTGGAATTCTCTGCCTCAGAGGGCGGCGGAGGCCGGTTCTAGGGATGCTTTCAAGAGAGAGCTAGATAGGGCTCTTAAAGATATCAGAGTCAAGGGATATGAGCAGAAGGCAGGAATGGGGTACTGATTGGGGATGATCACATTAAATGGTGATGCTGGCTCGAAGGGCCGAATGGTCTTCTCCTGCACATGTTGTCTATTGTCTTTGGGGTGCGGGAGGAAACCGGAGAAAGCCCACGCGGTCACGGGGAAATCTGCGCACAGACAGCTCCCGTAGTCAGGTTGGAGCCCGGGTCTCTGGCGCTGTGAGGCAGCAGCTCTACGGGGCTTGTCCCACTTGCCGATATTTTTCGGCGACTATCAGTGATGCTAAAAGATTTTGAACATTTCAAAATCCAGTGGCGACAAAAAAAAATTTGCGACACTTAAAAAAACACAGCGCGTCAATACGTCATCACACTGCGTTACGCCGCGAATTTTTCGGTGACCTGATACCTCAGTCAATGATACCGGGAGTCGCCAAAAACATCGTCAAGTGGGACAGGCCCTTACCGCTGCGCCACCGCGCGGTCCCGGGGAAACCCACGCGGGCAGAGGGAGAGGGTGCAAACTGTACACAGTCTACAGTCGAGGTGGGGGTGGCACGGGGGCTGCTGGAGGTGTGAGGGGTCGGCGGTGGCTGCTGTGGGCTGTGCTGCTCTCAATGTCCACAAAAAGCTGCCCCTATACACTGTCCCATCACACACACCCGCACTGTCACAGTACAGACTCATGCTCCCTCTACAGGGGACAAGCTGCAACAACAGTGTGTGCCACACACACCCACAGCAGGTACAGGACCCACGGCCCGGGAATCTTTCCCGAGAGCCGGCCCCACGCAACATGAGCCGCCTTTCCGGGATGCCCAGCGTGCTGTTCCGTGACGGGGAGAGACGTTTACTGTACGGGCTGCTCCTGCACACTCTACACTTCCTCCCAAAGATCATCCACACATTTATCTCCTCCCGCCTCAATTACTGCAACTCCCTTTACACTGGCATCAGCCAATCTTCCCTGTCCCGCCTGCAACTGGTCCAAAACGCCGCAGCAAGACTCCTGAGACGGGCACCCGAAAAAGGGACCACATCACCCCGATTCTGGCCTCTCTCCACTGGCTCCCTGTGCGGTTCCGAATAAATTTCAAGATCTTCCTTTATGTCTACAAAGCCCTTAACGGGCGTGCCCCCACCTATATCACAAGTCTGCTTACCCACCACACCACCTGCAGGTCCCTCAGATCGGCCGACTTGGTCTAGGTCGGCATCCCGCGGTCTAGGCATAAGCTCAGGGGCAACCGCGCCTTTGCGGTTGCAGCTCCTAGACTGTGGAACAGCATCCCTCTTCCCATCAAAACTGCCCCCTCCATCGACTCCTTTAAGTCAAGTCTTAAAACTCATGTTTACTCTCAAGCCTTTCTTGATGTCCTCTGAGGGAGGGCTATATGTATGTATTTATGTATGTACTTAATCTATGAACCACTGTTGTATAACGTTAGTACCTCCACCAATGTAAAGCACTTTGGTCAACGAGAGTTGTTTATTAAATGTGCTATAGAAATAAAAGTGAGTTGACTTGACCCTCGATTTCCGTCCGTGCGGACATGACCAGGCGGTCGGTCCGTGTCACCACCTGACGGCGGGAGCGGTCCCCAGTGGAGGTCTCTCTACAAGGGAGTCCTCCCCCTTTACATCGGGGACCTGGGGTGGAGAGTGTAGCACAGAGCCGTGGTGTGTAACAGATATTTAAATCAGTTCACAGACTCGCCGGCCGCCTGTAACGTCTGCGGCGAGGAAGAGACCGTGTTCCACATGTATATGGAGTGTGAGAGGCTGCAGCCCCTGTACCAGTATCTGAAGGGGCTGCTCCTCAAGTTCTGGCTGCATTTTAGCCCCACGCTCCTGATCTTTGGTCACCCGCTACAGAGGGGGGAGGGTCGATCGGGAGGGGGGTCGGGGTTTTGCTGGTTGCGGGGTTTTGCCAGATTGTGGTGCCGTGTGCCGACTGATTGCCGGCGCTGTGGTAATGTTCATTCTCTCCGCTACAGTGAAGGGACAGAAGACCCCTGTATCACATCGGCTGGCTTCCAGTTCCTGCTGCTCGACACCTCCTCCCAGCTCTGGTACTTCATGCTCCAGTACCTGCACACTGCTGAGGTAGGCAGCTGGCCGCGGCACTCCCCCCCCCCCCCCCCCCCCACCTCCCCCTCCCCCTTTCCCTCCACTCTCCACCTCCCCCCCTCCCTCCC
>OY740805.1:34559269-34619216 GCA_963514005.1 Raja brachyura
TGGATGTATGCCGGGTGTTATGTTATGCTGCGTGTAAGTATTTAAATGTTCCATTGTACATGTAAGAATTTAACACTCTTGACTCCTGGTTTTTCCCCTGAGTGAAGAGTCCAGATCCAGGGGTCAGAATCTGTGACTGGGGTGGTGGTCGGTGTGTTTCTGGGCTGGCATGTTTCTGACTCTGAGGAACGGTGGAACAATGGCTCCCCAGCTCCACCCAGTTTAAATGTGCTTGGGGTTCCTGTCTTCATCACTCTGTCTACCAGTGGTACCTCCATCCCCCAGGTACCGTTGGTCATTTGCAGTTTCAATACATTGAGGACAGAGGAAGCCTGTTATTTGACCCACAGTTTCTTGGCTGGTTGTGCAAGAGTTCACTGGTCAGATCCCACCTTCTGGTAACCTGTCTTCAAGCACACATTTTAGTGTATATGTTTCTTCAAAGGTAATTTTGGCTGAGTTCCAGATCTGTACTAATCCTGTGGTGGGAGAAACGTTTCACCAGGTCTACAATCTTTCAGCTAATCCCTGTATCACCGTGCCACCCTGTATTCGACCGAATTACTCAGGGGAAGTAGTCCTCCTTCTTTCGCCCCTCATCTCATTACACTATACACCTCAATTGATGCTCTTGTGAAACTTAGCCTTTCCAATAATTTATCAAAGTTCCAAATACAGTTAATAATTTCCAGACTTATTCCAATTAACCACCTAACAGCCAGTGACTTTGATAATTGTAACCTTTCTTGGAATTAGAAATGTGTGGTAAATGTTTGAGTTGTGTTTACGTGTCGGAACAGCATTTGTTTTATTTGAGCACAAATTGTGAGCAGCCAATTCCACCCATGACATGTGACAGGACCTGTTTGGGGGAGAGAGAGTGTTTACCATTTGGACTCATCGATATTTTAAAGTAGAGGTGGTGTGCAACATAAATGGGAGCTTGAGGTTGTGTTTTCCGGTTTGATTTTAGACCTGCAGCATCTGTGGGTTTGCTCTCAGACCTGCAGCATCTGTGGGTTTGCTCTTAGACCTGCAGCATCTGTGGGTTTGAATTTAGACCTGCAGCACCTGTAGGTTTGAATTCAGACCTACAGCATCTGTGGGATTGTTTAATTTCCTTCTCGGGGATGGACTCGGCCACGCCCCGCCATGATGCCGCAGTGCGCATGTGCAGTCTGGCAAGTCATCAGATGGGCGGCGCTTCCTTCCTTCCTTCCTGCCGACTGACCTGTTACAGCGGCGGCGGGTTGTGGCCGCAGCGGGGGAGAGGAGAGAAGAGAGGGACTCCTCTCTCCAGCCCGGGGGAGCGGGGCTCTGATGTGGGGAATGGAGAGACTCGGGGCCAGGGAGCGAGGACAGCAGATTGACATCCATCCATCCATCCATCGGTGAGTATTTTGTCCGCCACTCCCCAGTGGACGGCTCCATTGAAGGCAATAGGAGTGAAGCCATAGGTGGCCATTTTAACTACTTGCAGTCTCCCATTGATGTCAATAGGAGTGAAGCCATAGGCGGCCATTTTAACTATGGCTGTCCGGGCGGGCGGGGAGACGCGGGGCCGCTGTGGGGAGCAGGGCCTCGTTATCTGGGCAGGCGGGGAGCGAGGCCAGCAGATTGACATCAATCCATCCATCGGTGAGTATTTTGTCCGCCGCTCCCCAATGGACGGCTCTAATCTTGGGGAGAGACTTGGGTTAAATTCCCCCATCGAATGTGATTCGCTCTTGTCTGTCAACAGCACATTAAATTTATTGTTGTGAGTAAATGTGTCCCAGTGATAGTTTGAAGCAGAAAAGTCATGTTGAGCAACAACTGCTGCTGCTGCTGCTGCTGCATTTAGTCATTGGATGTGTTGCTGGAGATTCATGCTGCATATCCATCACGCACACTTGTATAAAATTGTAACCAACACTTGATGTGTTGAATGAGCTGAGCAGTCTGCTGGAGTCAAAGCAAATGTCCCAGTTTTACACTTACTAAATGGCTCAATGTTCAGGGAACTATTTCATAATGAAACCATCAGCTTGTTATTTCCGGTTTCAGTTATTTTTACTGATAAAACTTCCTCAATTAAGAGTTGCACATTTTTTTCACCCTGTGATCACACAAATAAGACTGGTTCTGGTTCTAGTTGATTACTGGGCAAACAGCTCATCAGTGGTTATCTGGCACGGGTCGGAGAGAGTAGAGTAGTGATTACATTTTGAACTGGGCCTTTTTCACCATGTTGAGGAGATCTAGTCGCTCAATCCCCTTTTTAAATGACTTAGCATTCGGGCAGCGCGTTTGTTGGGTGGTAACAAATTCCATTCCCTTATCGTCCTTGGGTAAAGGGAATATTGGCAGCAAAGTTCATTGAAATTTAGCGAGTTGATGATGTAGGGACCGTTATTTTGTCTTGTTTCATGGCAGTTGGTGCTCTGGGATGACGGGAGATTTGATTTTGTGAATCTCCTTGTAAATTGCAATCATTCTTAGCCTGATTCTGCGGAGCTCTAGGGTATCCCATCTGAGAGGTCAGCATATTATTCACGCTTGATTTGCGCTTGTGGTCATTACTAATACAAAGCGGGCTGCTCGGCGTTGTACTTTCTCCAGGGTGATCTTGTTGTTGTTGAAAGAATCCCATACGGCTCCACAATACACCAATTTGAGCCTGACCAAGGACTTGTAGGCATTCTCTTTGACGGATGTACTACATGCGTGAACATTTATTTTGAGTAGGCCGAGGGACAGTGATCCCAGGAGAAGTTGCAGCAGAATGATAGTAAAAGGAAAGGATACTTTGAGGATTTTGGATTTGCAACACAGAATGCAATTTGTACATGTAAGTTCTCATTTCATTATTCAAATGAGTTGGGACTATTGGCTATGTGAGTGGAAATATGAAATTTGTACAAATCTATTGACCACTGTAGGATGACGTGTGACTTTCACAGCTGATTTTTGGGGCATGGAATTTATTTTTAAATATTGCTATTCTAGAAGATCTGAATGAAAAAGAGAAACTTACTGAAAATACTCAGCAGTTTGAGCAGCATTTGATTACAGTCGCAGTTCTGATAATGGATCATCCAACATTGCACTTCCACTGTTTTCTGCATTCACTATTTTAATCAATAAAGTAAATACACTTTGTCTGTATTACACTGGTAACAAATGGTAGTCATTTGTACTTGGTCCGTCACACACATCAGTAATATAAACAAACACATTTGATTTAGATGCTAGAGGTTGTTTAAACATAGGGAGTGATCACCTGTCCACAACTGGGATAGTTCAGGACCAGAAGTAGTACCATTTAATGCAGAATTGTATCTTTCAGCTATGATAATAGAGAATGTCTGCAAGATAGCAAAGGATAATCTCTGTTTGTTGAGGATGAATCAGTTGGAGAGCTGAGTGCTGAGAGGAACAGATGTTTGTTCAACAGTTCAGTAGTTCAATATGTAACTGTACAGTGATATTCTTGAAGCACATATTACACATGTAGGCATCGCCATTTTCAAAGTCCAAATCCGACCCTCCCGCAAGCTCGATGTCCTGGTGCAGTTCCTGTGAACGAACCTTCCTCACCCCTCTTTGTGTCTCGCGGGGCGCCTCCACCTACCTTGAAGAGCTGTAGGCATGAACCCAGTTCACCCTCCTACTGGGCCACTCCTCGCACCTGACGTCTCCACCTCTCTCCCGGTAACGCCGTTCGACAAACCTTTGGACGGGTTTGGGCAGCGTCCTGTGGAGATGAGACCGATGACAGTGCTGGTTCAAAGGGCCGAATGGCCTACTCATGCACCTATTGTCTATTATTTGGAAGCTGTGTTTTCCACATCTCCGCTGCACTGTAATGCTGTTTGTTGGTTCACAAGGCAATGCCTTCACATTCATTTGTCACCTGATGGTTCTATTAATATTGTTTATTCCAGAGCTACTGAGTTTGTGATCGTCTGTCGACATCATGGCTGAAGCTGGTGACTGGGGAGGTAATTCGGTGGCCTGTACAGCAAAGGAACAAAAAGGTTTGTGAGTCTACTGTGACATATATATGATGCCCTGACAGTGGGTGTGCACCCGATGTAAGAAATGAGACTCACGCAGAAGTGGGAATAGGGAAGGGGGTGAGCCCAGAGAGTCGACATCTACTGAGGTGGGCGGATGCAGGAATAGTCTGATAAATCAGCACTCTTTTTGGAAACAATTGATCTTAGTTGCCGCAAAAGTGACAATCCTGGCCACACACTCGTCTCCCTGCTACCTTCAGGTAGAAGGTACAGGAGCCTGAAGGCTGCAACATCCAGGTTCAGGAATAGCTACTTCCCCACAGCCATCAGGCTATTGAACTTGGCTCGGATAAAACTTTGAACATTAATAGCCTATTATCTGTTATCTTCACTTGATCAGTTTATTTATTCATGTGTGCATCTATCTATATTACTAAAAATCTGATCTTGACCGCTTTTGGCCCACTGTGCTGCGATTTCCAAGAGAACGCCGCCACCTACGGCCGCCATTTTTGCCACCTCGCTCAGAGCTCCCCTCCACCTTCCTGGACCAGAGGATTTTTCCCATCGATGAAAATTTTTTATTTTTAAAATTTTATTTATTAGAGGTAAATACATCAATGTACACATATATACTGTTACAATCATTGTACCCCATAATTTCATGGCTTTTAAAGAAAAAGAATAGAGAGAAAGAGAGTGAAATGTGAAAAGAGTTGTGATAGTGAAAGAGCGTGCCAAAGGGGAGAAGAAACCCTTGGTCAAAGAATTAGAAAAGGGGTTTAAAATATAGACCCAGGAAAAAGAAAAAAAAAACAGTTATTATGTTATATATATCACGCGAAAGGAATCCACCAACTCGATAGTTTTTCATCCCCCCCCACCAAGGCCCGAGGTACTCCTGCACCCTTGTAGTAATTCTATAAATGCAGACCATGTCTGATAGAAGCGTTCTGATTTTCCTTCCAGGCGGAGTCTCATATCTTCCAGATGTAGTGTTTCAAACATAGTTGAAATCCACATATTTAATGTTGGTATAGGAGCATTTTTCCAAAATTTTAAGATTAGTTTTTTTCCTATTATTAAGCCGTAATCAAATAAATTCTTTTGATACACGTTTAATTCCGAACGACCTTCTGTCATTCTGAAAATAATCCATTCTGACTTTGGTGTCATTTTTGTTTTAAACAGTTTTGTGAAAATTTCAAAGATTTCAATCCAAAACCTCGAATTTTTGTACAAAAGATGAATGAGTGCGCTATAGTAGCTTCTTGACACTGGCATTTATCACAAATTGGTGAAATGTTAGGGAAAAATTTATTTAATTTAGTTTTTGAGTAGTATAATCTGTATATTATTTTAAATTGTATTAAAGTGAGTTAATTGCGTTATTAATTGTATTAAAGTGAGTTAAATGCGTGAGTATTGCGTTAATTGAGCATTTGTGCACATTTAATAAGTATTCTTTCCACCTTTCTTTGGAAATTTTAATGCTTAGTTCGTTTTCCCATTCACCTCTAATACCTTCCGTTGTTGGTATTACTTCATTTAGTATAATATTATATATATGTGAAATTAAATTTGCTGATTCCGCCTTTGTATTCATCACTTCATCTAGTAAGTCTAATGGCATTTTGTGAAATTCATGTGCATGTTTTATCAAATAATCACATATTTGGAAATATTTAAAATACTGATTGTTACCCAGATTGTATCTTAGTTGTAATTGTTTAAATGATAATAATTTTCCTATATCATACATATCTCCCAAAGTTTTAATTCCTGCTCTTTCCCATTGTATAAATGCTTTGTCTATAATTGAGGGTTTAAACAGGGTTTTTTTAGCAATGCGAGATAGGAGAGATAAGTTTCTTAATTTTAAATTGTATTTTATTTGTTTCCAAATTCTAATTGTACTATGCATAATTAGGTTTTTGTTGTATTTTGTATTATTCACCGTCTTTGGTGAAAGAAGGATCGCACCAATATTAAAGGGGGAGCAGTCCTCTTTCTCCATAATGATCCATTCTGGTTGATGAAGAGAATTATCCAACAATTGAATCATATTTCTAATATTTACCGACCAATAATAATACATAAAATTAGGTGCTAATCCCCCTACTACTTTGGGTTTATTCAGGTGTGGTCTTTGTATTCTATGGGTCTTATAATCCCAAATAAAATTTGTTATATCTGAGTCCAATTTTTTTTTTTTAACTTTTTGGGTAGATATAGTGGAATTGATTGGAACAAGTATAGAATTTGTGGTAGAAAAATCATTTTTATGGCGTTTATTCGACCTATTAAGGACATCGGAAGCATTTTCCAGAATTTAATTAAATTATGTCGTTTCTTAAGTACAGGGTTATAGTTTGCTTGATATCTTCTAGTAATTTCAATACCCAAGTATTTAAATTTTTCCACCGCTATTTTAAAAGGAAATTATACGAGATGTGTAGAATCTTTCGGGTTTTATTGACATAATTTCACTTTTATTCCAATTTATTCTAAAACCTGAAAATCTACCAAAATCCTCAATTAAATTTAAAATGGTGGGTATAGTGATATGAGGCTTTGTGATGTACAAAAGTACATCATCAGCGTATAATTATATTTCATTGTTTGAATATTTTGTCTTCTATCCGTGGATATTCGGATGAGTTCTAATTTTTTCCACTAGTGGTTCAATTATGAGGGCAAATAACAATGGTGATAATGAACAACCTTGTCTATTACCCCTTGACAATTGAAATTTCGCAATTGTTGCGGATGGAGACCATGGACTGGGCGGGCAAACACCGACCGCACCCTCCCCCGCCCCCCCTCCCCCGGAGAAACGGGAACTCATTTTTTTTTCCAAACCATTCCGTTTTTAATACCCCCGATGTAAAACAAACGGATTCCCTCTCCCCGCAACGCATCGCAATATTTCACGGTCCCACTCACCTAAACTAGGCCCGGAACATCGAGGCGATGCATTGAAAATGGGTAATCTGATCCCGCCCACTGCGCACGCGCGGAGAGACGGCGCCATTTTTTTAAAATATATTTTTATTAGAGGCCATACATATTACAAATAATATGATAATTTTTTCAGATATACATATTACATCTTTCCAAAATTATATAAATATTACCAAGCCATATATATAGGCCTCAATTTTTTTTAATAGTGTGAAAAAGAGAAAAAAAAAAGAAAGAAAGAATAGTGAATAATTTAAAGAGTGTGATTATACGGCACCATTTTGTGTCGCCTCTGCATCTTTGGTCAACAGCTGTCCCCCACTGCGCAGGCGCGGATGTTCGAAAATATATATTTTTTAATTTTCATGGGAATTTATTTTCCTCTGAAAAAAGGGGGTGCGGTCGCACTCAACACACCCCCCCTTCGGACGGCCATGACATTACCCCCATGACATTTCACACGCATTTAGACAAACTGTCTAGATACTTATGAAGTCTGAACAAGGGTCTCGACCCAAAACGTCACATATTCCTTCTCTCAATAGATGCTGCCTCACCCTCTTAGTTCCTCCTGCATTTTTGGCTACCTAAGACAAACCATTGAATTGCCAAAGCAAATAAGAAATGCACAGGCCAAATGTCACCATTAAAGTCGTGAGGAAACACAATCAGTGACATTATATATTGTTCTTCACCTTTTATTTCACAGGAACTGTTGTGAGGTAAATGAAACTTTCACTGCTCGTAATTTACTTAACTTTATTTAAGCTTTAAGCAACTTATTTCTTTAATACATTACTCAGAAACGTCTGGCAAACATGGCTGATTCCGCAAGCCTTTCCCGCCCGAAATACTTTACACATGCGCACACTCCGGGAATGTCCTGCGCATGCGCACACTCTAGAAGAGCCCCACACATGCGTACATGCGCCCACTTCATTCTCCCCTCCTATTTATAAGTTGAGACGGTCAGGAGGTTTAATACATCTTGATGACCGTCGCAGAACTGGAGCTTCAGGAGGTAATGGCGTTTCAATAGCTTGTGGTAGATATATTGCTTGGTCATCAACTTCACTCATATTAGTCATTTAGATTTACAATTTTAGGATTTCTTATAGAAGTTTCCATAGGGGATGCTGGAAGTGTTGGAAGAAGTTCTCGATTAGTGTTATCAAGAAGTGACGGAGCTGATGGAGAAGACGGACATGGTGCAAGGTCACGAAGTGAGACAGTTGACTGACGTCCATCCTGATACTTGATAGTGGCATAAGAAGGGTTGACATCAGTCAGTTCAACTTCATCAACAAAAGGCTCATTCTTATTTAATCGGACATAACGACGAAGCAACACAGGTCCAGGGCTAGTCAACCATGATGGCAGAGAGTTACCACCAGAAGAACGCCGTTTGAAGGTAAAGAATCGCTTATGTGGAGTAGTATTGGTAGCAGTTGATAGTAGAGATCTGATGGAGTGTAATGCATGTGGTAGAAAACTTTCCCAATGCTGATCTGGTATGTCATTTGTCTTTAAAGCCAGTTTCACTGCTTTCCAAATGATTCCATTATACCTCTCAACCTGACCATTTCCAATAGGATGATATGGTGTTGTTTTACTTGTTGCAACTCCTCTCTTAGAAAGGTAGTCCTTTAAATCTTTCGACATGAATGAGGCCCCTATCAGAATGTATGTAACTTGGAAATCCACAGAATGAAAACAGTTGATCTAAAAATTTGATAACCATAGCAGCTGACATATTTGGACAAGGAAAAGCAAATGGGAATCTCGAATATTCATCAACCATGGTAAGTATATAAACATTTCGAGAGGAGGACGGTAAAGGCCCTTTGAAGTCAATACTCAAACGTTCCATAGGTTGAGTAGCTTTGATCAATTTACCTTCTTCGGGACGGAAGAACCGTGGTTTTAATTCAGCACAGATTCTACATGAAGCACATGTCATCTTCACATCTTCTGTAGAGAAGGGTAAGTTTTTGGAACGAACATAGTGTAGCAAACAAGTGACTCCAGGATGACACAGTCCATTGTGAAGATCAGTGAGTGCAGAGGAATGAACAGAGGCACAAAATGCTCGAGTTAATGTATCCGGAGCAACATTATCCTTACCAGGGCTGTACTCAATTGAATAGCTATATGCAGATAATTCAATCCTCCATTCATGAATTTTACTGTTCTTAATCTTCGTTCGTTTCCAATTATCCAGCATAAAAGCTACTGAATGCTGATCTGTTATCAAAGTGAAGTGCTGGCGAGCAAGGAAATGACTCCATTTCCTCACTGCTTCAATAATTGCTGTAGCTTCCTTTTCGACGGGTGGGTAGTGCAATTCACTACCTTGGAGAGTACGAGACATGAAAGCCACTGGTCGTCCTCCTTGATTTAATGTTGCTGATACTGCTAAATCAGAGGCAGCACATTCAACAACAAAGGGGAGTTCCTCGTCGATGGCGTGTAATGTCGCAGATTCCAATTGTTTCTTTAAAGAAGTAAAGGCACCAATTATTGTAGAGTCAAGGGGGAAACATTTTGCTCTAATCAAAGGCTGAATTTTGTCAGAAAAATTTGGTATTCATTTTGCATAATATGCAAACATCTCAAGGACCCTTCGTAGAGAGTTTAATGTAACTGGAACAGGTAGCTCTTGGAGTGGGCAGAGTCTTTCTGGATCAGGCTTGATTATATCATTTCCAACCCAATAACCAAGAATATTAATTGATGACACTGATGTTATTGACTTAGCCTCATTTAATGTTAGATTTTTAGAATGTACAACATCTAAAAACCATTGTACATTTTCATCATGTTCAGCTTGGTCTTTTCCTGCAATAGTTATATTATCAAGATAAGGGAAAGTATCTTTAAGGTTTTCCTGTGCAACAAGTTTGCCCATCTCTCTCTGAAAAACAGCCACGCCATTAGTTACACCAAAAGGAACTCTGCAGTAGTGATAGAATTTCCCATTTGCTTCAAACGCAGTGTATTTCTTCTCTGATTCCTTCAAAGGAATTTGGTAGTAAGCACTTTTTAAGTCAAAAGTAGAGAATATCTTATACTTAGCTAATGTATTGATAATCTCTTCTATTCGAGGTAGTGGATATACATCAAGGTCCGTGAACTGGTTTATAGTTTGAGAGTAATCAATGCAGTCTTTTTCTATGTCTCTCCAAGGGGTCCTTAACCACGACAACTTGTGCCCTCCAAGGGGAAGAGCTGGGTTCTATGATACCTTGGAAAAGATTAGTTACTTCTGTGTTGATAAAGTTCCTATCATCTTTACTAAAGTGTCTTGATTTTGTAGCAATTGGCTTGCACTTGGAGGATAAATTATTGAATAATGAAGGACATTCAACAGATGCAGCAGAAAAAACACACAATACTGGTGGCTTTGACAATACAAGATCAGGCATAGATCCTTCATACATTATTTGAAGTGATCTGTGCAGTTTCTGGAAATCCTGACCTAGAATTATATCGCTACACAGATTTTTCAAAATACCTAGACATACAGATTTATAGCTAGTTTTATTCAGAATAAAGTCTACAATACAAGATCCTATAATTTGAGTGTTGAGAGTTGACAGAACCATCTAGATTTCCTTATTTGAAGGAATTATGGTTAGGTTTAGTCGAGACACTTGTTCACTTATAAAACTTTTTGAACTGCCAGAATCAAGTAATACATTAAGTGTATGGCCATTAATGGATACCGTTGTAGCTGCATGTGACAAGCTCTGAGGAAATGCAGCTGTAATTGCACATAAAGAAGGTGTATACATGGCAGCAGTCACAATTTTTGTAGTTGCTTTGGACTTGCATACTCTAGAATAATGTCCCTTCTTGCCACAACTATTACAAGTTGCCTCTCGAGCAGGGCGTATCTCTCTCTTATGAATATTACCCCCGCAAAAGTAACAGTTCCTTTTTGAATAATTATATGCTGCAGCAAGGGCACCTTTATCAGTAGAAATTGTTTCAGTTTTCTCCATATTTGTACTTGGTTGAAATTTGTTTATAGTAGTTGCAGCAGAATACACATTAGATGGGCCATAAGCTGTAAATCCAAGGTTTTGTGTTCTAATAGTCTCTGTCGTATTAAAGTCGATGCCAAACCATTGATAAAAGAGTCTCAAATAACTTCCTGTCGATATTGATCAGCCGTAACTGCTTTGAAGGCACAGTCTTTACTAAGTCTTTGAAGTTCTTGTAAAAATTCATCAAGTGACTCACCAGGTTTTTGTTTCCGAGTAGCAAGGAGGTGTCGAGCGAATATCACGTTGGGTGTCTTAACGAAGAGTCTGCTTAGTACCTCAATAGCAGAATCATAAGTTGTACATTCCTCTATGTACTCGTATACATCAGAAGCGACTAAGCTTATTAATGTCTTAAGCCTGTCTGGTGCATCGTTGCCACACTCCTCAAAGAAGTTATTTAGTATCAAATCAAATCAAATCAAATACGTTTATTTGTCATTGCACATCAACTGTACAACGAAATTTCATGTGCATCCCCTTCAATGGTAAACAATAAAAGACACAGGATAAAAAGATTAAAAAAAAGAACAAAACACAATAACACAAACAACCATTTACTCTCACGTTTACATTTACTACAAGATCAATGCATAAAATAAGTAATAGATAATAAAAAATGCACATTATATTGCACATTCTAGCAGACAAATTTTTATTTGCACCCCGCATTGTGTAGTGTTGCCCGTAGTGTTATCTGTTTGAGTTAAGTTCTCTAATGGCACGTGGGTAGAAACTGTTAGTTAGTCTGCAAGTGCGGGCCTTCAAAGACCCGTATCGCCTCCCAGAGGGCAGCAGAGTGAAAAGGTGGTTGGCAGGGTGGAATGAGTCCTGTGTGATGTTTGTCGCCCGGCGTAAACATCGGGCCTTGTAAATGTCTTCCAGGGAGGGTAGTTGAGTGTTTATGATGCTCTGTGCTGTTTTAATAACCCTCTGTAGTGCCTTCCTTCCAGCCACAGTGCAGCTAGCAAACCACACCAGGATGCCATAGGAGAGGATGCTTTCCACGGCGCACTGGTAGAAGGAGAGCAGCAGCTGCTGTGAGACGTTTGCTCTCCGCAGAGTCCTCAGGAAATATAGCCGCTGCTGTGACTTCTTTACGAGAGTGATGGTGTTCACTGTCCATGTAAGGTCCTGGGAGATGTATGTGCCCAGAAACTCAAAGTCAGTGACTCTCTCCACCATGTCTCCTTTGATGTAAAGAGGAGCAGGTTCTTCTCTCCTCCTCCTGAAGTCAATAACCAGTTCTTTTGTTTTGGTTGAGTTGAATGCCAGGTTATTGTTAGTGCACCAGACAGTCAGTTTTTGGACTTCATCTCTGTAGGCAGACTCGTCGTTGTTATTTATCAGCCCCACGACAGTCGTGTCATATACGAAGCCAGTGCTTCCAATTCTTTGCAGCAACAGGTGAGTTGGGATCCAGATCCAAGCGTTGGGGTTTCAATAGTTTCTCCATCCCAAGTCGGACTGTTTGACATGTAAGATAAGTTGCTTAAATTGTTGTGAGGTAAATTAAACTTTCACTACTTGTAATTTACTTAACTGTATTTAAGCTAGATTTAAGCCCCGCACATGCGCCCACTTCACCATGTGAGACTGAGATGTCTTGCAGTGTTTTTTATCACACAGGCTCTGAGTTTAATCGTGCTCTGAACCATGCGCTGAGCTATGGATTACTGATTTAAAGCAAGTTTATGATGTAATGGAACAGCAATTGAGATCGGAGTGTGATGAACTATGTATGTACTTTGTATTACTTTATTAAAAGCCAATTAATCAAGATTTGTTGTGTTATCACTAAAGGTCTGAAGCTCGGTGAGTGCATAACCTATCAAGCCATTCACACATCGCCACGGGGTTTTAAGTCTATCAGGCAAGACCTTCAGATTAGTAACGACACGGCCATAATAAAGTGAACAACGTTTATTGCAAAAGGTTAATCCAGCAAAGTCCGTTCAAAGTTAAAGTGGGAAATGTTGAGGTGTGAGTAGAGATTTAAGAGTGTGGGGCGATTGTAATATGTGATCATAGATCTGCATCGCACGCAAATGGACGCCTCGGCTTGGCGTCCTCTCGGAAGCATTCGCGGCAAGAGTGATCTGCAGGGGCGGAGGAAATGCGGCCAATTGGGCTTTCGAATCCGAGTGTTCAGTGTTCCACTCTTGCTGATCCCACGGTGGCGCAGCGGTAGAGTTGCAGCGCCAGAGACCCGGGTTAGATCCCGACTGCGAGTGCTGTCTGCACGGGGTTTGTACGTTCTCCCCGAGTTGGCTCACGGGTTAATTGACTTGGTAGATGTGTAAAATCGTCCCTAGTGTGTGCAGGATAGTGTTAATGTGCGAGGATCGCTGGTCGGTGCGGACTCGGTGGGCCGAAGGGCCTGTTTCCGCACTGTATCACTAAACTAAACTGACCAGCAGACAAAGTGAACCTTTGCATACTGCAATAAATGTTCGAGTTTTCTTACGCAAACATAGATTGCCCCGAAGACTGCTACACGAGAGACAGGTGCACTGTTGTGGATTAAAATAAGGGCGAAGGGAGGTCTCCGTCCACCCTGATCCCGGGCTGTGAACGGAGATGCGGGCGGCGGGTTCCACTGCCCAACAGATGCAACGCCTTGTCAAGTTACACCCGAGGCTTTCTGAGCGCCGGGCTCTGTCCCTTTCTGTTCTGCCTTAGTCTTTCCAACGCCCCTCTCTTAGATTTCGTCTATAATGTCTAACGGACCCCTCCCCTGTGTGGGATTATTTAGAAACGGCCAGGACATCTTCACACTGAACACTTGCAGCCAAAAAACATTCATTGCCCGGGATGACAGCGAGCGCAGTGAACACTCGCGGTGCTGCAGAGGGTCAGCAGCTTTACGGCAGTGAAAACATTTAGAACTCGGAAGCAAGCAGCTCCTCTAGGGATCTTTGCTCGGAAGTGCTGCAGTCAAAATGGCTGTGGAAGACCAGGAGGTAGTTTGTCCCATCTGCCTGGATTTCTTCACCGATCCAGTGTCACTGGAGTGTGGGCACAACTTCTGCCACTCCTGCATCACAGAGCGATGGGGCAGGGAGGGGAGAAACTCCTGCCTGGAGTGTAGAGAGGAGTCTACAGAACGCACCCTCAGGGTGAATCGGGCCTTGGTTAGACTGTCTGTTAAAGTTCGAACAATGAGCCTGAATCTCAAAGCGAAGAAAAGTAAACTTCACTGCGAGGAACATCAGGAAGAACTGAAGCTGTTTTGTAAAACTGACAAGAGATTTGCGCAACTGTGCGGGAACACAAGTCTCACATCTTAACGCTGATAGAAGAAGCAATTGAATTCTACAAGGTAAAACCAAATCACTTTTGATCATATCATTGTGTAACCTTTTCTTTATTGTCTGACATTTTTATTCTCTGATCTGAAACCCAACCCCAGGAACAGGTGAAATCTTCCTTCGAATCTCTCACAGAAAAGGAATCAGAGATCCAGAAAATGGAGCAGAAACAGAAAGACAGCATTTCTGGAGTTCAGGTGAGGCATTGTTCAGGTGAGGCCTGAACGTGTGATGTGTGCAATAATTAGGCACCTCTATAGAGCTCAGTAGTCGAGGGCCAGAACTCTTGGGAGAGACATAGAAACATAGAAAATAGGTGCAGGAGGAGACCATTCGGCCCTTCAAGCCAGCACCGCCATTCCATATAACAATTACAGCACGGAAACAGGCCTTCTCGGTCCTTCCAGTCCGTGCCGACCATTTATTTTCCCCTAGTCCCATCTACCTGCACTCAGACCATACCCCTCCATTCCCTTCCCGTCCATATACCTATCCATTCATTGCGATCATGGCTGATCGTCCCCAATCAATAACCCGTGCCTGCCTTCTCTGCATATCCCTTGATTCCACTAGCCCCTAGAGCTCTATCTAACTCTCTCTTAAATCCATCCAGTGATTTGGCCTCCACTGCCCTCTGTGGCAGGGAATTCCACAAATTCACAACTCTCTGGGTGACAATGTTTTTTCTCACCTCAGTCTTAAATGGCCTCCCCTTTATTCTAAGACTGGCCCCTGGTTGTGGACTCGCACAACATTAGAAACATTTTTCCTGCATCTAGCTTGTCCAGTCCTTTTATAATTTTATATGTTTCTATAAGATCCCCCCTCATCCTTCTAAACTCCACTGAATGCAAGCCTAGTCTTTTCAATCAAAGTCAAACAAACTTTTTTGTAATTTAGAAATACATCGATATATACAATTCCAAATGAAATTCCGTTGCATTTGGCTCCCCGTGCAACACGATAATAAACAGAAGGATAAAATGGATAAAAGGATAAATAGACAATGATGGCAGCCCATTACATGGCATTCATGAGTCTGATGGTTTGTGAGAAGAAGCTGTTGCAGAACCTTGATGTTCTGCTCCTTATGCTACGATATCTTTTGCCCGAGGGCAGCAGAGTGAACAGTCCGTGATGGAGATGTGTGGGGTCTTTTACAGTACTGCTGGCCTTAGACACGCAACGTTTGGTCGCAATATCCCCGATTGAGAGGAGAGAAGTCCTGATGATTTTTTCCGCTGTCCTCACCACTCTCTGCACGGACTTCCAGTCGGAGGCTTTACAGTCCCCAAACCAGACAGAGATACAGCTGGTCAAAATACTCTCTATGGTGCCCCTGTAGAAAGTGGTGAGGACGGGATGGGGGAGGTTAGCTCTTCTCATCAGGCGCAGAAAGTGCAACTGCTACTGCGCTTTCTTAACTATTGATGAGATGTTATTTGACCAGGTCAGACTGTTAGTGATCTGCACCCCCAGGAACTTAGTGCTACTGACCACCTCCACATCGCTGTCATTGATGTGAAGTGGTATGTGACTGTGCCGGTTTTTCCTAAAGTCGACGATGACCTCCTTTGTTTTTTCAACATTCAGGATCAGGTTGTTTGTATTGCACCAGTCCACCAGTTGTTTCACCTCCTCCCTGTAAGCCAGCTTATTGTCATCCTGGATGAGGCCCACCATTGTTGTGTCATCTGCGTACTTCATGATGTGGTTTGTACTAAACCTGGCACAACAGTCGTGGGTCATCAGGGTAAACAGTAGTGGACTCGGGACACAGCCCTGAGGGGAGCCGGTGCTCAGAGAGATGTTAGTTAGAGGTGTTATTTCCAACCCTCACTGACTGGGGTCTGTCAGTGAGGAAGTCCAGTACCCAGTTACACATGGGGGTGCTGAGGCCCAATGGAACCAGTTTGCTTATCAGGTGCTGAGGGATAATTGTGTTGAATGCTGAACTAAAATCCATGAACAGCATTCGCACATAAGTGTTCTTCTCCTCTAGATGTTCCAGGCTCAGATGGAGTACGGAGGATATAGCGTCCTCTGTGGAGCGGTTTGGCCTGTAAGCAAACTGGTATGGGTCAAGTGTGGAGGGGAGTCTGGAGGTAATATGGTCCCTGACCAGCCTCTCTAAGCACTTCATCATTTTGGGAGTGAGTGCTACAGGGCGGTAATCGTTGAGACATTGTATATTGGACTTTTTTGGCAAGTATGATCGCAGCAGTCTTGAAACACGATGGGACGACAGCCTGGTTCAGCGAGGTGTTGAAGATGTCCGTAAGGACATGTGCCAGTTGAACAGCACATTCCCTGAGCACCCGCCTGGTATGTTATCCTTCCTCATATGACAGTCCCGCCATCCCAGGGATCAATCTCGTGAACCTACGCTGCACTGCCTCAATCACATGGATGTCCTTCCTCAAATTAGGAGACCAAAACTGTATGCAATACTCCAGATGTGGACTTACCAAACTTACTAGAGCCCTATACAACTAGTAGAGAACCTCTCTACTCCTATACTGAAATCCTCTTGTTATGAAGGCCAACATTCCATTAGCTTTCTTCACTGCCTGCTGTACCTGCACGCCAAATTTCAGTGACTGGTGTACAAGGACACGAGGTCTCGTTGAGTACAGGTTGAGCAGCCAAGGACTTTACTCCCTGGAGCGCAGCAGTCTGAAGAATGGTCTGTGGCAGGTGTATAATATGAAACATATCATGAAATAAAATGATACATTGGATGGTCAGTCTTTTTCTCTTAGTAAGGGGATCGAGAATGTGAAGGTATATGTTTTAGGTGAGAGGGAAAAGATTTAAAATGAACATGAAGGACAACTTTGGTAGTGGGTACATGGAACGAGCTTCCAGATGAGGTAGTTGGGTCGGGTACCGTAACAACATTTAAAAGATATTCAAACAAATTTGTGGAGAGAAACGTTTTAGAACTGTCTTGGCCAAATGTGGACAAGTGGAAATAGCGCAGATGAGGCGTCTTGGTCAGTATCTAACACCCGTTGCTGTATACTCTATGAAGTCTGTCATTCTAAGTGGTGCTGCTGTCTGCTAGTTCTGGTGACCTGGTTCTGTCCACTGAGGGTTAATGGACACATGAAATGGACTAGGTTGCAGGGAATTGTACTGGGGAAATGGGAATTATGTGCTTGTATGTTACTTTCACCAAATATTTCAGAATTATCAAGACGAGCTCTTGAATTGCCACGGTAATGAAAGCTATGGATTAAATAGATACATACACAGCCCAGCATGGACATGTTGGGCCGAATGGCGTATTTCACTCGAGTGACATAATATATTGATTTTCATCTGACAGGAAGAGTCACACAACCTTCAGTTACTGCTCACATCCCAGTTTGCTGAACTGCACCAGATTCTCACTGAGAAAGAGCAGCGCTTACTCGGAGATGTCCGAGAAGAAGAGGAGAAGATTGTAAAAACTATGGTGAAAAATCTTCAAGGGATACAAGAGAATTTAAATTCCATTCAGATGGAACTCTCAAAGTTACGGGAACAGGCAAACCACAAGGACGGTGTAATATTTCTGAAGGTGAGGGGTTACACTACAGTTTAGCAAAGTGAAAGTGCACAGTCACAAAATGGTGGGTTACATTTCTGAAATAAATGCTGCATTTACCAATAATTCAGTCCTGGGTCAATGTCCTGTCTGTTCCAACTACTCACCACATCTGACAATAATGCCCCAAATTCCAGGAATCCTCATGTATTTATCCCACTTCAAAAATGTATCTGCAATATTTTCTTGAGGCCACCCTGTGAGTTCCATGTTCTGTTTACTGCATTTCTTGTGGAATTTATTAAAGACCATCATACATTTCAGGTTTTATTTTTCTTCTCCCTAGAAGTAGTGATAATATTTCCAACCCCCGCCCATTTAAATCCGTCACTGATCTTAAAATGTTCCATCCTATTTTCTCTGACATCTTCTCCAGATAAAATCCCACCATCTGCCCGGTCTTACTCGTAAGTTGCATACTCGCGGTTATTTTCATTGATATTCCTAATACTTTCCTCCATGTTCAATGTCCCTACGATAATATCCACTTTCCCACTGTGGGGTAAATGGGAATTAGCAGAGGGTTTTTTTGTAGCAATTTGGTGAAATACCCGCCGTCGGGATCATGACGATCCATCCCAGTCTATTGAGATCTGTGTTTCATTTATTTCAGGAGGAAGCTGGTCGCAAGAGCAGGTAGGACATGCATTGACTGAAACAATGTTTGTTTTTACAGTACAGCTTAAAAAAAAGCAGCTAATGCTCAGTTTATAACCAGCTGTTAAATATTTGCAGGGTTAGTGATGAAATCAAACCAATGTTGGTGGTATATGTCGCGTTGCCCATTGAAAACTATGATCGCACCTTTTTCTACAACATGGCATTGAGAGAAACATCTGATGTCATCAAACGAGGTAAAACTAATACCTTTTCCATTGTTCTTATTTAAGACATCTTTATGCAATACTTACATGTGAAGATTAATGGTATTAATGGACTCTTGGGGAAGTATCACAGAGACAGAGAGCGAAGTTTGTTTGCACTTGAAGAAATCCTTGTTCCTGGGAGAACGGGTTTGCTGTGTGGGGTGAAATTGCGTAGACTAGGCCTGTGTACTCGAGAGTTCAGGTGTATTAGAGGAGATCTCAGTGAAACACAAAGTCCTTACAGGGCTGAGTGGGCTGGATGCAGGGAGGTTGTTTCCCCTGGCTGAGAGGTCTGGAGCCAGAGGACACCCTCTCAGAATGTGGGCTGCACCATGTAGGACAGAGACAAGGAGACATTACTGCACGCAGAGATTGGGCAACCTTTGGAATTCCCTGCACCGGTGGCTGTGTATAATCAGTCAGTCAGTGGTCTTGGAGCCAGAGAGCCATGGTTGTACATTACAGAGTCAAGCCCTTCAGCCCATCGCGTCCATGTCCACATTTTCCCTCAGCCACACACATCCCATTTTCCCACATTAGAACTGTATTATTCTACACCTCGTTTGCTAAATCACAACGCCTCTTGGATGTAGTGGTTACATCTGATTCCACCACCTCCTCCTGCAAAATACTCCAGGCATTCTGGCAGGCAGGTTTCCCACTGCTACACGGGTGGGTTTGAACTAAATAGTGGAGGGGAGGAGGCAAACTGGAGATATAAGGATGGAGTTAAAGGGAAAGAGAGCATAAGAAAAGTTAAGAAAGACACCAGAATTAATGGTACAGAAAGCTTGGGAAGGAAAACATGGCTGCAAGAGTTCCAGGGCTGGGAACTGAATATTCAAGGGTATACGTCCTATTGAACAGGTGGGCAGAAGGGGTGGGGTAGCTCTGTTGGTGAGGAATTAAATTCAGTCCCTTGCGAGGGGTGACAGAATAATCAGGAGATGTGGAGTCAATATGGATTGTAAGGGTGAAAAGACGCTAATGGGACTTATCTACAGGCCCCCAAACAGTAGCCTGGATATAGGTGCAAGTTGAATCAAGAGTTAAAATTGGCATGTAGCTAAGGTAATGCTATGTTTGTTATGGGAAATTTGAACATGCAAGTAGACTGGGAAAATCAGGTTGGTGCTGAACTCCAAGAAAGGGAGTTTGTGGAGTGCCTCCGTGATGGATTCTTGGAGCAGCTTGTACTGGAGCCTACCAGGGAGAAGGCAATTCTGGATTTAATGTTATGTAATGAACCAGATTTAATAAGAGAACTCGAGGTAAAGGAGCCATTAGGAGGTAGTGACCATAATATGATGTTTTAATCTGCAATTTGAGAGGGAGAAGGGAAAATCAGAAGTGTCAGTATTACACTGAACAAAGGGGACTATGGAGCCATAAGATACACTAGCAGGGATGACAGTGAAACAACAATGGCAGGTACTTCTGGGAATAACACCGAAGGTGCAGGATCAGTTATTTCCAAAGAGAAAGAAAGATTCCAAGGGGAGTAAGGGGTGACCGTAGCTAACAAGGGAAGTCAAGGACAGTTTAAAAATAAAAGAGAAGTATAACATAGCAAAGATGAGTGGGATGCCAGAAGAATGGGAAACCTTTAAAGAACAACAGTAGATAACTAAAAATGCAATAGACAATAGGTGCAAGAGTAGGCCATTTGGCCCTTCGAGCCAGCACCGCCATTCAATGTGATCATGGCTGATCATGCCCAACCCGGCTGAGCGTTTAGGCCGCGCGCTCCGCCCGAGTCAACGGTCCCGAGTCTGCGGCATCCAACCGCCACCCACAGCCCGGAGAGACCCAGGAGAGTCGGCCCCGGCATCGACCCCGGGAGAGTCTGGCCCCGGGAGAGCCGACTCCGTCAGCCTCTTTGGCTAGACCCCTCCCTCCCTCCAGTTTAAATTCCAGTTGGAATATTTTGGAGGACCAAGTATCCAAGAACCAAGAACCAGTACCCCGTTCCTGCCTTCTCCCCATATCCCCTGACTCCGCTATTTTTAAGAGCCCTATCTAGCTCTCTCTTGAAAGCATCTAGAGAACCTGCCTCCATCGCCCTCTGAGGCAGAGAATTCCACAGACTCACCACTCTCTGTGAGAAAAAGTGTTTCCTCGTCTCCGTTCTAAATGGCTTACTCCTTATTCTTAAACTGTGGCCCCTGGTTCTGGAAACCCCCAACATCGGGAACATGTTTCCTGCCTCTAGCGTGTCGAAGCCCTTAACAATCTTATATGTTTCAATCCTTCTAAACTCCACAGTAAACAAGCCCAGCTGTTCCATTCTCTCAGCATATGACAGTCCCACCATTTCCCGGGAATTAAACTTGTAAACCTACGCTGCACTCCCTCAATAGCAGGAATGTCCTTCCTCAAATTAGGGGACCAAAACTGCACACATTACTCCAGGTGTGGTCTCACTAGGGCTCTGTACAACTGCAGAAGTACCTATTTGCTCCTATATTCGAATCCTCTTGTTATAAAGGGCAACATGCCATTTGATTTCTTCACTGCCTGCGGTGCCTGCATGCTTACTTTCATAGTGTTAAAGAAGGAACTGCAGATGCTGGAGAATCGAGGGTTACACAAAAAGCTGGAGAAACTCAGCGGGTGCAGCAGCATCTAAGGAGTGAAGGAGATAGGCGACGTTTCGGGTCGAGACCCTTCTTCAGACAATAAGACACTAGTCTGAAGAAGGGTCTCGACCCGAAACGTCGCCTATCTCCTTCACTCCTTAGATGCTGCTGCACCCGCTGAGTTTCTCCAGCTTTTTGTGTAACCCTGCTTACTTTCATAGACTGATGTATATGGACCCCCAGATCCCGTTGTACTTCCCCTTTTCCCAACTTGACGCTACGGGGAGAAAAGATGAAGTAGGAAGGTAAACTAGCCAAGAATATAAAGGAAGATAGTAAAAGCTTCTTTAGGTATGCAAAGTGGGAAAAAAATAATTAAGACCAAAGTTGGACTCCTGAAGACTGAAACGGGAATTTATTATGGGGAACAAGGAAATGGCAGATGAGTTGAACAGGTACTTTGGATCCGTCTTCACGAAGGAGCACACAAACAATCTTCCTGATATAGTAGTGGCCAGAGGATCTGGGGTGACAGAGGAACTAAAGGAAATTCACATTAGGCAGAAAATGGTGTTGGGTAAACTGATTGAACTGAAGGCTGATAAATCCCCAGGGCCTGATTGTCTGCATTCCAGGATACTTTAGGAAGTGGCTATAGAAATCGTGGACGCATTGGTGATCATTTTCCAATGTTCTTTCAGGATCAGTTCCTGTGGATTGGATGGTAGCTAATGTTATCCCACTTTTAAGAAAGACAGGAGAGAGAAAACGGGGAATTATAGACCAGTTAGCCTGACATCGGTGATGGGGGAAGATGCTGGAGTCAATTATAAAAGATGATATAGCGGCACATTTAGATATATTGTGTGCAGCTTTGATCCCCTAGTTTGAGAAAGGATATTCTTGCTATTGAGGGAGTGCAGCGTAGGTTTACAAGGTTAATACCCGGGATGGCGGGACTGTCATATGCTGAGAGAATGGAGCGGCTGGGCTTGTATACTCTGGAGTTTAGAAGGATGAGAGGGGATCTTATTGAAACATGTAAGATTATTAAGAGATTGGACACGCTAGAGGCAGGAAGCATGTTCTCGATGTTGGGGGACTCCAGAACCAGGGGCCACAGTTTAAGAATAATGGGTAGATCATTTAGATCGGAGATGAGTTGTTACTTTGTGGAATTCTCTGCCTCAGAAGGCAGTGGAGGCCAATTCTGTGGGTGCTTTCAAGAGAGAGTTAGATAGAGTTCCTAAAGATAGCGGAGTCGGGGATATGGTGCGTAACGGCAATTTCTAAACTTTTCAATGTCCAACTTTTAATTTCCGTTACTATTCTGGGATGTGGTGGAGATATAGTTTATGCACTGACAGGTAGAAAAACGAATTTTCCACTTGTTGTTTCATTGATTAATTAGTCTTTTATTGAAGTGATACCAAACAAAGAAATAATTCATAACTTTTTGTTCTTACTAAGTCTTCTGTGTGGCTTCTCATGAACATGGACATGGTAAAAACTTGTCCTCACCATCCCTTGAGGCCAGGCACGTGCCGTGAGTAATTACTCAGGGTAGGCACTCAGTCCGCTTTCATAAAAAAAATTAAACCGCGCATGCGCAGATTGTTCTCCCCGTTAAATAAATAAATAAATAAAAACAGTGACATTTCAATTTGCCCAAGGCTTGCTAGTCCTAGACCAATTGGGGGAACAGTTCCTTTCACAGCGTGTGTAGAGTCTGTGCCAGGGGCAAAGTTGTGGGGAGGGCACGAGTGTTGAGAAGGAGGGTGTCAGGGATACTGCCAGTAACTCACTCACTCACAACTACCGCAGCTCTCCGGGCGCGAAGCCACGCACTGTAGCTGGGGACAGAAGCAGCTCGGGGAGCTACGAGCGGCCACCGGGACCCGACAGCAGAACTGGCCGCCACTTCAGCGCCTTCTGCCGGCCCGCTCACCTTTGGCAGTGCTCTCCGTCGGAACACCTGTCACCTGCCGTACGCCGACTTCGCTCATGTCAGCGGCTTCCTGCAAATCCTTAAATTCCCACAGTCCTTTAACCTCAATCGCGCTGTCAGAATTTAAGGACATGAGTGAGGCCAGCGAGCGGCAGGAGAGAGGTTTTTAGACGGAGAGCTGCCAGAGGTGAGCGGGGACCGGCAGAAGGAGCTAAGGTGGCGGCTGGTTCCGCTGTCCGGCCCGGCGGCCGCTCAGCCACCCGAGCTACTTCTCTCTCCCCCCCCGGCCTCAATGCGGTGGCATTCCACGCCTCTGTGCAAGGAGCGTCGCAAGTGGCATTATCCCAATCCCCTCATTCATAACATTCGTGCCCTCCCCGCAACTTTACCCCGGGCCAGACTCCCCAAACGCTGTGAAAGGAGCGCTCCCCCCACCCCCACACCCCGGGAAATACGGTATTTAAAAACATAAACACAAAATGTACTTACCACATCATTGGTACACGACAAACCATAGTTGAAAGCCCCGCCAAGAAACTTGCACTGCGCATGCGCAGTAGAATGATGCGCATGCGCAGTGCAGCAAAGGCAGAATTTCTGCTGCCTTCAGCCCCGCTTGAAACTGACGGATTCAGGCAGCGCTGACGCACGTGGGCTGCCCAGAGCTTCCCATGTTACAAGCCCTGCGGATGATAGGCACGGAGAATTATGCCTACCTAAGAGATCGATCTCTTACATAGGCATAATTCTC
This sequence comes from Raja brachyura, assembly GCA_963514005.1. The sequence goes on from OY740805.1 coordinate 34,583,328, forward strand.
CCATGCCTTTATTATTTATATTTAGTTATTACTGTGTTATAATTTTAGTCAGTGTAGGCAGTGCCTACCTTGCCTACCCTGATGGCACGTGCCTGCTTGAGGCAAACTAAACTCTAAATTTCTGAGTCTGTGCTAGCCTCTCCAGGTGTAGACATACCCCTTTACCTATCAAAATCCACCTACCAGCGTACATATATATAAGAACTATAAATATCTGGACGTGACTATAATACACTGACTTGAGCATGTGGCTCCTACATACCGACCCATAATTGTTCTACGTATATAACTAAGCAATTACCAATAGACATTAATAGGACCTATAAGCTTAACAAAAACAATGAAATAAGCACTATATGTTAACATTCAGACTTCTTTGGCGATTATTCTACCTTCGCCTTCTAGAAGCACACATATCTTGGTTAACGGTCTTACCAAGACGTTGTTCTTAGTCTGAAGTCGAACAGTACGCACCAAACCTTAACATCTGGCATGATCTCCAGTATTCTCCCCATCAATCAAGAACCTTGTGGAGCAGTTGAATCAACCACCAAAACTATACCACCTGGAATAAAATTTCTCCTAACCCTTGACCACTATTGTCGTTCTTGGATTAGAGGCAAGTATTCTTGTTTGCAAAAAACATCTGCCATATTTTGTTCCTGTCTCCATCTGCAACAAATATACAAATCTTCTTTCACAAAGAGTCCAGGTGGTAGCATTGGATTGGTCTTCAATAGAAGAAATTGAATTTGCGAGTGCTTCCGTGTCACTAGGATCACCAGAACTCATGGTAATGGGTCGACCTCTTAGGGTTGCTTCAATTTCACAAAATAAAGTTTGCAATTCTTCATTGTCCAGAACTTGTTGTTTAAGAACAGAACGTAGCACATTTTCAACCATGCGGATCATTCATTACCAAACACCGCCGTGATGGGATCCCCCAGGGTGATTACAATTCAATCGTATCCGTTGCTAGAGCATAGCACACTGGATTTTATCCTGATTTAAGCCTTTAACTGCTTCTCTCATTTCTCTTTCCACTCCAACAAAATTTGTACCATTATCTGATCTTAATGGTCAGAAGGGTAGCAAAACGAGGAGGGCAATTGTAATAGGGGACTCCATAGTTAGGGGGTCAGATTGGCGATTCTGTGGATGCAGTCGGGAGACCCGGATGGTAGTTTGCCTCCCTGGTGCCAGGGTCTCGGATGTGTTGGAACGTGTCGAAAAGATTCTGAAAAGGGAGGGAGAGGAGCCTGATGTTGTGGTACACATTGGTACCAATGACATAGGCAGAAAAAGAGAAGAGGTCCTGAAAGGAGAATTTAGGGAGTTAGGGGGGAAAGTTAAGGAGAAGGACCAAAAGAGTAACAATTTCAGGATTACTGCCTGTGCCATGTGACAGTGAGAGTAGAAATGGAATGAGGTGGAGGATAAATGCGTGGCTGAGGGAATGGTGCAGTGGGCAGGGATTCAAGTTTCTTGATCACTGGGACCTCTTTTGGGGAAGGCATGATCTGTATAAAAAGGTCGGGTTGCACTGGAACCCGAGGGGAACCAATTTGGCGGGAGATTTGCAAAGGCGACTTTAAACTAGAAAGGATGGGGGGAGGGCCTCGGGTAGAGGGGGCTAGGGGACAGGGTGAGGGCCAAGAGGCAGAGAAGGGAAGCACTCAGACCCAAAATGTAGGCGAGAAAGATGAAAAAGATAATAAACAGAGAATAAGGGATGGTGGGTTTCTAAAATGTGTATATTTTAATGCTAGGAGCATTGTAAGAAAGGTGGATGAACTTAGAGCCTGGATTGACACCTGGAAATATGATGTTGTGGCAATCACAACCCAATGCAGGAGGGTTGTGATTGGAAACTAAATATTCCAAGATTTCGTTGCTTCAGGTGTGATAGGATTGGAGGGACCAGAGGTGGAGGGGTTGTATTGCTTGTCAGAGAAGATATTACAGCAGTGCTTTGGCAGGATAGATTAGAGGGCTCGTCTAGGGAGGCAATTTGGGTGGAACTGAGAAGTTTTAGCAACACTTTTAGGGGTGTATTATAGACCGCCAAATGGGGAGCGAGAATTGGAAGAGCTAATATGTAAGGAGATAACAGATATTAGTAGCAAGCACAAGGTAGTGATTGTGGGAGATTTCAATTTTCCAAAAATAGACTGGGAAACACATTCTGTAAATGGGCTGGATGGTTTGGAGTTTGTTAAATGTGTGCAGGATAGTTTTTTGCAGCAATACATAGAGGTATCGACCAGAGAAGGGGCAGTGCTGGACCTCCTGTTAGGAAATGAGGCAGGTCAGGTGACGGAGGTATGAGTTGGTGAGCACTTCGGGACCAGTGATCACAATACCATTAGTTTCAATATAATTATGGAGAGAGTCAGAACTGGACCTAGGGTTGAGCTTTTTGATTGGAGAAAGGCTAACTTTGAGGGAATGCGTAATGATTTAAAAGGAGTGAATTGGGGCATTTTGTTTGATGGGAAGGATGTAGAAGAGAAATTGAGGACATTTAAAGGGGAAATTGTAAGAGTACAGAATCTTTATGTCCCTGTTCGGTTGAAAGGAAATAGTAAAAATCGGAAGAGCCGTGGTTTTCAAGGGAAATTGGACACGTGGGTCGAAAAAAGAGAGATATCTACAATAATTATAGGAGACATGGAGTAAATGAGGTGCTAGATGAGTATAAATAATGTAAAAATAATCTTAAGAAAGAAATAAGAAAAGCTAAAAGAAGATATGAGGTTGCTTTGGCAAGAAAGGTGAAAGTAAATCCAAAGGGTTTCCACAGCTATATTAATAACAAAAGGATAACGAGGGATACAATTGGACCATTAGAGAGCCAGAATGGACAGCTATCTGCAGAGCCAAAAGAGATGGGGGAGATATTGAACAATTTCTTTTCTTCAGTATTCACCAAGGAGAAGGATATTGAACTCTGTGAGGTAAGGGAAAAAGTAGAGTAGCTATGGAAACTATGAGATTCAAAGAGGAGGAAGTACTGACACTTTTGAAAAATATAAAAGTGGATAAGTCTCCAGGTCCTGACAGGATATTCCCTAGGGCATTGAGGGAAGTTAGTGTAGAAATAGCAGGGGCTATGACAGAAATATTTCAAATGTCATTAGAAACGGGAATAGTGCCGGAGGGTTGGTGTGCTGAGCATGTTGTTCCATTGTTTAAAAAGGGTTCAAAGAATAAACCTAGCAATTATAGACCTATTAGTTTGACGTCAGTGGTGGGCAAATTAATGGAAAGTATACTTAAAGATAATATATATAAGCATCTGGATAAACAGGGTCTGATCAAGAACAGTCAACATGGATTTGTGCCTGGAAGGTCATGTTTGACAAACCTTCTTGAATTTTTTGAAGAGGTTACTAGGGAAATTGATTAGGGTAAAGCAGTGGATGTTGTCTATATGGATTTTCAGTAAGGCCTTTGACAAGGTTCCCCATGGAAGGTTGGTTAAGAAGGTTCAATCTTTGGGTGTTAATGGCGGAGTAGCAAGATGGATTCAACAGTGGCTGAATGGGAGATGCCAGAGAGTAATGGTGGATGGCTGATTGTCAGGTTCGAAGCCGGTGACCAGTGGGGTGCCTCAGAGATCTGTGTTGGGTCCACTGTTGTTTGTCATGTACATCAATGATCTAGATGATGGGGTGGAATATTGGATAAGTAAGTATGCAGGTGATACTAAGATAGGTGGCGCTGTGGATAATGAAGTAGATTTTCAAAGTCTACAGAGAGATTTGGGCCATTTGGAAGAGTGGGCTGAAAGATGGCAGATGGAGTTTAATGCTGATAAGTGTGAGGTGCTACATCTTGGCAGGACAAATCAAAATAGGACGTACATGGTAAATGGTAGGGAATTGAGGAATGCTGTGGAACAGAGGGATCTAGGAATAACTGTGCATAGTTCCCTGAAGGTGGAATCGCATGTAGATGGGGTGGTAAAGAAAGCTTTTGGTGTGCTGGCCTTTATAAATCAGAGCATTGAATATAGGAGTAGGGAAGTAATGTTAAAATTGTACAAGGCATTGGTGAGACCAATTCTGGAGTATGGTATACAATTTTGGTCGCCTAATTATAGGAAGGATGTCAACAAAATAGAGAGAGTACAGAAGAGATTTACAAGAATGTTGCCTGGGTTCCAGCAACTAAGTTACAGAGAAAGGTTGAACAAGTTAGGTCTTTATTCTTTGGAGTGCAGGAGGTTAAAGGGGTACTTGATTGAGATTTTTTAAATGATGAAAGGGATAGACAGAGTTGACGTGGATAAGCTTTTCCCATTGAGGGTAGGGAAGATTCAAACAAGAGGGCATGACATGAGAATTAAGGGACAGAAGTTTAGGGGTAACATGAGGGGGAACTTCTTTACTCAGAGAGTAGTGGCTGTGTGGAATGATCTTCCAGCAGAAGTGGTGGAGGCAGGATCGATTTTAACATTTAAAAGTAAAGTGGATAGGTATATGGACGGGAAGGGAATGGAGGGGTATGGTCTGAGTGCAGGTAGATCGGACTAGGGGAAAATAAATGGTCGGCACGGACTGGAAGGGCCGAGAAGGCCTGTTTCCGTGCTGTAATTGTTATATGGTTATAATGATAAAACTTGAGCTCGTCGACAGATGAATCTTCGTAATGCAAGAATGCAGGAGTCTGTGTCAAGTGTAGATGCAACTTCAAGATGTACCATGCAAGTGAAAATGACCATACTTTTTCACAAGACTTCGTCCGCTCTTGAATTCTATAGGAACGAAGTAATCTACTCCTACATCTGTAAATGGTGGTTTATCAGGTAAAATCCTTTCCAGAGCTAAGTCTGCCATTTTTTGTTCTCCAATTTTTCCATGCTGTCGTCTGCACACAGTAGATTTTTTTAATATCTTTCTTGCAGCTGAGTTAGCTTTGATAATCCAATATTTCTTACAAAGTTACGACAGCATGTGATTTCTTCCTCCATGTTCAATCTGTTCATGGGTATGTTGTAACAGTAGTGTTGAAATGTGAAAGCCCTTGGAGAGAATAATAGGATGCCTTACAGACTTGCATCTTTTCTCCTCCTCTCCTTTAGTTTACCAGGATCCTTATCAAAGATACCTACAGTAATCTTTCTTTTTTGAGCCAACAGCAAGAACCTAGTCCTGGCTTTAAGAAACCATGCCACCACAGTCCTCGGCTTATTCCACAATGAGAAATGGGTAATTAAATCATTTATTGGGTTGGATGAATCATTAACAATAACATTCACTGTGAAGTTTTGCTTGATTTCCAGATCATTAGCAGATATTTCAGATTCCATTTTAAGCATTGGCCATTCTCTATCTGGCTTACAGAGAAACTCTGGTCCCTTGATCCATCTCTTATTGCTTAAGAAGCGATCTGCTGTCTTCTTCTTCTTCTTGTGTATGGCGTGCACAGCCTAAAGTTGTAGGACAACTTGTTCTATTTGATCTTATTCGATTGTGCATGCCGGGTTGATTGCATTCGTCTAAACAGGACTGACCACGTGAAGGTTGCAATCTTCAACCCCGGTCTACTGTAGGTCCTCTAGAGGCTTCATCTGCAGGATTTTCCTTTGTGTTAACGTATATCTACTGTGAAACATTAGCAGCACCCCTTACATAAGAGATTATGTTTGCTACAAATGTTTGAAAGCGTTTTTGTTGTTTAAATATTTAAGCATTGTTGTACTATCAGTCCAGAAGTTAGCTTCCTCCTGCTGAATCTGTACTTCTTTTTGCAGCATTATGTCAATTTTGACAGCTAAAACTGCTGCTGTAAGCTCCATTCTGTGAATCGTCATTTACTTCAATGGTGCCACTCTGGCCTTTCCAATTAAGAGTGCAACGTGTACTTCATTGTAATCATTTTCCAGTCTTGGATATGAAACAATACCGAGGCCACTTGCACTTGCATCTGGAAAGTGATGCAGCTGTGTATATCTGATTTGACCAAAGTTTGTAGGCTTAATGCACCGGTCTACTTTGAATGCCGATATCTTGTTGAGATCTGCTAACCATTCTGTCCATCGCTGAGAAAAGGTTTGCATTATACTCTCGTCCCATCCAAGTGTTTTCTTACAGATCTCCTGCATAATAACTTGGCTAGCAGAGTAAATGGTGCAAGAAATCCCAAAGGGTCGTATACAGAACCAACCGCGGATAGGATGCCCCGTCTTGCACATGGTCATTCATGAATCGAGATTCTGAATTTGAATCCATCTGTTACAACACACCAGTGAAATCCCAGTACTCTTTCCATAGGCAGATTGTCTTTGTCCAAATCCAACTTCTTGCCTCTGTTATCTGGTGGAATGATTTCCAATACAGCACGGCTGTTGCTGATCCACTTTGATAGCATGAATCCTCCCTTCTGGCAGAGGGAAGTCAGGTGTACGACCATTTGAATTGCCTTTTGATCCGAAAACATAGATTTTAAACAATCATCCACATAGAAGTTGTTCTTTACTGTGTTTATCACTTATTCTAGAAAGTGAGCTTCATTGGCATCAGTGGTCCTCCTTAATGCAAAGTTTGCCCAACTTGGTGATGACACTGCTCCAAAGAGATGTACCTTCATCCGGTATTCAACAAGATCTTGCTGTGCATCCCCATCAGGCCACCGCAGGAAACACAAATAGTCATCATGCCTTTCTGATATTTTAACTTCATGAAACATTGCTTTAATATCAGCCATCCTGTGTATGGCTGGATGAGAACTCCAATCTCAAGAAGAAGAATAAGAAGAAGAACTCCAATGAGTGAATTAGTAAGGTCTGGACCCAGCGGCAGTTGGCAGTTAAGTGATGTTCCTTTGAAGACTGCTGCACAGTCAAATATCACCCTTGAGGTCCCTTTCATTGAGTGATACACCCCATGGTGTGGGATATACCAAAGCACAAGAGTCAAGTCAAGAGTGTTTTATTGTCATATGTCCCAGATGGGACAATGGTGGTCACAGTGGCACAGCGGCGGAATTGCTGCCTTACAGCAAATTGCAGCGCCAGAGACTCGGGTTCCATCCCGACTACGGGTGCTGTCTGTATAAAGTTTGTACGTTCTCCCCATGATCTGCGCGGATTTTTCTCTGAGATCTTCGGTTTCCTCCCACACTCCAAAGACGTACAGATTTGTTGATTAATTGGCTTGATAACAAAAATGTAAAAAATGCAAAACATTGTCAAGTCCCTCAGTGAAGTTCATATATTGCTTCACAATGAGATCAGAGTGTTTTTGGTTGTGCGGACGTATCAAATCCACCCTCCACTAAATAATGCAAGTAAACAGTAGCAGATTGCCTCGCCCGTCCAGTCCACGGGCTGCCTCCCCATGTGTAATCCGCTCCAAAGCTACAGAGCAGTTGTAAACAAAGATTATAGAGGAGCAAGATGCATTAGAAAGTTATTAGATTTATTTGTAATAGATCTTTACTTACCTCTCGATCTCTCTCTATCCCCTCTCTCCCCCTCTTGATCTTTCTCTCCCCTTTCTTTTCTCGATCTCTCTCTCCCTCTCTATCTTTCTCTTCCTCTCTTCTCTCGATCCTTCTCTTTCTCTCCCTCTCTTTTCTCGATCTCTCTCACTCTCTTCTCTCTCTCCCCTCTCTTCTCTCGATCCCTCTCTCCCCTCTCGATCTCTCTCTCCCCATTTCTCTCGATCTCCCTCTCCCCTATCTTCTCTCAATCTCCCTCTCCCCTCTCTCTCCCTCCCTTTTCCCCATTTTCCACCATTTCCCTCGCATCTTTCCTCCCCAGCCCCCACCTTTGCGTAGTTTCCCTTGCATTGTATTGCACAGCTTCCCTTGTATTGTTTTAACACACACTGTGCACAAAATTACAGGCACACACAAACACACATTCATATAAATATATGGTGGGACAGATAGAAGAGTTTATTAAAATCTTCTTACAAAGACCATTATGTAATTTATTTCTATCTCTTTTGGGCCTAAGGCATAGCAGGGCTGCCAACTCTCACACAGAGGGAAGGGAGGGAGAGAGATAGATCGAGAGGGGAGAGAAAGAGATCGAGAGGGGAGAGAGAGCGATCGAGAGGGGAGAGAGAGCGATCGAGAGGGGAGAGAAAGAGATCGAGAGGGGAGAGAGAGCGTCGAGAGGGGAGAGAGAGCGTCGAGAGGGGAGAGAGAGCGTCGAGAGGGGAGAGAGAGCGTCGAGAGGGGAGAGAGAGGGTGATCGAGAGAAGAGAGGGAGATAGCGAGAAGAGAGGGGATAGAGAGGGATCGAGAGGTAAGTAAAGATCTATTACAATTAAATCTAATAACTTTCTAATGCATCTTGCTTCTCTATAATCTTTGCTTGCAACTGCTCTGTAACTTTGGAGCGGATTACACAGCGGGAGATCGAGAGACAAAGATTATGGAGAAGCTTAGTTTCCCAGTAGACGCCATAGTCGACGCAATCTCTGGTCCGCTAATATGGCGTCGACAATCACACACGTGATAATACGCCTTTTCCACTGAGTGGCGCATCTTGCTCCTCTAGAATCTTTGGTTTACACTCCAGCGGTATGAACATTGACTTTTTTATGTAGTCCTTGCTTTTCCCCTCTTTCCCCTCCCCTTCCCAGCTCTCCCACACCCCACTGTCTCAGCCTCTTCCTTTCTTCTTCTCGCCGCTCCCCACCCCCACATCAGTCTGAAGAAGGGTCTCGACCCGAAATTTCTTTGCTTCAAAGATGCTGCCTCCCCCGCTGAGTTACTCAGCATTGTTGTCTGCCTCCGAGTTGTGCAAAGGTTTGTGCAGTTTCGCCACTGCAGGACCCCCATCTGCTGTTAGAAACCGGTACTGCAGGATCGGCCGATGTATTAACCCGTTTCCCTCGGGTAAAGTGAATCTGGGGCAGGGCGAATGAACAGATTCCGATGCTTTCGAGGCTGTCAGCGACTTGGGAGCAGTGGCGGTGACATGAACGTAATCCGGGACGACGAGAGAAAAGACTAGGGATGACCACAAGCTGCCTGGAGATCTAAATGTAATAACAAATTGCACTATTATTAGTGTTAATTGTTCATTAACTTAAACGTGTATACGATAACACATTCCATAAACATTACACCTTCTTATTGTGGAATTCTTTAAATGGTTGATAATTATCGGTAGTCATGGGTTGGTTGGCGCTGCAGGGACATCACCTACTGCACGTCCCTGATTATCCTCTGAGTGGTTCTTTCAATCACTTTGAATCAGACGTGTGTCTTAAGAACATTGTGGTCAGCGATTTTCGGACCCGTTTATTTTTTAGATTATATTTTTGGGATTATATTTCAATGGATATTTTTAAGGCAGAGATAGATAGATTCTTGATTAGTACAGGTGTCAGGGGATATGGGGAGAAGGGTTAGATAGATCAGCAATGATTGAAATGGCGGAGTGGACTTCATGGGCTGAATGGCCCAATTCTGCTCCTATCACTATTTAAGGTGGGTTGGGAGACTTAAATTTGTGTCTCTGGGTTCCTCATTGGATAACTAATCGCTGGCTCAACACCTCACGCCGACTGCCATTTGCTGCCTTGAGTTAACCAGTTTCCACAGAATTGCGGCCCTTCAGTTAATACTCAGGCATAAAACCGGGATTCAAGGGCCTGTCCTACTTTCACGATCTAATTCACAACCTTTTTTTACTCGTGGACATTTTTCATCATGTTGAAAAGAAGCCCCGACCCACTTGATGCCACGAGTACCTACGACTAGCACCACGAGTTACCCACGACCTCCTACGGCCTGTGAAGAACATGTTGCGAGTATGAGTCAAGGGCAACCTCGGCAGAGGTCGTGAAAGTGGGACATTGTAATGTATAGCGATTTAGTTTATTGTCATGTGTACCATGGTACAGGGAAAAGTAATTGGGGAAGCTCCCGGCAGGCGCTGAGGAGTCATCTGGGGTGGACCAAACGGCGTTGAGGACGGGGTCGGTGATCGAAGTCGAGGAAGGCGCTGCTGGTCGAGGATGGATGTCGGCGGTCGAGGGCAGGCCTGCAGAGGGTGCCATCAGGTCGGCAGGCTCGTGTGCGTGCAGGAGGTTGGACGCGCGGATATCTCTGGATAGACGTTATGGGTGACGTTTCGGGTCGAGACCTTTCTATGAGAAGCACCGAGCACATTGTCTAATAAACACAAACTTTCTATTCGGTTCTTGTGATTGTTCCTGGTCGTGCGAATTATCCAAATTCAACCAGAGGGTATTACATTTATCTATTGCACTAACCCAGTATTTCCCAAAGTGGAGCACGTGTGCCCCCAAGGTTACGCGAAAGATCTTCAGTGGGTACGCGGCAATTTTCAGCTATGTACTACTGAAACATAGATTCGTCATTAGAAAAAGATAAAACACAGGGAAGAGGTTTACAGGCAGTCTGCGTGTGCTGGGATCGGAGGGATTCACATGGTGGAGGTGGCGGGGAGTTGCGTCTGGAGGCTGGGAGTCGCCGCAGAGTCTATGGAGAGGAAGTGACCGGTCACACTGTCCCTGGAGTCTGGAGCATCCAGCGAGATGGTGGGTTTGATGCACTCACCGCCCCTCCATCCCGTCTCCCCGCCCGTCGCCGCCAGACACCTCCCTCACCTCTCTCTCGGGTACATCGTGTCTGTATCTGTGCTGCTTCCCGCTCTCGTTCGCTGCTTTAACGCTTCATCTCCCTCACTGCCAGTTTCCATCCAGCTCCCACTTTCCTCTGCTCGAGCCCCGACTCTTCCCTTCGCTTTCCCGCCGTCTCTGTCTCCGTTTCAAAGGAAACGCGAGTGACATTCCAGGCCCGCGGCCGCCATCGGCTGCCTTGTTTATCCACGACCCCTTTCGCGCATCGGAAATGAAATATTCCCTCCAAGATCGAGTGCGTACAGCAACAACACATTTCTGAGGTATTGTGGAACAGCGGGTATGGTAAATGGTAGAGAATTGAAGAATACAGTTGAACAGAGGGATCTGGGAATAACCGTGCATAGTTCCTTGAAGGTGGAATCTCATATAGATAGGGTGGTAAAGAAAGCTTTTGGTATGCTAGCCTTTATAAATCAGAGCATTGAGTATAGAAGCTGGGATGTAATGTTAAAATTGTACAAGGCATTGGTGAGACCAAATCTGGAGTATGGTGTACAATTTCGGTCGCCCAATTATAGGAAGGATGTCAACAAAATAGAGAGGGTACAGAGGAGACTTACTATTTCCCTTTGAGAATAGGGAAGATTCAAACAAGAGGACATGACTTTAGAATTAAGGGACAGAAGTTTAGGGGTAACATAAGGGGGAACTTCTTTACTCCGAGAGTGGTAGCGGTGTGGAATGAGCTTCCAGTGGAAGTGGTGGCGGCAGGTTCGTTGGTATCATTTAAAAATAAATTGGATAGGCATATGGATGAGAAGGGTATGGAGGGTTATGGTATGAGTGCAGACAGGTGGGACTAAGGAAAAAAAGTTGTTCGGCACGGACTTGAAGGGCCGAGATGGCCTGTTTCCGTGCTGTAATTGTTATATGTTATAGGATTATATGGTTATATGGGTAGAGTCAATGTCTCACAGGGCCGGAGACCACGGTTATCCAATGACCACCTGACCTCTGGTGCTGTCTGTTCGGAGTATTCACGTTCTCCCCGTGACCACATAGGTTTCCTTCAGGTGCTCCGGGATTCTCCCACATATAATAAGTGAATTTTGTGACCTGTTACGACACCTGTGGCTCAAACCAAATGCATGGCTTAAAATTTGGAATAAAAATAGAAATTGCCCCACATCCCACAGACATGCGGGTTTGTTGGTTAATTGGCCTCTGTAAATTGTCCTTTGTATGTAGGGAGAGTTGCGACATTTAGCACAGTGCCATCTGCTTATAATGTGCATTGGAACAGTGGGCTGTGGCTCAGACTGAACCACGCCAAAGCTATTGCAATGTTATTTATGTATTCGGTGCTAAATCATGCTTTGGAAGTTGTGGGGGTGTCGTGGAGGTGTTTGGAGAGCTATATAATCACGTACAAAATGCCAGAGGGAAAGAGCACTTCGGAGACACAAGCGCTTAAGATTTTTTTCAATCCCAGAGTCAAGAGTGTTTTACTTTCACTTGTTCCAGACAGAACAATGAAATTCTTACTTGCAGCAGCACAACATATTCACCCTTATTAAAAAAAGGACCTGCAGGCTGATGACGGATCTCGACCCGAAACGTCTCATTTTCCTTTTCTCCAGAGATGCTGCCTGACCGGCAGAGTTACTCAGCTTTGTGTGCCTTCGGTGGGCCGAAAGGCCAGTCTACACCAAACCTTGTTCTGTTGATCGCAAGCAGGACTGCTTGCACATTTTGGTTATGGCGCTAGATGGCAGCAACGCCACGTGGTCCGCCAAAGACCAGCCGTAATTTAGATAATTAACTTTGACAATTGCATGAACAGCGGGAATATGAATTAATATGTGACTATGGTGACCTATTACCACTCACGCGGCCCAAACCAAATGCATGACCTAAAATGTTGAGGCGTTCAAATGTGGAATAAAATCAAAAATTGTCCCCAAATACACAGCCGGTCAGGCTAGGTGAAACAGATGTCCCATAATTATTATCTCTTCCACAGTTAACAATAGACCATTGTGGGCTCAATTTTTCCATAGACAGCTGGACTTTGACCACAAACGCACTGACTCCAACAGCGACCCAGGCTGTGCCTACTCCAGCCCAGCCTCCTGTGAGGATGCCATCCCCTTCTCTCAGTTCCTCCGTCTGCGCCGCATCAGTGCTCAAGATGAGGTGTGCAGGAAGGAAATGCAGATGCTGGTTTAAACCGAGGATAGACACAAAATGATGGAGTAACTCAATGGGACAAGCAGCATCGCTGGAGAGAAGGAATAGGTGACGGTCGAGAATGAAAGGTCGAGACCTTTCTTCAGAGTGGTTCGGGATCACAGAGGGGGAGCAGCAAGAGGTTTTCGTAGCACACAGCTAATCCGAGAGAGAGAGAGAGAGTACCAAACGCAGGCTTTTGGGCAGCGGTAGGGATGGAGATTCGGAGTGGATTTCATAAGGAATGTGCAGCATGCATAATCTGTGTGGTAATATTTATATAGTAGAGACACATTAATCTACAGAAACTGCGAGGGAACTGTGAGGGTGAGGTCTGTATTTTACCGGATTACATGCAAAAACGAAGAATGTTACCGTCCCTTGATACGTGACAATATAGTATAATTGAATCATTGAGTTGGATTCAAGTTTGCACATTAGACTGTTAAATAAAATAACGGTGTTTGCTATAGAACGAATGTTATCGTGCGGCCTAATATAATGAACAATTCACGATAGGAAACACTGATGTATTTAGTTTAAGGGAATGAAATTTACCCGAAGCTGATTTCAAATGACATCGGCTCTCTGGTCAGGGCTGTGATTGACGGGGCTGAGCTCCGCCTCTCCTGCAGTTCAGCGAAAGAAAGTTCTGCGGTGCAGGGAAGGGGAATGCGTTTTGAACCAGGAAGAGGAGGAGTTATGAGATTCGAGCCTAGAGGAAGAATGACTTCGAACGACCAGGTCGGGAATTGGACCGCGGAGATAATTTGTCCCATCTGCCTGGATTTCTTCACCGATCCGGTTATACTGGAGTGCGGGCACAACTTCTGCCGTTCCTGTGTCACACAGAGTTGGGACAGGGAGGGGAGAAACTCCTGCCCGGAATGTAGAGAGGAGTTTTCAGACCGCACACTCAGGGTGAATCGGGCCTTGGTGAGTCTGTCCGAGAGAGCTCGAATACTGAGCCTGATTCGGACAGAAAAGGCAAGTAAGCTTCAGTGCGAGGAACATCAGGAAGAACTGAAGCTGTTTTGTGAAACTGACGAGAAGCTGATCTGTGTGATTTGTGCAGCCGGGCGGGAACACAAGTCTCACAGCTTCACGCTGATAGCAGAAGCTGCTGAATTCTACAAGGTAGGCTCCGACCACAGGTGAACACGAGGGAGAGGACTGAACTTGATTGCCTTCCCTCACAGTGGGAAACGGTGATTCCGCTTTGGGGGATGTTTTATGTTAAATTCTATAGTGTTGTGTTTATCTTATTTGTGGGCTGCATGGTAACTGCACCAATTGATGCATGTGCCCAAAAAAGTGCTTTGTCCTTTGGTAAAGCAAATCGATGTTGATCGCATCATTGTTTAATTCCTTTTTTTAAATTGTCTAACACTTTTATTCGCTGATTTTCAAACATTATGCCAGGATCAGGTGAAAGCTTCCTTCCAGTCTCTCACAAAAAAGGAATTGGGGGTCCAGCAAATGGAGCAGCAACAGAAAAGGAAGATTTCTGGAATTCTGGTGAGGCTTTCCAGTTTCGATTTCCTGATCTTTTGTAGATTTGATCCCTGTGATGCATGTAATAAAAAGGCAGCCTGCACGCCTTCTCCCTGTGAGTGCATCGTATTCCTTCCACTTCTTCATTACACGCTGGTTCAATGATCAATTGGCAACTGTAAATTATCCCTGGGAAAATGGGTGGTGGGCAGATGAATTGGAATTAAAGGGCATGGGAAAAGGAATAGGCAGCAGGGAATTGCATTGGGGTTGAGGATTGATAGGTTATAAGATTACCGTCACGATATTTCAGAAGCATTTGGACAATGAATTGAATTGCCAAAACAAATTAAAAATGCACCGGACAAATGTCACGACAATTAGACAATAGGTGCAGGAGTAGGCCATTCAGCCCATTGAGCCAGCACCACCATTCAATGTGATCATGGCTGATCATCCACAATCATTACCCCATTCCTGCCTTCTCCTCATATCGCCTGAGTCCGCTATCTTTAAGAGCCCTGTCTAGCTCTCCCTTGAAAGTGTCCAGAAAATCGACCTCTACTGCCCTCTGAGGCAGAGAATGCCACAGACATACAACTCTCTGTGTGAAAAAGTTTTCTTTATTTCATTATTTTTTGAAATTTAATCTGTCAAAGTCGTGAGGAAATACAATCAGTGACATTACATATTGATCTTCACCTTTCATTTCCCAGGAACAGTCATTCAACCTTCAGTCCAAGATCACATCCCAGTTTGCTGAACTGCACCAGATTCTCACTGAGAAAGAGCAGCGCGTACTGGCAGATATCCGAGCGGAAGAGAAGAAGATTCTAAATTCAATGGAGAAAAATCTGGGAGAGATTCAAGAGAATTTAAAATCTATTCAAGAGGACCTCTTAAAGTTGCAGCAACAGATGGATCAAAAAGACAGTGTGGTGTTTCTGAAGGTGAGGGGTTACACTACAGTTTGGTGAAGTGAAAGTCACAATATAGTGGGTGATATTTTTGAAATAAATGCTGCATTTACCAGTAATTCAGAACTGGGTAAATGTTTCAACTGTTGCAGCTGTTGTTGTTCCCGAACTAATTGTCCTCCCGTACAATCTATGGGATCTCAGGAATGCCTGGCCGGAATGTAGAGAGGTGTTTGTATTCTTTAGCCTTTAGAACAATGACAGGTGGTCCTATATCTGATCCCAAGGACCACGAATGGACACAGGGCAGTAAATCTCTGGGATTCTCCAACCAAGAGATTCTGAGAGGTTTTACATGTTATACGTATTTAAACCAGGGGAAGATACATTTTGAACATTCATGAAATTGAAATCGAAAGGAATGGGGCAAAGAGGAGGAGTTCAGTCCTGGGCTAGATTAGCCATGACCACATTGTGGAGATTAACATTGTAATCTAGAACGTCACATCAGATTGATCATCTATATCTGGTTCCCATCAGCAGTGGGTGGTCACCTTGGGGGAATTTGCTCTGTTTGTTTTGTCCATCTTGTTTCACCATCACGCATCCCATTCTCCATCATAGACAGGCCATTTGGCCCATCCTATCCAGTCAAGATTTTTGTCCCACTCATCATCCCTCCCATATACTTTCCACACCCGGTAACAATACCATGAATTCCAGGCGCCCTAACGTGTTTATCTCTGCTGTTGGCTTCAGTCCCTCCAATGCAAGTGAGGTCCATGTTCTCATGACTGCATTACTTTTGGTATTTATTGAAGACCACGTTACATTTCAGCTTTGATTATTGGCCTCCCTTTCGATTTGAGATATTATTTCATCCCCGCCCATTTAAATCCACAATATTAAATTCAGTCTCATCATTCCTGACATCTTCTCCAGATGAAATCCCACGACCTGCCCAGTCTTTTCATTCAGTTCCATCTTCTCATTTATGGTGTAATTCTCATGAACATTCCTTGTGCTTTCCCCCATCGTTCTACATCTCTGCAGCAATATACGCTTTCTGACTGCATGACAGTGGTGATAAGAGTTGGGAAATGGGAATTATCCGAGGGTTTCAGAAATTTGGTGAAATTCCCGCTGACGGGATGAGGACTATCCATCTCAATCAATTGAGATTTGTGTTTTATATCTTTCAGGAGGAAGCTGGTCGCAAGCGAAGGTAGGACATTGTCTTGATGGAAATATTGTAAGTTTTTGTGGATCAACTCAAAACATTTCTAATGTGTAGTTTATAACCAGCTGTTAAATATTTCCAGGGTTCGTGATGAAACCAAACCACTGTCGGTGGTAGATGAAGCATTGCAGATTGAAAAGTTTAATTGCCCTGTTTTCTTGAACACGACATTCAAGCAAGGTAATTCAACCTTTCCCATTATTCTTGTTTCTGACATCTTTAAGCCATACACCGTATCATTTCCCAGCCTCGCACAGCCCAGCTTTAACTTCTCCCCAAAATCCATAAACACAACTGTCCTGTTCCACTGAAATGATTTCCACGTACCTCGACTCCATTCTATCCCCCCTGGGTCCAATCCCTACATGACCTATGTCCTATGTCACATGCCTTCGTCCCTTTAATGACTTCCGCTTTCAGAGTTCAGATCTCTGATCTTTATTATGGACGTTCAGCCACTCAACACCTCCATCCCCCAACAGGAAGGCCTGCATTTCTTCTTCAACCACAGAACCATCCAATTTCCCTCTACTATCACTACTCCACCTAGCGGAGTTGGTTCTCACTCTTAATGTCTTCTCCTTTGAATTCTCCTACTTCTTCCAATGCCCTTTCCCCGAACTCTATCTCCATTACATCGATGACTGCATTCACTTGCAGGTTCACTTGCACCTCCTCCAACCTCTACTGTATCCATTGTTCAAGATGTGGACTCTTATACATTGATGAGACCAAACGCTGAACACCTTTGCTCAGTCTGCCTGAACCGACCAGATCTCTCGATTGCTGAACACTTTATTTCTCCTTCCCATTCCTACACAAACCTTTCTGTCCTAGATCTCCTCCATGGTCAGAGTGAGGTTAAACACAAATTGGAGGAACAGCATCTCGTATTTCGTTTGGGCAGCTTACAGCCCATGGTATGAAATGTTAATTTCTCTAACTTCAGGTAGCCCCGGCATTCTCTCTCTCTCTATCCCTCCCCCACCCAAGTCGCACTAGTTTCTCGTTTTCGCCAAATAAACAGCTAACAATGGCCGGTTTCCGATATCATAGTTATTTTTTGCTTATCTTTCATTCATTATTCTTTATGTCTTTACATCATCGCCTTTATCTCTTGTTTCCCTTATCCCTAACCAGTCTGAAGAAGGGTCTCGAACCGAAACTTCACCCACTCCTTCTCTCCTAAGATGCTGCCTGTCCCGCTGAGTTCCTCCAGCTCTTTGAGTCTATCTTCGGTTTAAACCAGCATCTGCAGTTCATTTCTATACATCTTTAAGCAATACATAGATGCAAAGATTAATTCTGTTGTGGACTGAAGGGAAATTGGAGATTTGATCTACCATTAAACTCATCAGCTGGGAAGGGATCATAAAGTCAGAGGTGTAGACTCTCCTGCCTTTGATAAAATACTGCTCCTATTCACCTTATCTGGGCACCTTATATAGATCTTATACACATCTATAAAAACACCCAGATGGGCTCCAAAGACAAATATCCCTGCCTGTCCAACGACTCCTTATAATCCAGCCCTTCAGACCTGATGAAATGATAGTAAATCCTTTTGCACCCTCTCAAAATTGCTAACAACCTATTGTATCCAATGCTGTAATGAATATACTGACCTATGAAAGTATGAGTGACAAACACATTCTTCACCACCCTGCCTTCACTGTTGCATCTTCCATGGCACTGTGTACCTGCAGCCTGAGATCTCTCAGTTCTATAAAGTGCCCCGTTTTACTGTGTATGTCCTGCCCTGGTTTGTCTCGGCAAAGTGCATCACCTCACCTTCACATGAATAAATCCCACCTGCCGTTCCTGAGCCCATTGGCCCAGTTCATAGGGATCCCATTTACTCTCAGATAACCTTCTTCACTCTCCACAATGTCACCAATTTTAGTTTCAGCTGCAAACTGACTAACCGTGCAACCTACATACACACCCAATCATTGATATGAATATTGAACAAGTGGACTCTGTCCCCAGTCTGTAAAATGACCCTCTACCAACATCCTCTGTCTGTGACCTTCAGGTAAATGTTGTATTCCATCGGCTAGTTCACCCCGGATTCCATGAGATCCAGGGATGAACTTCCAGAGCGGCCTCTCATAATGTGGGCTGCACCATAAGGAGACGTTACTACAAGCAGAGACTGTGGAATCTTTGGAATTCCCTGCACTCTGCTAAGATGAGGGGGGATCTTATAGAAACATATAAAATTATAAAAGGACTGGACAAGCTAGATGCAGGAAAAATGTTCCCAATGTTGGGCGAGTCCAGAACCAGGGGCCACAGTCTTAGAATAAAGGGGAGGTCATTTAAGACGGAGGTAATAAAATACTTTTTCACCTTGAGAGTTGTGAATTTATGGAATTCCCTGTCACAGAGGGCAGTGGAGGCCAAATCACTGGATGGATTTAAGAAAGAGTTGGGTAGAGCTCTAGGGGTTAGTGGAGTCAGGGGATATGGGAAGAAGGCAGGCACGGGTTATTGATAGCGGACGATCAGCTATGATTACAATGAATGCCGGTGCTGGCTCGAAGGGCCAAAAGGCCGCCTCCAGCACATATTTTCTATGTTTCTAAGAACCACGGTTGTACATTAGAGAGTCAGGCCCTTCGGCCCATCACGTCCATGTCCACCTTTTCCCCAGCTATACCAATCGATTTGCCCACATTTCATCGGTATTCTTCTATACCTCACCTATTTAAATAACTCCAAGATAGTGACTATATCTTACTCCGTCACCTCCTCTGTAGCATGTTCCAGATATCACACACTCTCAGTGTAAAGAAAACTTCCAACTCAGATCCAGTTTAAAATTCCTTGCTCTGAAGATAAACCTGCACTCTCTTCATCTGACATTCCTGCATGCGAATACAATATTGATATTCTACCCGATATCCTGCTGCAGACTTTGACAACCATCCCCACTATCCACAATTTTTGAGTCCTCCACAGACTTACTAATCACACCTCCTGCATTCACATCCAAGCCATGAACATATAACATAAACAGCAAAGGTTGCAGCACCGATCTCTGCTGCACTCCACCAGTCACAGACCTCCAAGCAGAAAAATGATCCTTCTACTGCTACCTACTACCTCCAACCACCAAGCCAATTTTGGATCAATTTCACCAGTTCGCCTTGGATCCCACATGCCTTCACATTCTGGACCAGCCTTACATGCTGAACATTGTCAAGTCCCTCAGTGAAGTTCATACATTGCTTCACAATGAGATCAGTGTGTTCTTGGTTGTACACACCCTTAAATCCACCCGTGAATCCCCTCTCTTTCAGCGACCCTACAACCACAAGTCTCCACCCATTCTGTCCGACACCCGATCATTCAACCTCTGCTTCCATGGTCCAAGCCACCCTTCCCTCTCTCTCACCCTCCACTCAAAGAAACGGGGTCAGGTCATCTGGCCCCTCATGTCTCCCCCCCCCACCATTCACTGTGATCATGGTGATTCCTCCCCACACCTCTTTAACAACCTCAAATTGCCACTCACCTCAATATGCTCTTGCTCAGATCTGCCTCTGAATAGTTCAAGAAGGAACTGCAGATGCTGGAAAATCGAAGGTAGGCAAAAATGCTGGAGAAACTCAGCGGGTGCGGCAGCATCTATGGAGCGAAGGAAATAGGCAACATTTCGGGCCGAAACCCCTGCCTATTTCCTTCGCTCCTTAGATGCTGCCGCACCCGCTGAGTTTCTGCAGCATTTTTGTCTACCTTCCATATCTGAATAGCCCGCTTCATTCCTCCATCCCCACGCAATCTCGCAATCCTCCTCACTCTCCGCACTCTTCCTCCCCGTCCACCCTCCCTCGCCTCATGAAATTCCCCTCTCCATCCCTGGATAGAAACTCTTGGAAAGATGTCAGTTATCCATCCGATGTGGTTGCGGTGAAGTCCAGGCAAGGTTTCAGTTGTCCTACTGTGCCTGAGGCCGAGCGGCTTCTCCCCCGGTCCTGGGGCCGTGCTGCCCAAGTCTCCCCCCGACCCACAGGGACTTTCTGATTCTCTGCTTCTCCCCCCAGTCTCTGTCACCCTGGATGTGGAAACAGCGCATCCGTGGCTTGAGGTGTCTGAGGATCGGAAGAGGGTGAGATGGATCCGGATCCGGAGGAGTCTCCCTGACACTGCGAAGAGGTTTACAGGCAGTCTGTGTGTGCTTGGATCAGAGGGATTCACATCGGGGAGACATTACTGGGAGGTGGAGGTGGCGGGAAGTCGGGGCTGGAGGCTGGGAGTCGCTGCAGAGTCTGTGGAGAGGAAGAGTTTGGTCACACTGACCCCGGAGACAGGAGTCTGGAGCCTCGGGCTGTGGGGTGACGAGATTGATGCACTCACCTCCCCTCCATCTCGTCTCCCCGCCCGTTCCATCCCCGGGAGGGTGGGAATTTATCTCAGTTACGAGTCCGGGACAGTTTCATTTTACGACACGGACACCAAGTCCCATCTCCACACCTTCACTGGGAATAAATTCACGGAGAAACTTTATCCTTTCTTATGGCCTTGTGATGGAAACTGGCTGAGAATGTGCTCCGGTTCTGCTCCTGGTATGTAAACGGGTCGGGTCCTGGGATCGGCATCAGGTGATAATATCCTGATCATGTAATAATTGTACTGTAAAATATTTTATTAAGTAAAAGATTACGTTGACTTTTTGGGTTCTGAATAAACTGAAGTTTGCAATTCTATACGATACTGGAGGAGTTGTGGTAATCAGGAAGCCTGCATACCAAACATTTCTGATTGTGCTTGTTATGCGCAAGCAAAAGTCCATTAACAATAGTGGGAGAGAATGTGTTTCCTGGGGACTCGTGAGTTTCTGCTTACATGATGCTTACATTGTTTAATGCGGGATTGCAAACGTTGGCATTTGACTAAGTTCCTGTTGTTTAGAAGTTTTGTGATTGATTTAACGATAGTATGACAAGTGTATCGTATTAGTGGCAAATATACTTTGAATGTGTACAGCCTGTGATTGATGTGTGTTAAATGTCATTTCTGCAACCCTGTACAAACATGTGACTGCATTTCCAAAACGCAACCAAATATCTTGTACGTCTTCATTCATTAGAGTGGTGGCTCAGGGAGTCAAGTGTCTGTTTCATTGACTCTGTATCCCTGACACTCTCGCCAGCTGTTGATCAGTAAAGCTTGAGTCGGTTTATCTGACCCATTGTGAGTTGTCTGTTTTAAGAAGTGAACCTTAACACAGGAGCAGGGCTCAGGGGCTGTGGGGGCGGAAACCGAGTGGACAACAGGCCGGCGCTGAACGGCTCACATTTAATCCCCAAATTCCACGTCGGAAAACCTCAGTGAGCGTGGAAATAAAACCAGGGGGAATGTAAATGTGGGAAGTATGAAATAAACAGCAACTGAAATCAGAGCTGTCTGTCGATCTGCACATTTCAACATGTTAACCGCGTCCGATGTTAAAAGCAACAGAAATACTTTTATAAAATGATTGAAACATTCGCCCTTCCCACGTTCTTTGGAACCGATCTTTGAAAGAATGGGTCCAAAACAAATTCCCGATTCCGGGTGGGAACACGTGGGGATCAGGATCTGCCTGCCTCTCTGCAGAATGCATGTCTTGTTTCAGTCGTACCCACACCCCCTCCCCCACCGCTTTCTCAGGTATATTATGGCGGGTATTTAAGAGTATTTAAAATACATTTGGTGCATGGAAAGACTAGGAGGGGCTTTGGGCCAAACGCGGCAAACGAATCTGACTCCGATTGGACATCTTGGTCGGCATGGAACAGTTGCGCTGAATGTTCTGTTTCCATGCTGTGTGACTATGTCTGTATCGCTGCTGCTCCCTGCTCTCGTTCACCACTTTTATGTTTTATCTCCCTCACTTTCCAAATAGTCTCTACTTTCCTGTGTTTGGTTTCACACTGTCCCCCTCCATTTCTCGGCGTCTGTCTCCATTTATGGGCAAGGGCGAGCAACCAATATCAATTCTAAGCCCACGGACACCTTCAGCTACTTTGTCTACTCACAACTTCAGTTTCATCATTGGAAATGGAGTGTTTAATCCAAGCTCGAGTTTGTGCAACTAAGAACCTTCTTGCATTCACATAATATCCTCACCTATCAAAGGAGACTCCAAGGTGCTTTACTGACAAAATAAAATTGTAATGCAGCCACTATATTGCAATGTAGGAAATGTTGTGATGGTAAATTGCACACAGAAATATTCAAAAACGGAGATTAAAAACAACTTGCAGTCCAGGCACTTGGGGTTTATTTCCATCTTGCAGTATTAGAAGCACCAAGACACACAATGCAGATTAAATCAGTTATTCCATGCGATTCTTGTACGTTATGCACATTATCCAAATTCAATGAAATGATATATCTATTGAATTAATCTAATAATTCAATGGAGTTAATGAACCTTGATCATCCATCCCTGTTGCTTCTCTCCTTCTCCCTAATCCTCGAGGTTGGTCTTTGAATGCCGCTCTCTGCCCTGACATAAGAAGCTCTGAGATTTGGTATAGAAACAAAGAACTTCAGATGCTGGTTTACAACAAACATAGACACAAATGCTGGAGTAACCCAGCGGGCCAGGCAGCATCTCTGGAGGAAACGGATGGGTGACGTTTCGGGTCGGGACCCTTCTTCAGACTAGTGGAGTGAGTAAGGTGGGGGGTGAAGAAATAGAGGCGAGGAAAGTCCAGGACCAATTTAGAGCTGGCCGCAACTTTAGTTTCGTCTGATTTATTGTCATGTATAACGAGGTACAATGAAAAGCTTTTTGTTGCATACTATCCAGTCAGCGGAAATACAATACACGATTACAATGGAGCCATTTACAGTGGAAAGATACATGTTGAGGGAATACAATTTAGTGCAAGGTAAAGTCAGTAAAGTCTGATCAAGGATAGACTGAGGGTCACCAATGAGGAAGATAGAAGGTTCAGGACTGCGTTCTGGTAGTGGTAGGATGATTTGGTTGCCTGATAACCAGGGCCGGCCTTAAGTCGATTGGACCGATTGCTCCCAATTGGGCCCTGCGCTAATTTTCTGTATTTCGTATGGAAATACGAATTCACGTTATTAAATAGATTTTTTTTTAAATTTCACCTTGTTAAACACGGATTTATTTTTAAAACAAACATGGATAAAAACTACTGCACCAGCCATCAGACAAAAACGATTTGTTAACTACTGCTGTTAGCACTTGTTAACAGTCAATAGTTAACAAGTAGTTATACAATGTGTCATCAATGCATTGATCCACATTCCTCAGTAAATGTAATTGTGTTTTGACCAAGTATTAATGACCAAGAATTTCATTCAAAGGAACGCGGCGTCATTAATACTTGGTTCAAACACAATTACATTTACTGAAGAATGTAGATTGATGCATTGATGACACATTGAGAATTTCTTAAAACTCACCATCATGATTGAGGACTCCGGACCGCGAGGTTCTTCTTGGTGTGCAGGGTAGTCATTCACCTACCATCCCACATTGTGTCTCTCTGCCTTTCACTCCCTCCCTCTCTTTCTCTCTCTCTCGCGCGCTCTCTCTCTCCCCCGCTCCCCATCTCATCTCTCACGCTTTCTCAAGCCCTCTCCCTCACCCTTTTGCATCAGCATTCCCGGAATGATTGACGTTTTGAGGTGATGGCTGTATCTGCAGTTCCTTTCTGTTGGGGGGGAGAGTCAATGACTTTTGTTGCCAAGGTTTTAGAGTAAAGCATAACTCACTTCCCCAATATGCTGGACAAACCTGGAAGGTGCATTGCCCTGCGCTGTTTCACAGACCAATGAGTTGGTTCAATGGTTGAAGGGTCTCAACCCAAAACATCACCCAATCTTTCTATCCAGAGATGCTGCCTGTCCCGCCAAGTTACTCCAATATTTTGTGTGTATCTTCGTTTCAATGGTTCAAAGGTTTCCATATTATTAGGAAAATGAGAGGTGAGAAAAGGTACAGAACATTCTGTTCTGGGGTTTGTTCTGTATCTTTTCATACCTCTAGTTTCCCTCTCCCCTGATTCTCAGTCTGAAGAACTGTGTGCAGGATAGTGTTAGTGTGCTTGGGTCGGTGCGGACTCAGTGGGCCGAAGCACCTGTTTCCGCGCTGTATATCTCAACTAAACTAACAAGATAATCTATGGAAAGAAAGCAGAGCATCTTTATTGGTTTATTATGACTTGACAGGGATTTAATATCTCGCACGAGATACCTTCGCAGCACGGTTGCGCAGCGGTAGAGTCGCTGCCTCACAGCGCCAGAGACCCGGGTTCATTCCTGATGACCGGTGCTGTCTGTACGGAGTTTATACGTTCTCCCCGTGACCTGCATTGGTTTTCTCCGAGATCTTCAGTTTCCTCCCACTCTCCAAAGACGTACAGGTTGTAGGTTAAGTGGCTTGGTACAAATGTAATTTGTCACTAGTGTGGTGGGATAGTGTTTGTGTGCGGGGATTGCTGGCCGGTGCGGACTCGGTGGGCCGAAGGGCCTGTTTCCGTGCTATAGCACTAAACTAAACTAGAGCAGATAATCTATGGAAAGAAAGCAGAGCATCTTTATTGGCACGTTATGACTTGACGGGGATTTCAAATCTCGCATGAGATACCTTCAAGAATGGAGCATGCATTTCTATCAGTCATAGAAACAGAAACATAGAAAATAGGTGCAGGAGTAGGCCATTCGGCCCATCGAGCCAGCACCGCCATTCAATATGATCATGGCTGATCATCTAAAATCAGTATCCCCATTCCTGCTTTCTCCCCATATCCCTTGATTCTGCTAGCCCTAAGAGCTAAATCTAACTCTCTCTTGAAAACATCCAGTGCATTGCCCTCCACTGCCTTCTGCGGCAGAGAATTGCACAGATTCACAACACTCTGGGTGAAAATGGTTTTCCTCATCTCAGTCCTAAATGGCCTACCCTCTTATTCTTCAACTCTGGCCCCTGGTTCTGGACCCCAGTCACTCTGGGTGAAGGCCAGGTGGAGCTGACAATGTTTGCGTCGTCCACTTTAAGTAAAAGACAACTGAATTACAGAAGGTTCGAGAAAGAAGCGTATTGATTTATCTTTCATTAGAAGCACGGTTGACATTTGTTACAAAGATAAATCAACGTATATTTCAAGTAATTTAAAAGACACTTCATTAAACGCGGGGACAAGCAGTGTGGAGATTGTTTTCTTCACTGCTTTCAGTGACACGTTCATGGGCTCCACTGAACAATGTAATGAATATCTTCTTCATGTGTCCTCAACTGAGCGTTACACCAATATTTACTTAGCGAGGTCATAGATC
This sequence comes from Raja brachyura, assembly GCA_963514005.1. Next base: position 34,609,091 of record OY740805.1, read on the forward strand.
ACCCTGCAAGAAGCTATAGCCATCATGGTTAGAGTAAAAAGCTTTACTGTTTTTTTTTAAATTGAGAAGAGATATCATCTTAGGTATTAATCGCAGGTCACTTTACCCACTCTGGTCTCAGAGCCGGTGATTCCAACCACGGCAGCCTCCATCCAATGTGACGATAGAGTCAATGCCCAAGGCAGATCACACGTGTTAAACAGAAATTGGTCAGATACTGAGCTTTACACAGTGAGAAATGTTGTGAAATAATCACTGAATTTTATTTTACATGAATGTACCTGCATGTTATACTGTTTAGTTTGGAGATACAGCGCAGATAGTCCACTGAGTTCGCACCGACCAGCGATTTTATTGTTTTACTATTTGCCCAATTATTTTGCGGCCAATTAACCGCTGTCTCTAAGGGGGTTGCGTTCAATCACCAACCAGCTTGCCTTAAAATTTTCGTCCAATCTACAAATCGGTCTCCTGCAATCAGCCGCTGTCTCCAAGGGCATTGTGTCCAATCACATAATGCAGTTTAATGGTAATTAGCAGCTACGGTAAAGGTTGGAAGCCAGCGGAGGTACCGACAGTCAAATGGGAGCAGGAGCGATTAAGACAGTGTATAATCCATAGCAACTAAGTGTGCAATTTCATAATTCTATCTATCATCATATCATATATCATATCATATATATATTAAAACTGTGGCCGACTGCCGCCAACCGTCTGCCGCGTCTCCGCCCTTTGATGTCGCGCTCCGCCGAAACAGAACCCTCGGACGCCGCCGTTTTTCCCACCGGCCCGGACGTTACGCTCGCGCTTTCCCGACGGTGCTCCCCGTCACGTTTGGACGTCGTTACCTACACCATTTTTAATAAAATCCGTCGTTCCCCCCCTCCCCTTTTTCGAAAATCAAACTGCTCTCTCCCTCCCCCTCCACTCTCTCTCCACCTCTTGCCTACCCGTTTCTCCCCCTCTCCTCTCCCCTCCACCTCCCTTTCCTTCCCTCTTCTCCATAACCCCTCTCCTCTCACCTTCCCCTCTCCCCTCCCCTTACCCCACCCCTCTCTAATCCCCTCACCCACCCTCAGGGACATGCTGCCCCACCCCACCCCTGCACATGTGACTAGGGGGACACTGCACCACTTCCCCCACACATGTGACTAGGGGGACACTGTACCGCTTCCCCCACACGTGACTAGGGGGACACTGTACCTCATCCCCCACACATGTGACTAGGGAGACACTGTACCACCTAATATCTCCCACACTTGTGACTAGGGGGACACTGTACCACTTCCCCTACCCCTCTCTCCCTCCCTCCCCACTCTTTCACTTCTCTCTCCCTTCCCCCACCCCACCTCTCTCTCTCCCCCACACTCTCTCTCCCCTCCCTCCCTATCTCCCCCACCCCTTTCCCCTACTCCTCTCTCCCTCTTCCACTCCCTCTCTCCCACTTCCACCATTCTCCCCTACACCTCTCACCCTCCCTCCTCACTTCTCTCGCCCCCATTCCCCACCTTTACCCCTCCCTCCCCCACCCCTCTCTCCCCCCTCCCTACTCTTCCCCCTCCCTCCTCACTCTTCCCCCTCCCCCTATCACTCTCCCCCTCCCCCCACTCTTCCCTCTCTCTCCCCTAGCCCTCTCCCCCTCCCTCCACAATCTCCCTCTCTCTCCCGTTCCCATCCCACCCCTCTCTCAACCCCTCCCTGAACCCTCTCACACCTTCCCCCACACCCCCTCTCTCTCCCCTTCTCCATCTCCCTCTCTCCTCACCACTCCCACCCCCATCTCCCCCCACCCCCTTCCCCTCGCTCTTGCACCACTCCCTGCTACCCATCTTCCCCTCACTCCCCACTCTTCCCCTCTCCCTCCCCACCTCTCCTTTCTCCCTCTCTCACCCCCTTCACTCCCCCCACCTCTCCTTTCTCTCTCTTTCCATCCCCCTCCACTCTCTCTCCACCTCTCCCCTACCCCTCTTTCTCCCCCTCTCCTCTCCTCTCCCCTCCCCTCCACCTCCTTTTCCTCCCTTTCCTCCCTCTTCCCCATAACCCCTCTCCTCTCACCTTCCCCTCTCCTCTCCCTTACCCCACCCCTCTCTACCCCCCTCACCCACCCTCAGGGACATGCTGCCCCGCCCTCCCTCCCCTGCAACCGCACGTTGGGGGAACAGACCCAACGGGTCTGCACTTGGTCTAGTATCTATTAAAACTCTGTGTGTATGTGTGTCATTTTGCCTTTGAAATGTATTTCCTCGAAAACCAGATGGAAAAAGGCAGAATTTTGCTATTTCAGTAGGGATTTAACTTATGATTTCATAAATGCACTACTCTCTAAATTCGGTCAACTATTTCCCCAGATTTTGAATACATTTGTTCATAAAACTCACTTTTAAAAATATAATCGCCGTTTGCCAGCTGCTGACGTCACAATGCCCACATGCCCACTAATCCAGGCCCACCTGCTTCCTGGCCCCGCCCCCCCCGCTGTGGATTGAAGGCGCAGAAAGATCGAGAACGTTCAGCAGAACAAAGATTCTGCAGCTCCATTCCGCTATAGGATCTTTGTTCTGCAGATCTCGGGAGCTCAAACTGGCATCTTTAAACGTGCGCAGTATAAAGAGCACGGCGCGATGCGTGAACGCCTTACAGAACCTGGCCAAGGTCAAGGCAGATGTGACTTTTCTTCAGGAGTGCGGGCTGCCACACCTCCGCTGCTATCGGAGGTGGTCGCGATGGTGGCCCCACGGACTGTCGGTGTGGTCGGGGGGCAATGACTGCCATGCTTCCGGCCTGGGGATTTTGCTGCGGGGAGGGAACTTTGCCATCAATGAGGTCAGGGAGGTGGTTGGGGGGCGGCTCCTTGTGGTGGATGTTATGTATCGTGGCTCTCCGCTCCGGTTGATTAATGTGTATGCCTCACCCACGCAGAGCGAGTGGCTGGCCGTTCTCCAGCAGCTCCAGTGCTGCTGGCCACGTCCCGGCAGCTCGTTCTGGCCGTGACTTCAACTGCATAATTGATGCGGATGGACGATCCGGCAGTGCCTACAGCAGACTGGACAGCACGTCCAAGTTCCTGATGGATATGGTAAAAGATGCAAAGCTGCGCGATGCCTTCAGCGACCCTGCAGGCGGGTCCCAGCCGCGGTTCACCTGGTCGAGATCGGACGGTTTAGCCGGATCTCGGATAGACTTTGTCTTCACGACGAAGACCGTCACGGTGAGACACACTGATCTCACGCCGGTGTTCTTCTCCGACCACTGCCTCCTTCAGGCTTCCTGTCACCTACAGGAGGACCGGAAGCCAGGCAGAGGGACGTGGAAGTTAAACATGAAGTTGTTGACCACAGAGAACATCGAGGAGCTAAAGAGGGACTACGCATGTTGGAGAACGGTGAAGCCCCTCTTTGACTCCCCAACACTCTGGTGGGAAGCAACCAAGGAGAACATTAAGAGGTTCTTCATAAGTAAAGGGGTTCAGAGAGCAAGACAGAGTCAGAGGGAATTGTGCCAAGTCCAGACAGATTTGCAACAACTGCTCCTTCTGCAGTCGAGAGGGGTGGATGTGAGGGAGGAACTTAGAGATGTGAAGGACCGGCAAGCTTGGCTCTTTACCTCTGAATCCTCCAGGATCATCTTCCGATCCAGGGTCCGCCATGTGGCGCAGGATGAGATGTGCTCACGTTTCTTCTTCCATAAGGTTCACAGGGGGAGCTCTGTGATGAACAGCCTTAGAGAGGAGGACAGCTCGGTAGCATCCTCACAGACAGACATGCTGAGGATCTGCAAATCCTTTTACACAGATTTGTATGACCAAAAGGCCATAGACAGTACCTCCTCCCAGAACTTCCTGTCCTCAATCACGGAGGTCTTGGAGGACAGCAAGCGGGAGAGTCTGGACCAACCACTGACCCTAGAGGAGCTGACTGGCTCCATCCGTTCCTTTGACTCGAGTAAAACTCCCGGAAGCGGTGGCTTACCGGCCGAGTTGTATTTTGCTCTGTGGGACTTGATGGGCCAGGACCTGCTAGAAGTGTACAACGACATGCTTCTAGCTGGTAGCATGTCAGACTCCATGAGGAAGGGCAACATCACCCTAATCTACACACAGAAGGGGGAGATGAAGGACATAAAGAATTGGAGACCCATGACACTCTTGAATGTAGACTACAAGATCCTGTCTAAGGCCTTTGCCAACCGGGTCAAGTCTGCTCTGGGACAGGTGATCCACCCGGACCAAACTTGTGCTGTACCTGGCAGGAAAATGTCAGACAGCCTAGCGCTGCTGAGAGATACCATCGCCTACGTGCAGGACAGACGGGTGGATGCCTGCCTAGTCAGCTTGGACCAGGAGAAGGCCTTCGACAGGATTTCGCACACGTACATGAGGGACTTGCTCTCCAAAATGGGTTTTGGGGAGGGAATCAGGAATTGGATCAAACTGCTCTACACCGACATCCGTAGTGCAGTCCACATCAATGGGTGGGAATCAGACCGTTTCCCCCGTAAGGTCTGGAGTCAGGCAGGGTTGCCCTCTCTCTCCTGTCTTGTTTGTCTGCTGTATTGAACCCTTTGCCGAATCCATCAGGAAGGATGCGAGCATAAGAGGAGTGACACTGCCCGGCAGTGGGGGCATTCAAGTAAAAACCTCCCTGTACATGGACGGTGTTGCTGTCTTCTGCTCGGATCCAGGGTTGGTCCGCAGACTGATTAGGATCTACGACCAGTTTGAGTCGGCCACGGGAGCCAGGGTGAACCACAGGAAGAGTGAGGCCATGCTCTTTGGCAACTGGCCCGACAGATCTTCCGTCCCCTTCACCATCAAGCCTGACGTCTTGAAGGTGCTGGGGATCTGGTTCGGGGGGGGGGGGCTGAGGCGTGTAACAAGAATTGGCTGGAGCGGATAGCCAGGGTGGGGAGGAAGCTGGAGCTGTGGTGGCAATGCTTCCTCTCCATAACGGGAAAGAATTTGGTCATCAGGTGTGAGGTGCTCTCGGGCCTGCTGTACTTGGCTCAAGTGTGGCCTGTCCCTCCTTCCTACACCACAGGGATCACCCGGGCCATCTTCCAGTTCATCTGGGGGTCGAGGATGGACTGGGTGCGACGGGCCACAATGTACAAGTCAGCAGACAACGGGGTTAAAAGCGTGCCCAACGTCGCTCTCATCCTGATGACCACCTTCGTGTGTGGCTGCATCAGGCGGAGTGTAGAGCCAAGGCACGTGGGCACCAAGTGTCACTACCTGCTGAGGTTCTACCTGTCCCCGGTGTTGCGAAGGATGGGCCTGGCGCAGACGCCACGCAAGGTGCCAGTCAGCTGGACATTGCCACCCCATCTGTCGTCTGTGGAAAGGTTCTTCCAGACCAACACCTTTGACCACATGTCCATTGGGCAGTGGTCAGCACAAAATGTCCTGCAGGCGCTGCAGGGAAAGGACTCGATGGACCCGGTGGCGTGGTTCCCTGAGCAGACTGCCCAGCTTGTCTGGCAAAATGCATCATCGCCAGAACTCACCAACAAGCACCAAGACCAGGCTTGGCTGGCGGTGAGGGGAGCCCTCCCAGTCAGATCCTTCCTGCACCTCGGAACCTCACTGCCAGCGCACGCTGCCCTCGGGACGGCTGCTATGGAGAGGAGACTTGCCCACCTCTTTGCAGAGTGTGGATTTGCTCAAAGAGTCTGGAGAAAAATGCAAGGGTCCCTGGTATGCTTTATTCCAAACAGCTCCGTGACAGAGGACTCTGTGATTTACGGACTGTTCCCAGGGACACATTCAGAGACTGACATCGAGTGCTGCTGAAGGGTCATCAACTCGGTGAAAGACGCTCTTTGGTCTGCCCGAGCGTTGTTCACCACCCAGCAGAGTGAGATGTCCGTCGGGGAATGTTGCCGACTGGCGCACTGCAGACTGCAGGAGTACGTGCTGAGGGACGCACTAAAGCTCGGTGCAGCCAATGCCAAGGCTCGGTGGGGGAGGGCCACAGTCTAAAGTCCTTCCGCTGCTGGACATGGGGGGCACGGTATGGTGGAGACGCCCCTCAAAATAAGGGAAGGTATCCCACGCCAGGGGGGCCACACGAATAGCACGGGTGGGGGATCGATTTGCGAAATTTGAGAAATGTATATAGACTGTATGGAACAATTTGTATAGCCTCCGGAAATGTCGGATGGATTTTTCGCACGGTTGATGTATTGTATATATTTATTACTCGAATAAAGTCTATTTTGAAATATTAAAAAAAATCTTGGGACAGCGGCGCCTCACGCGCGGAACCTTCTCCTCACTGTCGGCACTGCTCGAGAAGACCCGCCCGCCTACACGCTCATTCCAGCTGTGGGTTTCCAGAAATTCTTTGGTTTCCAGAGTCAAAAGCCGCTTCTCTCTCTCTCCTCATTTGGAAGCCCACTCGCTCGCCCGGCTCCCCTCCACTCCCCTCCTATTCTCACCTTCTCCCTTTCTCCCCTCTCCTCTACCAAAGATCCTAAACCGCTATAGGATATTTGCTCTCTACCCGTCACTGGGGACGATCGTCTGTTCCCCCTCCCCGGCCCGGCTGGCGGAAGCCACGATCGGCTGGTCCCCCCGCTGCTTTTCACTGTCCTCAGATCGCTCCGTGCCTCGCTGGGGCTACCGCCCCTCCCCTCTCCTCTCTCTTCTCTCTCCCCTCTCTCCCCCCCTTTCTCTCTCTCTCTCTCTCTCTCTCCCCCCTCCCTCTCTTTCCCCCTTCCACTCCCCCACGGCCCCCTGCCCTTCCCCACCCTCCACCCCATCCCCTCCACAACCTCCCTTCCCCCCCACCATTCTCCCTCTCTCCCCTCCCTTCCACTCTCCCTCTCTCTCCTCCCCCCTCTCTCTCCTCCGTTCTCAACGTTCGCCTGACTTGGCGGGAAGAGGCAGCGGCCGGGGACGCCGGCGGCAGCCAATGGGGGGGGGGGGGGGGGGGGGGGGGGGGGGAGGGATGGGTGGTGACAGCGCAGCGGGGCGCATTTGGTGGAAACCAGTTATTTCCAGCTGCTGATGCCCGTTATTCCAACTGTTGACGCCCGTTCACCGCCCCGCCCACCACATCTGCAGCCGATCGTTCTCCCGCAAGATGAACATCCTCCACCGGCCGGACGTCGACATTTTATAACCTTGTGCCTATAAACACATGTCATGTCTATATAACAAACACCTTTAATTATTTCCCCTGTACAAAATACCAGATGTGCCTTTTATTTTAAATTCTATTCTCAATGCACCTGTTAACCTTGTTGCTAAGTTCAAGAGTATTGTTTATAGACAATAGGTGCAGGAGTAAGCCATTCGAGCGCTTCGAGCCAGCACCTCCAATCAATGTGATCATGACTGATCATCCCCAATCAGTACCCATCTCTATACTTATAAAACTCTGATCTTGGATGTGTGTGTATTTGTGCAATGTTCATGTGCGTTTCCCCGTTTGTTACTTTCCGTTTTTTTCCGGTACTAATTTCTTTACAATTTTAAAAGTTTGCGGTTATTAACTCTTTAAATTACTTGAATCAAAAATCTCTACCTTTCCAGAAAACCACTGTTCCATGTACAAGTTCAGAGGCACCTAATTTCTATGTTTCTATCTACAAGTACATTAGGATGGAGAGTGACATTGTTAATTCAGAAACAATGGTTCTGAACTTAGGAAAGGTAACTTTGAGGGTATGAGACGTGAATTGGCCAAGATTGACTGGCAATCAATTCTAAAAGGGTTGACGGTGGATATGCAATGGAAGACATTTAAAGACTGCATGGATGAACTACAAAAATTGTTCATCCCAATTGGCAAAAAGAATAGATCAGGGAAGGTAGTGAATCCGTGGATAACAAGGGGAAATCAGGGATAGTATCAAAGCAAAGGATGATGCGTACAAAGTAGCCAGAAAAAGCAGCATACCAGAGGACTGGGAAAATTCAGAGACCAGCAGAGAAGGACAAAGGGCTTGATTAGGAAAGGAAAAATAGATTATGAAGAAAACTGGCAGGGAACATAAAAACTGACTGCAAAAGTTTTTATAGATATGTGAAGAGAAAGAGATTAGTTAAAACAAATGTAGGTCCCTTGCAGTCAGAAACAGTGAGTTGATCATGGGGACAAGGATATGGCGGACCAATTGAATAACTACTTTGGTTCCGTCTTCACTAAGGAAGACATAAATAATCTGCCGGAAATAGCAGGGGACCGCAGGTCAAAGGAGTACTTGAGTGAAATCCAGGTTAGTCGGGAAGTGGTGTTGGTAAATTGAATGGATTTAAAGGCCGATAAATCCCCAGGGCCAGATAGGCTGCATCCAGAGTACTTAAGGAAGTAGCTCCGGAAATAGTGGATGCATTAGTGATAATCTTTCAAACTCTTTAGATTCTGGAGTAGTTCCTGAGGATTGGCGGGTAGCAAACGTAACCCCTCTTTTTAAGAAGGGGGGGAGAGAGAAAACGGGGAATTACAGACCAGTTAGTCTAACATCGGTAGTGGGGAAACTGCTAGAGTCAGTTATTAAAGATGGGATAGCAGCACATTTGGAAAGTGGTGAAATCATTGGACAAAGTCAGCATGGATTTACGAAAGGTAAATCATGTCTGACGAATCTTGTGGAATTTTTCGAGGATGTAACTAGTAGCGTGGATGGGGGAGAACCAGTGGATGTGGTGTATCTGGACTTCCAGAAGGCTTTCGACAAGGTCCCACATAAGCGATTAGTATATAAACTTAAAGCATATGGCATTGGGGGTTCAGTATTGATGTGGATAGAGAACTGGCTGGCAAACAGGAAGCAAAGAGTAGGAGTTAACGGGTCGTTTTCACAATGGCAGGCAGTGACTAGTGGGGTACCGCAAGGCTCAGTGCTGGGACCCCCAGCTATTTACAATATACATAAATGATCTGGATGAGGGAATTGAAGGCAATATCTCCAAGTTTGCGGATGACACTAAGCTGGGGGCAGTGTTAGCTGTGAGGAGGATGCTAGGAGAATGCAAGGTGACTTGGATAGGCTGGGTGAGTGGGCAAATGTTTGGCAGATGCAGTATAATGTGGATAAATGTGAGGTTATCCACTTTGTGGCAAAAATAGGAAAACCGACTACTATCTAAATGGTGGCCGATTACGAAAAGGGAGATGCAGCGCGACCTGGGTGTCATGGTACACCAGTCATTGAAAGTAGGCATGCAGGTACAACAGGCAGTGAAGAAAGCCAATGGTATGTTAGCTTTCATAGCAAAAGGATTTGAGTATAGGAGCAGGGAGGTTCTACTTCAGTTGTATAGGGTCTTGGTGAGGCCACACCTGGAGTATTGCGTACAGTCTGGTCTCCAAATCTGAGGAAGGGACATTATTGCCATAGAGGGAGTGCAGCGAAGGTTCACCAGACTGATTCCTGGGATGTCAGGACTGTCTTATGAGCAAAGACTGCATAGACTCGGTTTATACTCTCTAGAATTTGGGAGATTGAGAGGGGATCTTATAGAAACTTACAAGATTCTTAAGGGTTGGACAGGCTAGATGCAGGAAGATTGTTCCCGATGTTGGGGCCGTCCAGGACAAGGGGTCACAGCTTAAGGATAAGGGGAAACCCTTTAGGACCGAGATGAGAAGGAATTTTTTCACACAGAGAGTGGTGGGTCTCTGGAATTCTCTGCCCACAGAGGGTAGTTGAGGCCAGTTCATTGGATATATTTAAGAGGGAGTTAGATGTGGCCCTTGTGCTAAGGGAATCAGAGGGTATGGAGAGAAGGCAGGTACGGGATACTGAGTTGGATGATCAGCCATGATCATATTGAATGGCGGTGCAGGCTCGAAGGGCCGAATGGCCTATTCCTGCACCTAATTTCTATGTTTCTATGTTCTATGTTTCTACAGAGGCAACTACAACAGCTTCAAGCACCACACCAGTTCCCACATCAACGACAGTACAAACAACTACAGAAATCCACAACAGAAGCTACCACCACCTTCACGACCACACCACTTACAACCACCGGTGAGTCCAGAATGTTACAGTAATGCAAAATATATTTGTTCCTTACACATCCAGTGAATACGAATCATTACAATAGACCAAGTTAACATGGACTGGCCATATGTGTTCCATGGCAGTATACTGTGGCATATCTTCTGTCAAAAAC
>OY740805.1:34619416-34764416 GCA_963514005.1 Raja brachyura
ACCTCCCCCGCTCCATCTCCCCCTCTCTCCCCCCTCTCCCTGCCTATCCACCCCCTCTCCATCCCATCTCCCCCCCCCCCTTCCTCCACCCACACTCTCTCCCCTCATCTCCCTCCCCCCTCTCCCTTCTCCCTCTCTCTCTTTTTCTGTCCCACTCTCTTTTCCCCTCGAGATAGGATGGGGTAAAAGGGGGGCTGCTTAGTGTGTGTGGGGAGGGGGTTTGTGTGTGTGTGTGTGGGGGGGGGGGGGGGTTGGTTAGTGTTTGTGTGTTGGGGGGGGGTGGTTAATATGTGTATGGGGGGTGGTTAGTGTTTGTGTCTGTGGGGGGGGGTGGTTAGTGTGTGTGGGGGGGTGGTTAGTGTTTGTGTGTGTGGGGGGTGGTTAATGTGTGTGTGGGGGGGTGGTTAGCGTGTGTGTGGGGTGGTTAGCGTGTGTGTGTGTGGGGAGTGGTTAGTGTGTGTGTGAAGCCGCAGCACCCCCCTCGCCCCGCAAACGTGCATTGGGGGAATAGACCCACCGGGTCTGCACTTCCTCTGGTATCTACTAAATAACAGGGCTGACAGACCTTGGCTGGGAACCTGGGGCTCACCAAAACTGTTCCCAATTGGGCCCCGCACCTCCTAAGGCCAGCCCTGCTGATAACAGCTGGGTAGAAACTCTCTGAATCTAGAGGTCTACGTTTTCACACTTCTACATCTTTTGCCTGATGGGAGAGGGGAGAAGAAAAGAGCAAATGGTGCCTGGGTAGACCTATTCTCGGCAAGGGTAGGTGTAAGCTGAAGAATTACACTACCTTTCACTATTCTGCTAATTTCAATGCAATGGAATTATTCAGCCATCCCCAGCTCAACTCCCGCCGGGACAACAGACAGCTCCGGACCGATGACACCAGTAGCCCCAGGCCCACAGCCAGCGCGGAGAACAAGCACCAACTGCAGCCCAAATCCGCCAACTACAATTAAACTGCATGGTGTGGTTGGACACAATGGCAACAAACCCCAAACTGGCGTAAACCGCCAGCCAACCCCCCCCCCCCCCCAGCGACGGCAAAAGCCGAGCACCAGTCATATAGACAAAACGCTGCAGCAACTTAGCCTGCTGCCCACGCCAGCTGCAAACCGATTAGGAAAAGGGGAGATGCAGCGTGACCTGGGTGTTATGGTACACCAGTCATTGAAAGTAGGCATGCAGGAGGCAGTGAAGAAAGCGAATGGTATGTTAGCTTTCATAGCAAAAGGATTTGAGTATAGGAGCAGGGAGGTTCTACTTCAGTTGTATAGGGTCTTGGTGAGACCACACCTGGAGTATTGCATACAGTTCTGGTCTCCAAATCTGAGGAAGGACATTATTACCATAGAGGGAGTGCAGAGAAGGTTCACCAGACTGATTCCTGGGATGTCAGGACTTTCTTATGAACAACGACTGCATAGACTCGGTTTATACTCTCTAGAATTTAGGAGATTGAGAGGCGATCTTATAGAAACTTGCAAAATTCTTAAGGGGTTGGACAGGCTAGATGCAGGAAGATTGTACCTGATGTTGGGGAGGTCCAGGACAAGGGCTCACAGCTTAAGGATAAGGGGGGAATCCTTTAGGACCGAGATGAGAAGGACTTTTTTCACACAGAGAGTGGTGGGTCTCTGGAACTCTCTGCCACAGAAGGTAGTTGAGGCCAGTTCATTGGCTATATTTAAGAGGGAGTTAGATGTGGCCCTTGTGGCTAAGGGGATCAGAGTGTATGGAGAGAAGGCAGGTACGGGATACTGAGTTGGATGATCAGCCATGATCATATTCAAACAAGAGGACATGACTTTAGAATTAAGGGACAGAAGTTTAGGGGTAACATAAGGGGGAACTTCTTTACTCCGAGAGTGGTAGCGGTGTGGAATGAGCTTCCAGTGGAAGTGGTGGCGGCAGGTTCGTTGGTATCATTTAAAAATAAATTGGATAGGCATATGGATGAGAAGGGTATGGAGGGTTATGGTATGAGTGCAGGCAGGTGGGACTAAGGGAAAAAAGTTGTTCGGCACGGACTTGAAGGGCCGAGATGGCCTGTTTCCATGCTGTAATTGTTATATGGTTTGTTATATGGTTATATTGAATGGCGATGCAGGCTCGAAGGGCCAAATGGCCTACTCCTGCACCTAATTTCTATGTTTCTATGTCTAAGTCCGGCCCGACACATCCCGCCACCTCCGGACACACGGGAGGGGTCCGGTTAGGGACGAACTCGCTCCCTCACCAATGCATAATAAAGCAATAAAAATGACAAAATAATCTTAGCTTTTAACAAAGGAGCAATAGATAGAACAATTTCATAGTTTGAAAGCGGTATTTTCTAACCTAGAAGAATCAAAGCTGGAAAAATGGAAGAAATGAAGGTCCACCATTTCACTGCTTTCCAGGGTAGACAAATATGCTGGAGAGACTCAGCGGGTGAGGCAGCATCTATGGAGCAAAGGAATAGGTGATGTTTCATGTCGAGACCCTTCTTCAGACTGCTTTCCAGCAAAGATCCTTTGCTTTCCAGGGTTGTTTATGTATAATGACCTGGGCGTGCACAGTCTGAATACCGAACTCGCTTATTCAGTTCAAGGGAATGAAATTTACCCGAAGCTGATTTCTAATGACATCGCCTTTCTGGTCAGGGCAGTGATTGACGGGGCTGAGATCCGCCTCTCCTCACCCACCCATGCCCCGACCCTTTAATTGATTGTTCCGCAGCTCCGGGCTCCCCCGGGTCCTAAAGCCCGCCTACACGTTGTTGTCCAGCCTCACTTACGTCCTCTAGCAGTTTGTTCAATTTCCCCACGACCTTCTGTGTGAAAAGGGCATACAAAAAGCTGAAGAAACTCAGCGGGTGCAGCAGCATCTAAGGAGCGAAGGAGATAGGCAACGTTTCGGGCCGAAACCCTTCTTCAACCCTTCTTCTGTGTGAAAATATTGTTCCTCGGGTTCCGATTAAAACTTGCACCTCTCACCACAAACCTGTGTCCTTTAGTTCTCGACTCCACTACTCCGGGTAAAAGACAGTGCATTCATTCTACCATTCACCTCTTGATCCCATGTACTTCAGCCTCCTGCCTTCCAATTAATAAATCCTTCCCTGCCCAACCTCTCCTTTTCGCTCTGGCGCTCAAATCCTGGTACCATCTTCATGAATCTACTCTGCAGTTTTCCCCAGATTTTTATCCTGCCCTATATTGTCCCAAGCGCTACTCTCCGCTTTCGTCTATATTCAGGACAGTTTAATGTGTAACTGATATCTCCCTGTGGTAGAGAGCGGGACAACCCTCCATAGTTTCCGCGGTGGATTTGTTTCCTTCATTTAAAATGGTCGTAACGACGGTGACACTCGGGTCCTGTGGCCGGCGCTCCTCTTCCCAGAGGAAGGCAGACATTGATGGTGAAATTCACCCGCGCCTTCAGTGCACCTGCACAACATTTGGCCGTCTGAGGAGAAGAGTGTTTATAGACCAGGCCGCGATTCGCAAGTCCTCGATCATTTTAATAATAATAATAATAATACATTTATTTGTATAGCACATTTAAAAACAACTCACGTTGACCAAAGTGCTTCGCATCCGTGCAGGTACTAATTTGATACTTACAACGGTGGACACACCTAACAATACAAACATAAACTGTTTACAGCGTGCCCTCAGAGCGGCTCTAAAACGCTAGGGAGTAAAAATAGGTTTTGAGTCGTGACTTAAAGGAGTCGATGGTGGGGGCAGTTCTGATGAGGAGCGGGATGCTATTCCACAGTCACACACGTTCTGTGTTTCATCTCTGCTCTATGTCCAACCGTCTGCCTATCAACTCCACCCTCTCCCCCTCAACTGTGTCAACCTATTACCAGCCAGGCTTTGTCCTGCCCCTTTCCTTCCATCGTTCTTCCATCTCCCACCCACCGCCCCTACAATCAGTCTGAAGAAGGATCCAGACCTGAAACATCACCTCTCCATGTTCTTTCGAGGTGCTACTTGACCCACTGAGTTAATCCAGCACTTTGTGCCTTTTTGTTATGAAGCAGCGTCTGCAGTTCCTTGTTTCTGCATTTTCACACTGAACACTTGCAGCCAAAGATCCCATAGCGATCTCTAGGGTCTTTGCTTGCAGCCGAATTCCCCGAGACGGCAGCGTGAGCAGTGGGTACTTGCGGTATTTCAGGGGGGTCAGCTGTTCAGGGAAAGGGAAACCTCTTTTGAACCAGGAAGAGGAGGAGTTAAAATGGCCTCGATCGACCAGGTCGAGAGTTGGACCGCGGAGATAATTTGTCCCATCTGCCTGGATTTCTTCACTGATCCGGTGTCACTGGATTGTGGGCACAACTTCTGCCGCTCCTGTATCACACAGAGTTGGGACAGGGAGGGGAGAAACTCCTGCCCGGAATGTAGAGAGGAGTTTACAGACCGCACCCTCAGGGTGAATCGGGCCTTGGCGAGACTGTCTGAGAAAGCTCGAACACTGAGCCTGGATCGGACAGAGAAGGCAAGAAAACTTCAGTGCGAGGAACATCAGGAAGAACTGAAGCTGTTTTGTGAAACTGACAAGAAGCCGATCTGTGTGGTTTGTGCAGCCGGACAGGAACACAAGTCTCACAGCTTCACGCTGATAGCAGAAGCTGCTGAATTCTACAAGGTAAAGCAAATCGATGTAGATCGCATCATTGTTTAATTCCATTTTTATTGTCTAACACTTTTATTCTCTGATTTTTCAAACACAATCCCAGGATCAGGTGAAATCTTCCTTCGAATCTCTCACAAAAAAGGAATCAGAGATACAGCAAATGGAGCAGCAACAGAAACAGAATATTTCTGGCGTTCTGGTGAGGCTTTCCAGTTTCGATTTCCTGATCTTTTGTAGATTTGATCCCTATGATGCATGTAATAATAGGGCAGCCTTCACGCCTTCTCCCTGTGACTGCATCGGATTCCTTCCACGACCCCAATACATGCTGCTTCAATGTTTAAGAAGGAACTGCAGACACTGGAAAAATCGAAAGTAGACAAAAAATGCTGGAGAAACTCAACCGGTGAGGCAGCATCCATGGAGCGATGTGTCTTGACCTGAAGGGTCGCCTATTTCTTCTCACCCACTAAGTTACTCCAGCATTTTTAGTCATTTTAATTCATGCTGGTTCAATGGTCAATCGGCGAATGTAAATTACCCCTGGGAAAGTGGGCAGATGAACTGGAGCACATGAGAAGGAATAGGCAGCAGGGAATTGCATTGTGGGTAGAGGATTGATGACAGGACCAATATCCTGGCAGGGAGATTTGCAAAGGCTACTGGGGAGACTTTAAACTAGAAAGGCTTGGGGAAGGGACTCGGGTAGAGGGGGCTAGGGGACAGGATGTGGGCAAGAGGCAGAGAAGGGAAGCACTCGGACCCAGAATGTAGGCGAGAAAGAGGAAAAAGATGATAAACAGAGAATAAGGGATGGTGGGTTTCTAAAATGTGTATATTTTAATGCTAGGAGCATTGTAAGAAAGGTGGATGAACTTAGATCCTGGATTGACACCTGGAAATATGATGTTGTGGCAATCAGTGAAACATGGTTGCAGGAGGGCTGTGATTGGAAACTAAATATTCCAGGATTTTGTTGCTTCAGGTGTGATAGAATTGGAGGGACCAGAGGTGGAGGTGTTGCATTGCTTGTCAGAGAAGATATTACAGCAGTGTTTTGGCAGGATAGATTAGAGGGCTCGTCTTGGGAGACTATTTGTGTGGAACTGAGAGGTGGGAACGGTGTAGCAACACTTTTAGGGGTGTATTATAGACCGCCAAATGGGGAGCGAGAATTGGAAGAGCAAATATGTAAGGAGATAGCAGATATTAGTAGTAAGCACAAGGTAGTGATTGTGGGAGATTTCAATTTTCCATAAATAGACTGGGAAACACATTCTGTAAATGGGCTGGATGGTTTGCAGTTTGTAAAATGTGTGCAGGATAGTTTTTTGCAGCAATACATAGAGGTATCGACCAGAGAAGGGGCAATGCTGGACCTCCTGTTAGGAAATGAGGCAGGTCAGGTGATGGAGGTATGCGTTGGTGAGCACTTCGGGACCAGTGATCACAATACCATTAGTTTCAATATAATTATGGAGAGAGTCAGAACTGGACCTAGGGTTGAGCTTTTTGATTGGAGACAGGCTAACTTTGAGGGAATGCGTAAGGATTTAAAAGGAGTAAATTGGGACATTTTGTTTTATGGGAAGGATGTAGAAGAGAAATGGAGGACATTTAAAGGAGAAATTATAAAAGTACAGAATCTTTATGTCCCTGTTCGGTTGAAAGGAAATAATAAAAATTGGAAGGAGCCATCGTTTTCAAGGGAAATTGGACACTTGGTTCGAAAAAAGAGAGATATCTACAATAATTATAGGAGACATGGAGTAAATGAGGTGCTAGATGAGTATAAAGAATGTAAAAAGAGTCTTAAGAAAGAAATAAAAAAAGCTAAAAGAAGATATGAGGTTGCTTTGGCAAGAAAGGTGAAAGTAAATCCAAAGGGTTTCCACAGCTATATTAATAGCAAAAGGATAACGAGGGATAAAATTGGACCATTAGAGAGCCAGAATGGACAGCTATCTGCAGAGCCAAAAGAGATGGGGGAGATATTGAACAATTTATTTTCCTCGGTATTCACCAAGGAGAAGAATATTGAACTCTGTGAGGTAAGGGAAAAAAGTAGAGTAGCTATGGAAACTATGAGATTCAAAGAGGAGGAAGTACTGACACTTTTGAAAAATATAAAAGTGGATAAGTCTCCAGGTCCTGACAGGATATTCCCTAGGACATTGAGGGAAGTTAGTGTAGAAATAGCAGGGGCTATGACAGAAATATTTCAAATGTCATTAGAAATGGGAATAGTGCCGGAGGATTGGCGTGCTGCGCATGTTGTTTAAAAAGGGTTCAAAGAATAAACCTAGCAATTATAGACCTATTAGTTTGACGTCAGTGGTGGGCAAATTAATGGAAAGGATACTTAGAGATAATATATATAAGCATCTGGATAAACAGGGTCTGATCAGGAACAGTCAACATAGATTTGTGCCTGGAAGGTCATGTTTGACAAACCTTGAATTTTTTTAAGAGGTTACTAGGGAAATTGATGAGGGTAAAGCTGTGGATGTTGTCTATATGGATTTCAGTAAAGCTTTTGACAAGGTTCCTTATGGAAGGTTGGTTAAGAAGGTTCAATCTTTGGGTGTTAATTGCGGAGTAGCAAGATAGATTCAACAGTGGCTGAATGGGAGATGTCAGAGAGTAATGGTGGATAGCTGTTTGTCAGGTTGGAAGCCGGTGACCAGTGGGGTGCCTCAGGGATCTGTGTTGGGTCCTCTGTTGTTTGTCATGTACATCAATGATCTGGATGATGGGGTGGAAAATTGGATAAGTAAGTGTGCAGATGATACCAAGATAGGTGGCGTTGTGGATAATGAGGTAGATTTTCAAAGTCTACAGAGAGCCATTTGGAAAAGTGGGCTGAAAGATGGCAGATGGCGTTTAATGCTGATAAGTGTGAAGTGCTACATCTTGGCAGGACAAATCAAAATAAGACGTACATGGTAAATGGTAGGGAATTGAGGAATGCTGTGGAACAAAGGGATCTAGGAATAACTGTGCATAGTTCCCTGAAGGTGGAATCGTGTGTAGATAGGGTGGTAAAGAAAGCTTTTGGTGTGCTGGCCTTTATAAATCAGAGCATTGAATATAGGAGTAGGGAAGTACAAGCATTGGTAAGACCAATTCTGGAGTATGGTGTACAATTTTGGTCGCCTAATTATAGGAAGGATGTCAACAAAATAGAGAGAGTACAGAGGAGATTTACTAGAATGTTGCCTGGGTTCCAGCAACTAAGTTACAGAGAAAGGGTGAACAAGTTAGGTCTTTATTCTTTGGAGCGCAGAAGGTTAAGGGGGGACTTGATTGAGGTCTTTAAAATGATGAAAGGGATAGACAGAGTTGATGTGGATAAGCTTTTCCCATTGAGGGTAGGGAAGATTCAAACAAGAGGGCATGACATGAGAATTAAGGGACAGAAGTTTGGAGGTAACATGAGGGGGAACTTCTTTACTCAGAGAGTGGTGGCTGTGTGGAATGAGCTTAAAACAGAAGTGGTGGAGGCAGGATCGATTTTAACATTTAAAAGTAAATTGAATAGGTATATGGACGGGAAGGGAATGGAGGGGTATGGTCTGAGTGCAGGTAGATGGGACTAGGGGAAAATAAATGGTTGGCACGGACTGGAAGAGCCGAGGGGGCCTGTTTCCCTGCTGTAATTGTTATATGGTTATAAGATTACCGTCATGATATTTCAGAAACATTTGGAATTGAATTGCCAAAGCAAATTAAAAAATGCACAGGACAAATGTCACGGTCAAAGTCGTGAGGAAACACAATCAGTGACATCATGTATTGTTCTTCACCTTTCATTTCCCAGGAACAGTCACACGATCTTCAGTCCAAGATCACATCCCAGTTTGCTGAACTGCACCAGATTCTCACTGAGAAAGAGCAGCGCGTACTGGCAGATATCCGAGAGGAAGAGAACAAGATTCTAAATTCAATGGGGAAAAATCTTGGAGAGATTCAAGAGAATTTAAAATCTATTCAGGAGGAACTCTTAAAGTTGCAGCAACACATGGGTCAAAAAGACAGTGTGATGTTTCTGAAGGTGAGGGGTTACACTACAGTTTGGCGAAGTGAAAGTGCACAGTTAAAAAATGGTGGGTGACATTTCCGAAATAAATGCTGCATTTACCAGTAATTGAGAATTGGGTAAATGTTCCCTCTGTTCCAGCTGTTGTTGTTCAGAAACTAATTGGCCTCCCATATAATGTATGGGATCTCAGGAATGCCTGGCCAGAATGTAGGAGGTGTTTGTATTCTGTAGCGTTTAGAACAACGACGGGTGATCCTATATCTGATCCCAAGGACCACGAATAGACAGAGGGCAGTGAATATCTGGGAGTCTCCAACCAATGAGACTCTGTGAGGTTCAACAATGTAATCTAGAAGTGGCGCACACATCAGATTGATCATCTATATCCAGTTCCCATCAGCAGTGGGTGGTCACCTTGAGGGAATTGGCTCTGATTGTTTTGTCCACCTTGTTTCACCCTAGAATGACATCCCATTCTACATCATAGACAGGCAATTCAACCCATCCTATCCAGTCACGTTTTCTGCTCCACTCTTCATCCCTCCCATCTACTCTCCACACCCGGTAACAATACCCTAAATTCCAGGAGCCCTAATGTGTTTATCCCGCTGCACTTAATATTATCTTTGCTGTTGGCTTCGGCCCTTCCAATGCAAGTGAGGTCCATGTTCTCATGACTGCATTCCTTTTGGTATTTATTGAAGACCACGTTACATTTCAACTTTGATTATTGGTCTCACTTTGGATTTGAAATTTTATTTCATTCCCACCCATTTAAATCCACCAATAATATTAAATTCCCTCTCATCATTGCTGACATTTTCTCCAGATGAAATCCCACGACTTGCCCAGTCTTTTCATTAAGTTCCATCCTCTCATTTATGGCGTCATTCTCATGAACATTCCTTGTACTTTTCCCCCATCGTTCTACATCTCTGCGGCAATATCCGCTTTCTCTCTGCATGACAGTGGCGATAAGAGTTGGGAAATGGGAATTATCAGAGGGTTGTAGAAATATGGTGAAATTCCCGCTGTCGGGATGAGAATGGTTCATGTCAATCAATTGAGATTTGTGTTTTATTTCTTTCAGGAGGAAGCTGGTTGTAAGCGAAGGTAGGACATTGTCTTGACCGAAACATTGTAAGTTTTTGTGGAACAACTCAAAACATTTCTAATGCTCAGTTTAAGATCCGGCTAAATACTGTATTTCCAGAGTTCGTGATGAAGCCAAACTACTGTCGGTGGTAAATGATGCCTTGCCGATTGAAAAGTTTAATTGCCCTGTTTTGTTCAACACGACATTCAAAGAAACATCTGATGACTTCAAGCAAGGTAAAGGTTATACCTTTTCCATTATTCTTGTTTCTCACATTCACATTTATTGTCACGTGCAGCAATTAAGTGATATTTCAGTTACCATGCAGCCGTACAATTAAAAGAACACAACACAATTATAAAGAACGATAGAACTTAACATAAACATCCACCACAGTGATCACTGTGATGGAAGGCAATAAAGTTCAGTCAGTCTTCCTCCTTTTGTTCTCCCGTGTTTGGGTCCTTGACCCTCCGCAGTCGCCGCTACGGACGGTCCGATGTACACGCCTTCTCGTCGGGATGATCGAAGCTTTGACGTCAGGACGGATGGAACACACTCTGCGGCTTGGAGCACCCGAACCGGCCACTTTCTTACCGGAGACCGCGGCTTCTCGATGTTATAGGCCGCAGGCAGGCCAGCGGTCGGAGCTAAACCACTAAACCCATCAGCTGGGAAGCATCACAGAGTCAGAGGTTTAGACTCTCCTGCCTTGGGTAAAATACTCCGGCTACTCACCTTTTCTGTGCACATTATATAAATCTTATATACATCTACAAAAGCATCCTGATGGATGCCAAAGGCAAATGTCCCTGCCTGTCCAACATCTCCTTATAACCCAGCCCTTCAGATATGATGAAATTCTTTTAAATCCTTTTGCACCCTCTCCAATTTGCTTACAAACTTATTGTGTCAAACTGTATTTCTTCTGACCTATGAAAGTATGAGCAACAGACACATTCTTCACCACCCTGCCAGTCACTGTTGCATCTTCCATGGCACTGTGTTGCTGCAGCCCAAGATCTCTGAGTTCTATAAAGTTACCTGTTTACTGTGTATGTCCTGCCCTGGTTTGTCTCAGCAAAGTGCATCACCTCACCTTTACATGAATAAATCCCACCTGCCGTTCCTGAGCCCATTGGCCCAGTTCACAGGGATCTTATTTACTCTCAGATAACCTTCTTCATTCACCACAATATCACCAATTTTAGTTCCATCTGCAAACTGACTAACCATGCAACCTACATACACACCCAATCGTGTATATAAATAAGGAACAACAGTGGACTCTGTCTCCAGTCTGTAAAACAACCCTCTACCAACTGTCTGCGACCTTCAGGTAAATGTTGTATTGCATCGGCTAGTTCACCCCGGATTCCATAAGATCCAACCTTCCAGAGCGGCCTACATGCGGTGTGTGGAAGTTGCATCTCTTGGCAATGAATATCTGGGATGTGGTGCCCAATGTGGTGGCAAAACGCTGAGTTATTGGATATGTGCAACTTGGCTACAAATAAATATTTGATTGATCAAATATTTTAGATTATGGGGAACTCACACAGAAGAGGAATTGGTGCCAGCTTAGATCAGCCATGATCACATTGAATGGAGGAGCAAGCCTGAGGAGCGGATCCTGATCCTGCTCCTGTTTTCTTGTGTACTGATAAATTGACAAACTTGACACAGAGGAATTGAAGCAAAGATTAACAATACTAGTTCCAGGGAAAATGCTTTTGTTGTACGGGGTGAGATTGAGTAGACTAGGCCTGCTTACTCGTGAGTTCGGGTGTATTGGAGGAGATCTCAGTGAAACTCAATGTTCTTACAGGGCTCAGTGTGCCGGATGCAGGGAGGATGTTTCCCTTGTCTGAGGGGTCTGGAGAACGGGCACCCTCTCAGAATGTGGGCTGAACCATGTAGGACAAATATAAGGAGACATTGCTGCACGCCGAGACTGGGGAACCTTTGGAATTCCCGGCACTGGTGGCTGTGGAGACTCAGTCATTCAGTGCTCTTGCAGCCAAGAGCCATGGTTGTACATTACAGACTCAGGCCCTTTGGCCCATCACGTCCATGACCACCTTTTCCCCATCTATACTAATCGATTTGCCCACATTACATCGCTATTCTTCTGCACCTCACCTATTTCAGTGCCTCCTCTGTAGCATGTTCCAGATATCACCCACTCTCACTGTAAAGAAAACTTCCAACTCAGATCCACTTTAAAATTCCTTGCTCTGTCTTGATTTGATATCCCTGCATGCAAATATGATTTTGTTAATCTACCCGATATCCTGCTGCATACTTTGACAACGTTCCCCGCTATCCACAATTTTTGCGTCCTCCACAAACTTACTAATCACACCTCCTACATTCACATCCTAGCCATGAAAATATAACATAAACAACAAAGGTTGCAGCACCAATCTCTACTGCACTCCACCAGTCACAGACCTCCAAGCAGAAAAATCATCCTTCTACCTCCAACCATCAAGCCAATTTTGGATCCATTCCACCGGCTTGCCTTGGATCCCGCCTGCCTTCACTTTCTGGACCAGCCTTACATGTGCAACATTGTCACTTCCCTCAGTGAAGTTCATACATTGCTTCACAATGAGATCAGTGTGTTCTGGGTTGTGCATGCCCATCAAATCCATCCGTGCATCCCCTCTCTTGCAGCGACCCTACAACCACAAGTCTCCGCCCATTCTGTCTAACACCCGA
Organism: Raja brachyura; assembly: GCA_963514005.1. Next base: position 34,631,911 of record OY740805.1, read on the forward strand.
TCATTCAACCTCTGCTTCCTTCCATGTTCCAAGCCACCCCTCCCTCTCTCTCACCCTCCACTCATCTGGCCCCTCATATCTCCCCCCATTCACTATGATCATGGGTGACTCCACCCCACACCTCCACTTCCTCTTTAACAACCTCAAATTACCGCTCACCGCAATATCTTCTTGCTCCGATATGCCTTCATATCTGAATAGCCGGCTTCATTTCTCCATCCCCACCAAAATCTCGCAATCCTCCTCACTCTCCGCACTTGTCCTCCCTGTCCATCCTCCCCCACCTGACAAAATTCCCCTCTCCATCCCGAATAAAAACTCTGGGAAAGATGTCCGTTGTTGCCCGATGTTGTTTGGGTGAAACCCCTGGTCAATGTTCCAGTTTTCCGCCCGCCTGCCCCTGAGGCCGAGCGCCTTCTACCCCGGTCCCCGGACTGCGCTGCCGACCCCTGGGGTTTCTCTGATTCTCTGCTTCTTCCCCCAGTCTCCGTCACCCTGGATGTGGAAGCAGCGCATCCGCGGCTCGAGGTGTCTGAGGATCGGAAGAGGGTGAGATGGGCCGAGACCCGGAGGAGTCTCCCTGACACCGGGAAGAGGTTTACAGTCGCAGTGTGTGTGCTGGGATCAGAGGGATTCACATCGGGGAGACATTATTGGGAGGTGGAGGTGGCGGGGAGTCGGGGCTGGAGTTTGGGAGTTGCCGCAGAGTCTGTGGAGAGGAAGAGAGGGGTCACACTGACCCCCGAGACTGGAGTCTGGAGGATCTGGCGGAGGCAAGGTGAGTTTGATGCACTCACCTCCCCAACATCCCGTCTCCCCGCCCGTCCCATCCCCGGGAGGGTGGGAGTTTATCTCAGTTACGAGTCCGGGACAGTTTCATTTTACGACGCGGACACCAAGTCCCATGTCCACACCTTCACTGGGAATAAATTCACGGAGAAACTTTATCCGTTCTTTGGGACTTGGGACGGAAATTGGCTGAGAATCTGCTCCGGTTCCCCTCCGGTTGTGTAAAAGGTTCGGGTCCCGGGACCGGCGTCAGGAGCGGGGCTCAGGGGCTGTGGGGAAACCCGGTGGACAACAGGTCGGCGTTGAACGGCTCCCATTTAATCCCCAAATTGTGCGTCGTAAAATTCCAGTGAGCGCGGAAATAAAACCAGGGGGGTGTAAATGTGGGAAGAGTGAAATAAACAGCAACTGAAATCAGAGCTGTCTGTCGATCCGTTCATTTCAACGCGTTAACTGCGTCAACGCAGACCAGCTGTAACATTGAGAAATAAGTTTGACAATTGCAGAAACAGCGGTAATCTGATTTAATAAGTGTCTTTTGTGACCTGTTACCATACCTGCCAACAAAATGGCCCAAACCAAATGCATGGCTAAAATGTCGAGGTTTTAAAATGTGGAATAAAAGAAGAAATTGCCCCAAATCCTCAGCAGGTCAGACAGCATCTGCAAAGTGAAACAGACCTTCCATTTCAGATCTAATACTTATGATGAATGGTGTTGAACCCGAGTCATTAACTTTGCTTCTCTCTCAACAAAAGCTAACCGACCTGCTGAGCATTTCTTGAACGGTGTGTCTTTATTTTGGATTTTCAGCATCTGTGTTTTTTTTAGTTTTTCCAGTTGAATGGGAGATTGGAATGTGTGTCTGACCATAAGCTACCAGCAAAAACAGAAAATGTTGTCGGCATTCAGCAAGTCGGCAGTATAGAGTATCTGGAACGGGAAGGGTTAATATTTCTGAGCTATTGTGGAGCAGTTGGGTTGAACCGCTGCCTCGCAGGGCCAGTGACCCGGGTTTGATCCCGACCTCGGGTGCTGTCTGTTCAGAGTTTGCTCGTTCTCCTTGTGACTGCGTGGGTTTCCTCGGGATGCTCCGATTTCCTCCCACATCACAAAGACATGCGGGTGTGTAGGTTAATTGGCCCTTTGAAAATTGCCCCCAGTCTGTTGGGAGTGGAAGGGAAAGTGGGATATCAGAGTCCAAGTTTAAATTGGTGATCGATGATCGGTGTGGACTCAGTGGGCCAAAGGGCCTGTTTCCATGCTGTGTCTCTAAAGTAAAGTAAGCTCCACTCTGTAGGAATGTTACAAAATTTTGAGATTTAAAAAATCAAGCATGTAATTTATTCCATCAGATAAAGCATAAAAATAACTTTAATTTGATACCTAATTGACTTTCATATCGTCAGTATTAAAAAAGTTATGGTCATTTTCATACTCAGAAATTAGCATCTTGTTCCCTCTTGCTTTTCCATTAACTTAATACAAAACATAGAAACATAGAAACATAGAAAATAGGTGCAGAAGTAGGCCATTCGGCCCTTGGAGCCTGCACCGCCATTCAATATGATCATGGCTGATCATCCAACTCAGTATCCCGTACCTGCCTTCTCTCAATGCCCCCTGATCCCCTTAGCCACAAGGGCCACATTAACTCCCCCTTAAATATAGCCAATAAACTAGCCTCAACTACCTTCTGTGGCAGAGAATTCCAGAGATTCACCACTCTCTGTGTGAAAAATGTTTTTCTCATCTTGGTCCTATAAGACTTCCCCCTTATCCTTAAACTGTGACCCCTTGTTCTGGGCTTCCCCAACATCGGGAACAATCTTACTGCATCTAGCCTGTCTAACCCCTTAAGAATTTTGTAAGTTTCTGTAAGATCCCCCATCAATCTTCTAAATTCCAGCAAGTACATGCCGAGTCTATCCAGTCTATCTTCATATGAAAGTCCTGACATCCCAGGAATCAGTCTGGTGAACCTTCTCTGTACTCCCTCTATGGCAAGAATGTCTTTCCTCAGAATAGGAGACCAAAACTGTACGCAATACTCCAGGTGTGGTCTCACTAAGACCCGGTACAACTGCAGAAGAACCTCCCTGCTCCTATACTCAAATCCTTTTGCTATGAATGTGAAAATACCATTCGCTTTCTTCGCTGCCTGCTGCACCTGCATGCCTACTTTCAATGACTGGTGTACCATGACACCCAGGTGTCGTTGCATCTCCCCTTTTCCTAATCGGCCACCATTCAAATAATAGTCTACTTTCTTGTTTTTGCCACCAAAGTGGATAACCTCACATTTATGCACATTAGACTGCATCTGCATGCATTTGCCCACTCACCCAACCTATCCAAGTCACCTTGCAGCCTCCTAGCATCCTCCTCTCAGCTAACACTGCCCCCCCAGCTTTGTGTCATCCGCAAACGTGGAGATGTTGCATTCAATTCCCTCGTCCAAATCATTAATATATATTGTAAATAGCTTGGGTCTCAGCACCGAGCCTTGCGGTACCACACTAGTCACTGCCTGCCATTCTGAAAAGGACCCGTTTACTCCTACTCTTTGCTTCTTGTCTGCCAGCCAGTTCTCCATCCACATCAATACTGAACCCCCAATACAGTTTGCTTTAAGTTTGCATACTAATCTCTTATGTGGGACCTTGTCGAAAGCCAGATAGAACACATCCACTGGTTCCCCCTTATCCACTCTTCTAGTTACATCCTCACAAAATTCGATAAGATTCGTCAGACATTATCTACCTTTCATAAATCCACACTGACTTTGTCCAATGATTTCACCACTTTCCAAATGTGCTGCTATTCCATCTTTAATAACGGACTAGCAGTTTCCTCACTACCGATGTTAAACTGACTGGTCTGTAATTCCCCGTTTTCTCTCTCCCTCCCTTTTTAAAAAGTGGGATGACATTAGCTACCCTCCAATCCTCAGGAACTACTCCAGAATCTAAAGAGTTTTGAAAAATTATCACTAATGCATCCACTATTTTTGGGGCTACTTCCTTAAGTACTCTGGGATGCAGCCTATCTGGTCCTGGGGATTTATCGGCCTTTAATCCATTCAATTTACCTAACACCACTTTCCGGCTAACCTGGATTTCATTCCGTTCCATCTCATTTGACCACCCGTCCCCTGCTATTTCCTGCAGATTATTTATGTCTTACTTAGTGAAGACAGAACCAAAGTAGTTATTCAATTGGTCTGCCATGTCCTTGTTCCCCATGATCAATTCACCTGTTTCTGACGGCAAGGGACCTACATTTGTTTTAACTCATCTTTTTCTCTTCACATTTCTATAAAAACTTTTGCAGTCAGTTTTTATGTTCCCTGCCAGTTTCCTTTCATAATCTGTTTTCCCTTTCCTAATTAATCCCTTTGCCTCCTGGACTCTGAATTTCTCCCAGTCCTCTGGTAGACTACTTTTTCTGGCTAATTTGTATGCTTCATCTTTTGTTTTGATACTATCCCTGATTTCCCTTGTTATCCATGGATGTACTACCTTCCCTGATTTATTCTTTTGCCAAACTGGGATGAACAATTTTTGTAGTTCATCCATGCAGTCTTTAAATGCCTTCCATTGCCTATCCACCGTCAACCCTTTAAGAATCAATTGCCAGTCTGTCTTGGCCAATTCACGTCTCATACCCTCAAAGTTATCTTTATTTAAGTTCAGAACCATTGTTTCTGAATTAATTATGTCACTCTCCATCCTAATGAAGAACTCAACCATATTATGGTCACTCTTGCTCAAGGGGCCACACACAAGACTGTTTACTAACCCTTCCTCATTACTCAATACCCAGTCTAGAATAGCCAGCTCTCTCGTTGGTTCCTCTACATGTTGGTTTAGAAAACTATCCCGCATATATTCCAAGAAATCCTCTTCCTCAGCACCCCTGCCAATATGATTCACCCAATCTATATGTTGATTGGAGTCACCCGTTATAACTGTTTTACCTTTGTTGCAAGCTTTTCTAATTTCCTGTTTGATGCCATCCCCCAACTCCACTACTACTGTTAGATGGCTGTGATCGAGGACAGCCAATTGACATAAAAACCCATAACTTTCTTAAAAAATAAGAGAACTGAATGAAAATTTCAGATTATAGATTGAAGCATTCTGAAACTAATATGATACATCTTACTTGGATGACCTGAAATTAAACCATATAATTACTTAGTTACCTAATTGTAGATAATTACAAAATTGACCTTTGTGACGGAAATAGTAATAAACACCCAGACTGCGCTGAAAATTCAAAAATGTGATATTCTCAAGATCAGAACTTTAATATTGTGGGCCCCCCCCCCCCCTCAGTCATGACTGACCATGTGTGATGCATCCTAGTTGTTGGATGCTTGTTCCAAACCTCGGCTGGAGCAGCGTCGCTTGTGGCTGCAGAGACCAATGCGAGAGTGGCAGTCTGTTGCAACGGTCACATTTGTGTGTGGTCTCTGGTTTGTTGAAGTTGCTGCGCACCTTTCTGCGTGCCCACTTGTCTGCTGCTACGTTCATCAGTTTCTCTTCCCCCGTTTTGAGATGTTGGTTCAGGGTACCTCTCCTCCTCATGCGGTCAGCTGCAAGGCTCTCCCAGGACACCACATCGATGTCGAGCACCTTCATATCTCTCTTGCAGACATCCTTGTAACATCGCTGGGGAAGGCCAATAGTTCTCCTCCCAGATGCAGCTCTCCATAAACATATAGAAACATAGAAAATAGGTGCAGGAGTAGGCCATTCAGCCCTTCGAGCCTGCACCACCATTGAATATGATCATGACTGATCATCCAACTCAGTATCCTGTACCTCCCTTGTCTCCATACCCCCTGATCCCTTTAGCCACAAGGGCCACATCCAACTCGAGAGCTGTTCCTTCAGCCCACATCAGACTGAAATGCCTCCACTGTATGTGCCTCGACCACCACTCCAGCAGCGCGTTACAGGCACCCACCACCCTGTGTAATTAAACATGCCCCGCACATCTCCTTGAAATATCCCCCTACTGTGTTAAAATCTAAGTCGTCCCGTCATTTACTTTTCCACGCTGGGAAAATAGCCCTGAATCATTCCAACGTTTCTGAAACTAAATTTATCATTTAAAAAATCTCCAGACTTAAGAGTGGTGTGTGGAAAAGTAAGGTTTCTATCATTATGCAATTGAGATGTATATTTTGGCAAATAATAAAATGGCCTGACAGCTTAAACACCCACTACCTTTCAAAGATATTGTCAATTTGCTGAGGTTGATTATTTCCAATTAACAACTAACAATCATGCTATTCCTTGGCTTACATCTGAGTAAAATATAATTCAAAACCCTCGAATGGTTTGCTATTTTTTAAAATAATAAATTTAGCTTCAGAAGCATTTAATTTTTGCATGTAAAAACCCACTTGAGAATTATGAGCGATTTAAAAACTTTTTACAGCCAAATTTATCACTGAAACTTTTTAAATACCAATGGGATCATGAAAAAACACAAATAATATCTTACTGTTGATGAAATGCAGTGAGCAAATGTGATAGTTCCAAATATTTTAAATCTTGATATCTGCATGGCCAAAGTTCGCAAACCGCTTTAGCTGTTGTCCCTTCAGCTCTCGCTTCTCTCTACCGTAATTTCTCCTCACGTTTGGAATTCTGAAGTAGAATAAATGTCTCTCACTATTACCCCGATTTCCACAATTATTTACAGTGCAAAAATTGACCGTTTAGGCAGTTTTTAACAGGTAAGAAAGTATGTGTTTCGTGTGTTAACAGTGTTTGTCGAGACTGCCACGTCCTCCAGAAGGATTGTGCTGCTCCGTGCATCACACCCTTTGATCCGATGACCTTATGTACAACCCCCCTTGTAGAGTGTAATTGAGTCATTGAGATGAATTCAAGTTTGCACGTGAGACTATTAAATAAAATTATAGTGTGTAGGAGTGAACTGCAGATGCTGGTTTAAACCGAAGACAGAAACGGAGTGCAGGCGTAACTCAGCGGGACAGGCAGCATCTCTGGAGAGAAGGAATTGGTGGTGGAAATGGGGTATGATGGACGGCGTTCCCCTACTTTTTAGTTTCCAGCTCGGTTTAATGAGTACTGCAGAAAGATTGAAGTCGTTTATCACTTGATTCAACTGAGACAAAAATGATTTGTTAACTGCCACTGTTAGCACTTGTTAACAGCCAGTAGTTAACACGTAGTTATACAATGTAGGTATGTTACAAAACTTACCTTTAGCGGCGCTGCAGTTCTGCCGCTCCCCGTGTGCGCGACTTTAGCGCCTGTCAGAGGGTGGCGGGCTTAAAGTGCCGATTTTCACCAGACCAGGATAATCGATGAATGTCGGGCGATTTAATTGCGGAAGAAAAATCGCTCCGACATTTCATCCATTAAGGTATTTTTAAATTACTCTAAGTTATTTGTTAACTAGAGTAATTTAAAAATCACCTTCAAAAGCCGTGACCGCAGACCACCGGAAGCATTTTCCGTAGGGGAGAAAAAAAGGTAAATACTTTATTTTTTTATTAAAAGTTGGTTTTTTGGGAGGCATAAATACTATTTTAATGTTGCGAAATGGGTTCCCCAAAAAATGTATGAACCCCCAGTATTTTCCCCCCCGACTTCACCGCTAACCGCAACGTTCCAATCCACCGCATTCCACTAAAACCCACTCGCTAGTTGATTTAAATGGCCATTTATTTACAGGCATTAAACACTAAATTCCTTCCATTTGGCCCAGAAATTCATGAAAATGAGATTTAAAAATTATGTTATATTGTGGATTATTGTGTGAATGTTATTTGGACACTTAGGCAATTAAAAAAAAGTTTATCTTTTCTTAAGAAATTGATAGATGTTTAGATCTACTCATTGAATTTTGTAATTAGCTACAATTAGATAACTAACTAATTATATACTTTAATTTCAGGTAATCCAAGTAAGATTGTTTAATATTTGTTTCAGAATGCTTCAATCTATAATGACTGAAAATTTCATTGAGTTCTCTTAATTTTTAATAAAGTTATGGGCTTTTAATTTTTCCAGATCACAGCTTTTGAGTTAAGTCAATTGAAAGGCAATGGGAAGCAAGATACTCATTTCCGAGCATGAAAATGGCCATAACTTTCTTAATACTGAAGATATGAAAGTAAATTAGGTGTCAAATTAAACTTCTTGTTATGCTTTATCTGATGGGATAAATTGCAGACTTGATTTTTAAAATCTCAAAATTTTGTAACATTGCTATACAATGTGTCACCAATACATCGATCTGCAGTTCTACTAGTTGAATATAACTAGTAGTCAATATAATTGTGTTTTGAACAAGTATTAATGACGCCGCGTTCCTTTGAATAAAATTCACGGGAGAATTTCTTAAAACTTACTGTCATTAAGGGCTCCGGACCGCGAGCACAGGCTTTATCCTGGTGTGCATTCACCCATGTTATTTTAAGAAGGAACTGCAAATGCTGGAACAAACAAAGGTAGACAAAAATGCTGGAGAAACCCAGCAGGTGAGGCAGCCTCTCACCCGCTGAGTTTCTCCAGCATTTTTGTCCACCCACATTATTTAGTAATTTGTACCCGTCATTTAAGGATGTTCTATGATTTTTTTTTTTAAGTTTATGCGTGTTGTTTTCTCTCTCTCCTTCAAGGTTAGTTGCTTCTGTTTGCCTTTATTTGCTTCTGTTTTATTTAGTGTTATCACATTGTGGTTGTAGCTTTTGAACGATTTAAATGGATCGGATTTTTAAAATTCATATAAATTCATAGCGTTGCCCGAGCGCCAAATCCCTTCAGCTGTACCTGCAACTGAAGCTTCTGGTGGATTAGTAGAACTTGAAGAGGCATTGACACTTTGCTTTTATGTAGAAGGGTAATAGAGAAGGGCTCCGGCCCACCAGCTCACTGACTGAATGATTCAGACATTCTGACTGAAAATCACACCCTTCCGATCAATTATTTTAGGATAAGCCTTTCTAGAGAACATGCTACTCTTTGCTTTGCCCATTTTGAACATATATAATTTTGAATTTGGCGTTTGATTGGTACAAGGAGACTACAAAACTCGTAATTTCTATTTTTTTTACACACTAGCTTTCCGCATTTCTACTTTTGGGTATGTATTGGGCAATTATGCCTCATGGAATTTTCTCCCACACTACTAGTTATATTCGTAACAACATATTTAAATACGTAACATTTTCGATCTTTCCCAACCCTCTTAAAAATGCCTGAAGATGGGTCCCGACCTTAAACGTTGCCTATCCATAGATAGACACAAAATGCTGGAGTAATTCAGCGGGTCAGGCAGCATCTCTGGAGAGAAGGAATAGGTGACGTTTTGGGTCGAGACCCTTCTTCGGACCCTCCATAGATCCAGCTGGACCTGCTGAGTTCCCCAGCACATTATGTTTTGCTCTTAAAATAAACTGGTGGTCCACTGAAGAAACAACGTGATAGACCAGTCTTTAAGTGCAAGTTTTGCTGTACACTTCATACTGTTGAACACATCATAATAGGGGGGTTGCACGTAAGGTCACTGGGTCATAGGGATTGACGCACAGGGCCGCTCAATCCATCTGGAGGACATCCGTAACTTCCGGTATATGTTATTAATGCAAGAAACGCGTACTTTCCTACCTGTTATAAACCGCCAAAATGTTGAATTTGTGCGCTGTAAAAAATTGTGGAAGTCGGGTTAAGCGTCAGAGACATGTACCCAACTTCAGAATTCCAAAAGTGAAGCGAAATGAAGATAAAGAGAAGCGAGAGCTGAAGGGACAACAACAGCTAAAGTGCTTGGCTGACATTGGCCGTGCAGATATCTGAATTTAAATTGGGGGTACACAAAAGGCTGGAGAAACTCAGCGGGTGCAGCAGCATCTAAGGAGCGAAGGAGATTGGCAACGTTTCAGGCCGAAACCCTTCTTCAGACTGATGGGAGGTGGGGGGAGGCGGGGAGAAGAAAGGAAAAAGGAGGAGGAGGAGCCCGAGGGCTGGGGGAGAGGTGGGAAGGGGAGGAGACAGCAAGGGCTAACAGAATTAAGAAAATTCAATGTTCAAGCCCAGAGGATGCAGACTCCCCAAACGGAATATGAGGTGCTGTTCCTCTAATTTGCGGTGTTGCTCACTCGGGCCGTGGAGGAGGCCCAGGACAGAGAAGTCGGATACGGAATGAGAGGGGGAGTTAAAATGCTGAGCCACCGGGAGGTCGGGTTGGCTATTGCGGACCGAGCGGAGGTGTTCGTCGAAACGATCGCCAAGCCTCCGCTTGGTCTCACCGATATAGATCAGCTGGCATCTAGAGCAGCGGATGCAGTAGATGAGGTTGGAGGAGGTGCAGGTGAACCTCTTTTGGACCTGGAAGGACTGCTTGGGTCCCTGAAAGGAGTGGAGGGGGGAGGTAAAGGGACAAGTGTAGCATCTCTTGCGGTTGCAAGGGAAAGTGCCCGGGGAAGGGGTGGAGCGGGAGGGAAGGGTAGAATTGACAAGGGAGTTGCGGAGGGAGCGGTCTTTGCGGAAGGCAGACGGGGGGGAGATGGGAAGATGTGACGAGTGGTGGGGTCATGTTGGAGGTGGCGAAACTGGCGGAGGACTATGTGTTGTATGTGCCGGCTGGTGGGGTGAAAGGTGAGGACCAGGGGGACTTGGCCCTTGTTGTGAGTGGGGGAATGGGGAGAGAGAGCAGTGTTGCAGGGTATGGAGGAGACCCTGGTGCGAGCCTCATCTATAGTGGGGGAGGGGAATCCACGTTCTCTGAAGAATGTGATGACCTGGTGTGGAACACCTCATCCTGGGAGCAGATGCAGCATAGACGGAGGAATTGGGTATAGGGGATGGAATCCTTACAGGAAGCAGGGTGGAGGAAGAGTAGTCCAGGTAGTGGCCGTGTGCGCGACTTTGGCGCCTTTGTGGGGGGGGGGGGGGGGGGTTAAAATGCGTTTTTCCCCTTGCCATCCGGAACTTTATTTTCTCGGAGTGCGAACTTTTTCTAAAGATTTGTTCCAACTGCCGGTAAGTTAAAAGTTTTTTTTTTAAATCGTCCGACTATTTCAGCGCTGCAATAAAATAAAAATTTGCTCCTAATGCCGTGAACGCCGACAACGGGGACGGATTTTACGTAGGGGACAGGTAAATGAAAGTTGTTTATTTTTTCATATAAACTTGTTTGTTTAGATTACCTTAATCAACATTTCATGTTGCGAAATGGTGATTTAGGCCCCATACGAACCGGCAGAATTTTTCCTGCCGATATGGGGTTTAAATTCACCGCAACCGCAACGTTCCAATCCATCGCGTTCCACAAAATCCCATTCGCAAGCTGATTTAAATGGCCATTAATCTACGGGCATTAAACACTAAATTCCTTCAATTTGGCCTATAAATTAATGACAATTAGATATAAAAATCCGTTTATATATTGTGAATGTTATTTGGACACTTAGGCTTTAATATAAATGTTAATTTTTTCTTAAGAAATTGATAGATGTTTAGATCTAGTCATTGATTTTTGTAATTAGCTACAATTGGGGAACTAACTGATCATATGCTTTACTTTCAGGTCATCCAAGTAAGATTGTTTCATATTTGTTTCAGAATGCTTCAATCTATAAAAACTGAACATTTCTTTACGTTCTCTTAATTTTTAAGAAAGTTATGGGCTTTTGACTGTCCTCGATCATAACTTTTGTGTTAAGTCAATAGAAAAGGAATAGGAAACAAGTTGCTAATTTCCGAGTATGAAAATGGCCATAACTTTTTTAATACTGAAGATATGAAAGTGAATTAAGTGTCAAATTAAACTTTTGTATGCTTTATCTGATGGGATAAATTGCAGACTTGCTTTTTAAAATCTCAAAATTTTGTAACATTGCTATATACACCTTGAGTGAATTAATGGGGTTAGAATATTTTTTTTAATCTGTTGTCTGGAATTAATCGATACCCACCCCTATGTACCTTATATCAGATTTAAATTGCAATTCCGATTTTTTTGTTTTTCTATTTGTCAGTTTTTGTGCCCGATTATTTGGCGGCCAATCAACCGCTGTCTCTAAGGGGGTTGCGTCCAATCTCTTCGAGACCCTTCTTAAGAAACGAAACGTCGCCTATCTCCTTCACTTCTTAGATGCTGCTGCACTCGCTGTGTTTCTCCAGCTTTTTGTGTAACCCATTGTGTCCAATCACGTAATGCGCTGGCGAATCAGACACAGTCTCCGGGGCGCGTTCTGACCAATCACCGACCAGGTTCCCTGGAAATTCCCGTCCAATCAACAAATCGGTCTCCTCCCGTCCAATCAGACGCTGTCTCCAAGGCCATTGTGTCCACTCACGTAATGCGCTGGTCATTCGGTGGCCAATCAGACACAGTCTCCGTGGGGCGTTGTGACCAATCACCATCCTGCTTCCCTCACCGATGCAGACCAAATAATCTTTGAGGGTTACACAAAAAGACGAGTCTGAAGAAGGGTCTCGACCGGAAACGTCGCCTATCTCCTTCGCCCCTTAGATGCTGCTGCACCCGCTGAGTTTCTCCAGCTTTTTGTGTAACCCTCGATTCTCCAGCATCTGCAGTTCCTTCTTTAACAAATAATCTTTGATGCAGACGATGGCCAGAGCCACAGAGAGAGAGAGAGAGAGTGAGAGAGAGAGCGAGATGCCAGAAAGCAGCTATGTCATAAAACACAATAAACTGTATTACAAATACACAATAAACAAGTGATGCCTTTGTGTACTCTTACATGGGTATGATTAAAAAAAATCCCCCTCCTCAGCCTCACGGACCTTCGCGTACCCCTAGTTCCTAAAACCTATTTCCATCACTGGAGGAGACCCTTCTTCATTACAGTGTTTGCTGCAGAAGCAATGTTATTGTGCAGCCTAATATAATGAACAATTCGCGAGAGGAAACACTGGTTATTTAGTTTAAAGGAATTAAATTTACCCGAAGCTGATTTCAAATGACATCCACTTTCTGGTCAGGGCTGTGATTGACGGGGCTGAGCTCCGCCTCCCCTCAGCCGGGCCCCGCCCCTTTCATTGATTGTTCCGCCGCCTTTACTCGGCGACCTTGTCTCCATTTGTGGGCAAGGGCGAGCGACCAATTTCCATTCCAAGCCCACGGACTCCTTCGGCTACTTTGTCTACTCACAACTTCAGTTTCAGCATTGGAAATTGAGTGTTTCTTCCAAGCTCAAGTTCGTGCCACAAAGAACCTTCTTGCATTCATAAAATATCCCCACATCTATCACAGGAGACTCCAAAGTGCTTTACTGACGAAATAATTTGGAAATACAGCCACTATTTTGCAACGTAGGAAATATTGTGATTGCAAATTGCACACAGGAATATTGAAAAACGGAGTTTAAAAACAAGCTGCACAGCCAAGTTTTTTGGGTTTATTTCCATCTTAAATCACCAAGATACTTAATTCATATGTAAACGATTTTTCCATGAGATTTTTGTGCATGTTACATGTTGTGCACGTTATCAAAATTCAGTGAAGTGACATTGAATATCTCCATTGAATTCATCTATTAAATTGAATATAGTTAATGATACTGCGTGCATTTCATTTGAAAGGTCCAATACATGTTTACGACCCTGATCATCTGCCCCTCTCCCACCGCCTCTACAATCAGTCTGAAGCTCGGTCCAGACCCGAAACATCACCTGTCCATGTTCTTCAGAGGTGCTACTTGACCCACTGAGTTAATCCAGCGGAGTAGACAAAAATGCTGGAGAAACTCAGCGGGTGAGGCAGCATCTATAGAACGAAGGAAATAGGTAACGTTTCGGGCCGAAACCAGCATTTTGTTAATCCAGCATGTTGTGCCTTTTTGTTGTGAAGCAGCATCTCCAGTTCCTTGTTTCTGCATTTTCACACTCAACACTTGTAGCCGAATTACATTCATTCCCCGAGGCGGCAGCGTGCGCAGTAAACACACGCGGTACTGCAAGAGTTCAGCCGGATCTTTCGTTTCAGCAAATGGAAATTTATTTTGTTGAACCAGGAAGAGGAGGAGTTAAAATGGCTTCGAACGACCAGGTCGAGAGTTGGACCGCGGAGATAATTTGTCCCATCTGCCTGGATTTCTTCACCGATCCGGTGTCCCTGGACTGCGGGCACAACTTCTGCCGCTCATGCATCACACAGAGTTGGGACAGGGAGGGGAGAAACTCCTGCCCGGAATGCAGAGAGGAGTTTACAGACCGCACCCTCAGGGTGAATCGGGCCTTGGCGAGACTGTCTGAGAAAGCTCGAACATTGGGCCTGGTTCGGACAGAGAAGGCAAGCAAACTTCAGTGCGAGGAACATCAAGAAGAACTGAAGCTGTTCTGTGAAACTGACGAGAAGCTGATCTGCGTGGTTTGTGCAGCCGGGCGGGATCACAAGTCCCACAGCTTCACGCTGATAGCAGAAGCTGCAGAATTCTACAAGGTAAAAGCAAATCGATTATCGCATCATTGTTTAGGAATGTCACAAAATGTTGAGATGTTAAACATCGGGCCTGTGAATTTATCCCATCAGATAAAGCATTAAAAAAACATTTAATTTAATACCTAATTCACTTTTATATCTTCTGTATTAAAAAAAATTATGGTCATTTTCATACTCGGAAATTAGCATCTCGTTCCCTATTGTTTTTCCATTAACTTAACACAAAAGCTGTGATGGGCAAGGGCCGTTTAACACAGATATGTGTTCAAAATCCTTAAACATCCACTTAAGACAATCAAAATAATGATTTTTTGCACAGTCATGTCTTAAGAAAATCTAAATTATCGGAATTTTGTGCAATTGTCTATCCATTATCAATATCTTCATACCGACAACTTCCACAGTACATACAGATCGGTGTGGCCGCCGACATGTTCAGCATATTTACTATGAACATATTCATGGATAGACAATTTTCACAAAATACGGAAAATGAGACAGGAGACAGCTGTTATTGGGGCCAAATTAAATTGTTTCGCATCATCAGATGAAAATGTAATTAGATAAGATGTTAAATAAACGTCCTACATACTTTATGTTTTGTCCTGAACTTGCGATCTGTGATTTTGAAGGCGTTATAGTTGTGCCTGACTTTCAAGCCCAGCGATTCAATAGACCAGCAACATCGTGTTGGTGGGGAAAAACACGAACGGGATGACAGATCGAGGAAATCTCTCCCTGACAACCAATGAAAAACATGTAGTTTACTCACCCCCCCACACCCCACACCCCACACACAACCTCTTGAGTTGCGCACACAGCATTCACAGATCTAGAGCCCCACTGATCGCGGGGATTGTAACAACGCTACATTGTTGAATTCCTTTTTTATTGTCTAACACTTTTCTGATTTTCAAACACAATCCCAGGATCGGGTGAAAGCTTCTGTCCAGACTATCACAAAAAAGGAATCGGAGGTCCAGCAAATGGTGCAGCAACAGAAACAGAATATTTCTGGCGTTCTGGTGAGGCTTTCCAGTTTTGATTTCCTGATCTTTTGTAGATTTGATCCCTGTGATGCGTGTAATAATAGGGCAGCCTTCACGCCTTCACTCTGTGACCGTGTCGGATTCCTTCCATGGCCCCAATACACGCTGCTTCATTGGTCAATCGGCGACTGTAAATTATCCCTGGGGAAGTGGGTGGTGGGCGGATGAATTGGAATTAAAGGGCACGTGAAAAGGAATAGGCAGCAGGGTATTGCATTGGGGGTAGAGGATTGATGGCTTATAACTTATTATAAGATTACCTTCACGATATTTCAGAAGCATTTCGACAAAGAATTGAATTGCCAAAGCAAATAAAAAATGCCCCAGGACAAATGTCATGGTCAAAGTTGTGAGGAAACACAATCGGTGACATTATATATTGATCTTCACCTTTCATTTCACAGGAGCAATCGCACAACCTTCAGTCCGAGATCTCATCCCAGTTTGCTGAACAGCACCAGATTCTCACTGAGAACGAGCAGTGCGCACTGGCAGATATCCGAGAGGAAGAGAAGAAGATTCTTAACACAATGGAGAAAAATCTTGGAGCAATTCAAGATAATTTAAAATCTATTCAGGAGGATCTCAATAAGATGCAGCAACATATGGATCAAAAAGATAGTGTGGTGTTTCTGAAGGTGAGGGGTTACACTACAGTTTGGTAAAGTGAAAGTGCAGTCACATAATGGTGGGTGACATTTCAGAAATAAATGCTGCATTTACCAGTAATTGAGAATTGGGTAAATGTTCTCACTGTTCCAGCTGTTGCTGTTCCTAAACTAATTGGCTTCCCATATAATCTATGGGATCTCAGGAATACCTGGCCGGAATGTAGAGAAGTGTTTGTATTCTGTATCATTTCGAACAACAACGGGTGATCCTATATCTGATCCCAAGGACCACGAATGGACAGAGGGCAGTGAATATCTGGGATTCTCCAACCAAGAGACTGAGAGTTTTAAAATGTTAGACATATTTAAACCAGAGGAAGATAATTTTTTGAAAATTCGGGGAATTGAAATCAAAGGGAATTGGGCAGAGGAGGAATTCAGTCCAGGGCTAGATCAGCCATGACCACATTGTGGGGATTAACATTGAAATATAGAACATGGCGCTTACATCAGATTGATCATCTATATCTGGTTCCCATCAGCAGTGGGTGGTCACCTTGGGGAAATTGGCTCTGATTGTTTTGTCCATCATAGACAGGCCTTTCGGCCCACCCTAACCAGTCAAATTTCTGCTCCACTCATCATCCCTCCCATCTACTCTCCTCACCCATTTAAATCCACCGATAATATTAAATTCAGTCTCATCATTCCTGTTATCTTCTCCAGATGAAATCCCACGACCTGCCCAATTCTTTCATTAAGTTCCATCCTCTCCGTTATGGCATAATTCTCATGAACATTCCTTGTGCTTTCCCCCATCGTTCTACATCTCTGCGGCAATATCCGCTTTCTGTCCGCATGACAGTGGCGATAAGAGTTGGGAAATTGGAATTATCAGAGGGTTACATAAAAATTTGGTGAAATTCTTGCTGTCGGGATGAGGGCGATCCATCTCAATCAGTTGAGATTTGTGTCTTATTTCTTTCAGGAGGAAGTCGGTCGCAAGCGAAGGTAGGACATTGTCTTGATGGAAACAGTGTAAGTTTTTGTGGAACAACTCAAAAAAATCTCTAATGCTCAGTTTAAAACCAGCTGTTAAATATTTCCAGGATTCGTGATGAACCCAAACCACTGTCAGTGGTAGATGAAGTCTTGCAGATTGAAAAGTTTCTTTGGCCTGTTTCCTTCAACACAACAGTCAAAGATATATCTGAGGACTTCAAGCAAGGTAAAGCTTATACCTTTCCCATTATTCTTGTTTCTGACATCTTTAAGCCGTACACTTGACACGTAACACCTTATCATTTTCCAGCCTCGCACAGCCCGGTTTTGACTTCTCCCCAAAATCCATAAACACAGCTGACATGTCCCACTGAAATGATTTCCACGTACCTCTGTTCGATCTAATCCTTATCGACCTTTCTCCAAGATACCTCACATCCCTTCGTCCGTTTAGTGACATCTGCTTTCAGAGCCCACACCCCCTCATCTTTACCATGGACGTTCAGTCACTCTACACCTCCATCCCCCACCAGGAAGAGCTTAAAGCCCTCCGTTTCTTCCTCGGCCGCAGAACCATCCAATTTCCCTCTACTAACACTACTCCGCCCAGTAGAGCTGGTTCTCACTCGTAATAACTTCTCCTTTGAACCCTCCCACTTCCTTCAAGTCCAAGGCCTTATTCCCGAACTCTATCTACATTACATTGATGACTGCATCAGTGCTACCTCCTGCACCCATGCAGAACTCATGGACTTCATCAACTTCACCACCAATTTCCATCCTGCAATCAAATTTACTTGGACCATCATCAACACCTCCCTCCCCTTTCTTGATCTCAGTCTCCGTCACAGAAAATAGACTATCGATAGATGTCCATTACAAACCTACTGACTCCCACAACTATCTTGACTACACTTCACCCCACCCTGCTTCCTGCAAAGACTCTATCCCCCTACTCCCAATTCCTCCGTCTACACTGCATCTGCACCCAAGATGAGGTGTCCTCATTCTTTAGGAAACGGGGGTTCCCCTCTCCCATCATAGATGAGGCCCACACTTGTGTCTCCTCGGTACTCTGCAGCTCTGCCCTTGCTCCCCCTCCACCTAGTCGCAACATAGACAGAATCCCCTATGTCCTTACCTTTCACCCTATCAGCCGCCGCATACAGCACATAATCCTCCAAAATATCCGCCACCTCGAATGGGATCCCACCACTAGCCACATTTTCCCATTTCCACCCCTTTCTATCTTCCGCAGAGACCATTCCTTCTGCAACTCCTTGGTTAACTCATCCCTTCCCACCTAAACAACCCCTTCCCCAGGTACCTTCCCCTGCAACCACAGCAGATGCAACACCGGTCCCTTTACCTTCTCCCGCGACTCTGTCCAGGAACTCCAACAGTCCCTTCAGGTTAGGCAGAGGTTCAGTTGCACCTCCTCCAACCTCATCTTCTGTATCCATTGTTCAAGATGTGGACTCTTGTACATCGATGAGACCAAACACAGACTGGGCGATCGTTTCGCTGAACACCTACGCTCAGTCTACCTGAAACTACCTGACCGCTTGGTTTCTGAAAACTTTAATTCTCCTTCCCATTCCCACACAGACCTTTCTGTCCTAGGTCTCCTCCATTGTCAGAGTGAGGTTAAACGCAAATTGGAGGAACAACATTTCATATTTCGCTTGTGCAACTTGCAGTCCAATGGTGTGAAATGTTGATTTCTCTAACTTCAGGTAGCCCAACATCTCCTTTCTCTGTATCCAGGCATGATATTCTTCCGATTTAAATCGTAATTCCGATTTTTTGGTTTTGTTTTCCTATTTTCCAATTTTTGTGCCTGATTATTTGTCAACCAATCAATCGCTGTCCCTAAAGGGGTTGCATTCAATCACTGACCCTTATTTCCCTTAAAATTCCCGTTCAATCAACAAATCGGTTTCCTGCCGTCCAATCAGCCGCTGTCTCCAAGGATGTTGTGTCCAGTCACATAATGCGCCGGTCACTAGGCGGCCAATCAGACACAGTCTCCGATGGGCGTTGCGGCCAATCATTGACCAGCTTCCCTTACTGAAGCACAAGATGGCTGCAGCCAAAATCACTTTTTCTGTGCTGTTTGCACACAGTGCTAGGCAAAGAGACATTTCTAGTAACATTTTTTAGCTGTATGAAGTCATTTATTTCATAAATATTTATCTTTTGTGGGTTATTTTACTGGTTATGTGTTAGAAAAATTCTGTTATATAAACTACCAGCAGAAAGCTTCAATTTATTGAAAATGCAGGAGCTTCCTGAACCCCCATTTGGGGACCTAACCAGCTTCCCGGACCCCCGGACAATACTTCCTACTTTTTTTCTGGAGGTGAATATATTGCCTGTCTATCCCTCACCCACCCAAGTCGCACTAGTTTCTCGTTTTCACCTAACAAACAGCTAACAGTGGCCCGTTTCCTCTCTCATCGTTATTTTTTGCATATCTTCCATCATTGTTCCTCCAGTTTTTTGTCTATCTTCAGTTTAAACCAGCATCTGCAGTTCATTCCTATACATTTTTAAGCAATACCTAGATGCAAAGATTAATTCAATTGTGGACTGAAGGGAAATTGGAGATTTGATCTGCCACTAAACTCATCAGCTGGGAAGCATCACAGAGTTAGAGATTTAAACTCTCCTGTCTTGGGTAAAATACTGTGGCTATTCACCTTAACTTTGCACCTTATATAGATCTTATACACTATAAAAGCATTCTGATGGGATCTAAAGAAATATGTCCTTGACCGTCCAATGTCTCCTTATAACCCAGCCCTTCAGACCTGATGAAATTATCGTAAATCCTTTTGCACCCTCTCTAACTCTAACAACCGTAGTGTGTCAACGGGCAAGCCTGAGGAGCGGATCCTAATCCTGCTCCCGTTTTCTTGTTTTCCTCTGCTCCTGCGTACCGACATGGAGGAAAATGCAGCCAAGATTGACAATACTAATTCCTAGGAGAATGAGTTTGCTGTGCGGGGTGAGATTGAGCAGACTAGGCCTGTGTACTCAAGCATTTGGGTGTATTAGAGGAGATCTTAGTGAAACACAAAGTCCTTACAGGGCTCAGTGGGCTGGATGCAGGGAGGCTATTTCTCCATCTGAGGGGTCTGGAGAATGTGGGCTGCACCATGTAGGACAGAGATAAGGAGACATTACTGCACGCAGGGACTGGGGGAACCTTAGGAATTCCATGCACCGGTGGCTGACTCAGTCATTCAGTGCTCTTGGAGCTGAGAATCATGGTTGTACATTCCTGAGTCAGGCCCTTTGGCCCATCACGTCCATGTCCACCTTTTCCCCAGCTATGCTAATTGATTTGCCCACATCCCATCAATATTCTTCTACACCTTACATATTTAAATGCCTCAAGTATAGTGATTATATCTCACTCCACCACCTCCTCTGTAGCATGTTCCAGATATCACCCACTCTCGGTGTAAAAAACCTAAATCTCAAATATACTTTAAATTCCTTGCTCGCAATATAAATCTGCACACTCTGGATTTGATATCCCTGCATGCGAATCCAATTTTGATAATCTAACCGATATCCTGCTGCAGACTTTGACAACCTTCCCCACTATCCACATTTTTTGCGTTTTCCACAAACTTACTAATCACACCTCCAACATTCACATCCAAGCCATGAACATATAACCTCAACAGCAAAGGTTGAGGCATCGATCTCTGCTGTGCTCCATCAGTCCCAAGCAGAAAAATTATCCTTCTACCGCTACCTGCAACCACCAACCCATTTGGGGATCAATTTCACCAGCTCGCCTTGGATCCCACGTGCCTTCACTTTCTGGACCAGCCTTACATGCGGAACATTGTCCAATCTCTCAGTGAAGTTCATATATTGGTTCACAATGAGATTGGTATGCTCTAAGTTGTACACACCGTTGACTTTAGACCCTCTCCAGCCCAAGTCTCCCACTGACCCCCGGGGACTCTCTGATTCTCTGCTTCTCCCCCCAGTCTCCGTCACATTGGATATGCAAACAGCGCATGCTCGGCTCGAGCTGTCTGAGGATCAGAAGAGGGTGAGACTGACCCGGTCCCGGAGGAGTCTCCCTGACAACAAGAAGAGGTTTTCAAGCAGTCCGTGTGTGCTGGGATTGGAGGGATTCACATCGGGGAGACATTACTGGGAGGTGGAGGTGGCGGGGAGTCGGGGCTGGAGTCTGGGAGTCGCTGCAGAGTCTGTGGAGAGGAAGGAACAGGTCACACTGACCCCGGAGACTGGAGTCTGGAGGATCAAGCTGGTGGCTGATGACTTTGAAACATTCACCTCCCCTCCATCCCGTTTCCCCGCCCATCCTATCCCCGGGAGGGTGGGAGTTTATCTCAATTACGAGTCCGGGACAGTTTCATTTTACAATGCGGAAACCAAGTCCCACCTCCACACCATCACGGAGAATAAATTCACGGAGAAACTTTATCCTTTCTTCGGGCCTTGGGATGGAAATTGGCTGAGAATCTGCTTTGATTCCGCTCCGGGTGTGTAAAAGGGTCGGGTCCCGGGACCGGCGTCAGGAGCGGGGCTCGGGCTGTGGGGCAGAAACCCGGTGGACAACAGCTCGGCGCTGAACGGCTCCCATTTAATTTCCAAATTCCACATCATAAAACCCCAGTGAGCGCAGAAATAAAACCAGGGGGAATGTAAATGTGGAAAAAGTGAAATAAACAGCAACTGAAATCAGAGCTGTCTGTCGATCTGATCATTTCAACTGTGTCATGGCAGCAAAGCCACGTGGTGCAACCACAGACCAGCTGTAACTTTGAGAATTAATTCTGACAATTGCAGAAACAGTGGGAATTTGATATAATAAGTGAATTTTGTAACCTGTTACCACACCTGTGGCACAAACCAAATGCATGGCTTAAAATGTGGAATAAAAACAGAAATTGCCCCACATCCAAAAGACATGTGGGTTTGTTGGTTAATTGGCTTCAGTTAATTGCCCTTTGTGTGTAGGGAGAGTTGTGACATTTAGCACAGTGCCATCTGCTTATAACGTGTATTGGAACAGTGGGCTGTGGCTCAGACTGAAGGAGAACTAGCTGGGAACAGTCTTCACGGCCTTGTAAATTCACTGTTGCACCGTACACCACAGTCCCACCCAGTTCAGACCTGCTCCGAAAAGAGGAGGTCGGCCGGTTCAACACCAAAATGCGTCGTTGGGGGCTGCATTCATCAGCAGCCTGCATGTGTGGAGCAGACCAGCAAACTGCAGCTCGTAATTGGGCTGTCCTCTGCCCCCTTGGTGGAGGGGTAGACCTCAGGGCCCTCGACAACAGCACATTGAACTGGTTGCAGCGCCTGGAGGCTGTTTCATAACCTCTGCTGCCTCAAAGGCAAGAAGAAGAACCACGCCTAGACTATTACAGTGTTCCTTATGTATTCTGTACCAAATAATGCCTTGAAACTAGTGGAGGTGTTTCAAGAAACTATAATCACGTACAAAATGCAAAAGCCACAGAGCAGTTATGAGACACAAGCATTTACCAATGCTTTCAATCAAGAGTGCTTTATTTTCACGTCCCAGACAGAACAATGAAATTCTTACTTGCAGCAGCACAACTGAAAATTTAAACATATTCACCCATATTATATAAAGAAGGAACTGCAGACTGATGAAGGGTCTCGACCCAAAACCTCACCTATTCCTTCTCTCCAGCACTTTGTATCTATCCCTCAAAACCTTTCCTGTTTGTGTATCTGGCCGAATTAGATTATTGTCCATTTGTGAATGCTTGTGGCCCTGATGAAGAGCGTGACAACTTCAAACTTCTTGAAGATGTCCGTGTATATCCGTAGAACACGAGAACAACACAGCACAAGGACAGGCCCTTCGGCCCACAATGATGCCAACATCAACTCTTAATTGCAAGGGAACAGGTTCAAGGATCTGACTAGTAGAACAGAAAAAGGCTCACTCGTCTATTTAGTTGCAAATCAGTTTTAATGGTGAGAGGACACAACAATACTTGTCTCAGTTTGCGCTGTGTCCAGTTTTACAGCAGTACACCTTTCTCTCTCCCTCTCTCCGTCCGCACCGCTGAACGTGACTCCCCCTGTCGGTGAACCCCTCTCGTACATGAATACATCAGAATTAGTCAAGTCACTATTATTTCTATAGCACATTTAAAAACCAACTCTCGTTGACCAAAGTGTTTTAAATTGGTGGAGGTACTGACGTTATACAACAGTGGTTCATAGATTAAGTACATACATAAATACATACATATAGCCCTTCCTCAGAGGACGTCAAGAAAGACTTGAGGGTAACGATGAGTTTTAAGTCTCGGCTTAAAGGAGGCGATGGAGGGGGCAGTTCTGATGGGAAGAGGGATGCTGGTCCACAGTCTAGGAGCTGCAACCGCAAAGGCACGGTCGCCCCTGAGCTTATGCCTAGACCGCGGGATGTTCAGTAACCCCAAGTCGGACCTGCAGGTGGTGTGGTGGGTAAGCAGACTTTTGATGTAGGTGGGGGCTTTGTAAGCATAAAGAAGGATCTTGAAATTTAACGGAACTGCACAGGGATCCAGTGGAGAGAGGCCAGAATCGGGGTGATGTGGTCCCTTTTTCAGGTGCCCGTCAGGAGTCTCGCTGTGGCGTTTTGGGCCAGTTGCAGGCGAGAACATAAATACCTGTTTTGGTCTAGAACCAGGGAGCCACAGTTTAGGAATAAGGGGTAAGCCATTTAGAACGGAGATGAGGTAAACCTTTTTCACCCAGAGTTGTGAATATGTGGAATTCTCTGCCACAGAAGGCAGTGGAGGCCAATTCTCGGAATGCTTTCAAGATAGAGGTAGATAGGGCTCTTAAAGATAGCTGAGTCGGGGGATATGGTGATTCGAAGGTCCGAACGGCCTACTCCTGCACCTCAGCCGCAGAGGCGCTTGAAGCAATACACAGCACTACAGACCTTTACAGGCGTGTAAAGCAATACACACCGCGCTGCCAGTTTGGCGTGTAAATGTTTATACTGTGTTGTCGGCTTAACGCGTGCGAATTTAAACAAAAAGCTGCCGGCTGCAGAGCTGTAGGGTTTAAATATAGCGCTATGGGTCACAGACTGTTCAGGAAAATTCACGTACAGTAAATTCAGAAAGTATTCAGATCCCTGTACTTCTTCTACACTTCTTTCCTCATACTAAAATAGATTAAATTGTTTTTTTTATCAGCAATCTACACACAATAGCTCATAATAAAAAAGCGGAAACAGGTGTTTAGAAATGTTTGCAAAGTAATTAAAAAGAAATAACTGAAATATCACATTTACATAAGTATTCAGACCCTTGGCTATGACATGTACACTCAAAATTGAACTTTGGTGCATCCTGTTTCTATTCTCGAGGGGCTAGTGGAATCAAGGGATATGGGGAGAAGGCAGGCACGGGTTATTGATAGGGGACGATCAGCCATGATCACAATGAATGGCGGTGCAGGCTCGAAGGGCCGAATGGCCTCCTCCTGCACCTATTATCTATGTTTATATTGATTATTCTTGAGATGTTTCTAAAATTTGATTGGAGTCCACAAGTGGTAAATTAAATTGATTGTACATGACAGGCACACACTTGTCTATATAAGGTCATGTCAGAGCAAAAACCAAGCCTTGAAGAGTCTGTAGACCTCTGAGACAGGATTGTATCGAGACACAGATCTGGGGAAGGATATAAAACAATTTCTACAGGTCCCAAAGAGCTCAGTGGCCTCCATCATTCTTAAATGGAAGAACTTTGAAACCACCAGAACTCTTCATAGAGCTGGCCGCCCGACCAAACTGAGCAATCAAGGGAGAAGAGACTTGGTCAGGGAGGTGATCAAGAACCTGATGGTCACCCTTGACAGAGCTCCAGAGTTCCTCTGTGGCGATGGGAGAATCTTCCAGAAGAACAACTATATCTGCAGCACTCCAGCAATCAGGCCTTTATGGTAGAGTGGCCAGGCAGAGATCACTCCTTGGTAAAATGCACATGACAGCCCCCTTGGAGTTTGTCAAAAGGCACCTAAACAGGATTCCCTGGTCTGATGAAACCAAGATTGAACTCTGGCCTGAATGCCAAGCATCACGTCTGGAGGAAACCAGGCACCGCTCATCACCTGGCCAATACCATACCTACGGTGAAGCATGGTGGTGGCAGCATCATGCTGTGTGGATGTTTTTCAGCAGCAGGAACTGGGAGACTAGTCAGGATTGAAGGAAAGATGAACAGAGCAATGTACAGAATGATCCATAATGATAACCTGCTCCAGAGCATTCAGGACCTCAGACTGGGGCAGACGTTCACCTTCAGCAGGACAACAACGCTAAGCACACAGCCAACACAACGCAGGAGTGGCTTTGTGACAAGTCTGTAAATGTCCTTGAGTGGCCCAGCCAGAGCCCGGACTTGAACCGGATCGAATATCTCTGGAGGGACCTGAAACGTCGCTCCCCATAAAACCTGACAGAGCTTGAGATGATCTGCAAAGAAGAATGAGAGAAATTACCCAAATACAGGTGTGCCAAGCTTGTAGCATCATACCCAAGAAGACTTGAGGCTGTAATCACTGCCAAAGGTGCCTCAACAAAGTACTGAGTAAAGGGTTTGAATACTTATGTGATATTTCAGTTATTTCGTTTCAATTACTTTGCAAAAATTTCTAAACACCTGTTTTTGCTTTTGTATTATGGGGTATTGTGTATAGATTGATGATTAACTAGATGAATTTAATCAATTTTAGAATAAGGCTGTAACGTAACAAAATATGGATACAATAAAGTGGTCTGAATACTTTCTAAATGCACTGTATAACAAGGGTGACCATCCCTGTAGGGTGCTGGGGGAATGAGATGCTGACGTTCAGGAGAGTTGGTAAACTACAGTGACGTGTGTTCTATTGGATGGACTTAGTTTTGTATATAGTTTAGTTTATTTCAGAGATGCAGCTCGGAAACAGGCCCTTTGACCCACCTAGTCCGTGCCGACTATCAACACCATGACCATTACTATTAACACTATTATACACATTGGGGACGTTTTAAAATTCTTCATGGAGCCAATTAACCTACAAATCTGCACGTCTTTGGAATGTGGGAGGAAACCAGATCACCCAGAGGAAACCAATGCGGTCGCACAGAGAACGTACAAACTGTACGACAGCACCCGGAGTCAGGATTGAACTCTGACGCTCTATATCTAAAATTTAAAAGGCTCAGATAGGTACATGGATAGGAAATGTTTAGAGGGTTTATGAGCCAAATTTGGGGCAGGTGGGACTAGTGTAGACGGGCATGTTGGTTTAGATTGGCAAGTTGGGCTGTAGGGCCTTTTTCCACACTGTATGACTTAATTGGTGCATCAGGCTTGACTTGGTGCAAGGAATATTTGAATACGCAGCATCCCCGAAGAACATTGATAGGTGACATTTCAGAGGTTATCGGGAAAAGGCAGGAGAATGGAGTTAGGAGTGAGAGATAGATCAGCCATGATTCGGGTACAGATTAACGGGTCCCTTTCAGAATGGCAGGCAGTGACTAGTGGGGTACCACAAGGCTCGGTGCTGGGACCGCAGCTATTTACAATATACATCAATGATTTGGATGAAGGGATTCAAAGTAATATTAGCAAATGTGCAGATGACACAAAGCTGGGTCACCAGATGACAGATGACACCAACTGCATTTTGGTGTCTTTGTATTGTCTCTGACAATTAAAGATTGAATTGAATTGAATTGGGTGGCAGTGTGAACTTTGAGGAGGATGCTATGAGAATGCAGGGTGACTTGGACAGGTTGGGGGAGTGGGCAGATGCATGGCAGATGAAGTTTCATGTGTATAAATGTGAGGTTGTCCACTTTGGTAGCAAAAACAGGAAGGCAGATTACTATCTAAATGGCGTCAAGTTGGGAAATGGGGAAATACAACGAGATCTGGGGGATCTTTGTACATCAGTCTATGAAAGTAAGCATGCAGGTACAGTAGGCAGTGAAGAAAGTGAATGGCATGTTGTCCTTTCTAACAAGAGGAATCGAATATATGAGCAAAGAGGTCCTTCTGCAGTTGTACAGAGCCCTAGAGAGACCACACCTGGAGTATTGTGTACAGTTTTGGTCCCCTAATTTGAGGAAGGGCATTCTTGCTATTGAGGGAGTGCAACGTAGGTTTACAAGGTTAATTCCAGGGATGGCGGGACTGTCATATGCTGAGAAAATGGAGCACCTGGGGTTGTACACTCTGGAGTTTAGAAGGATGAGAGGTGATCTCATTGAAACATATAAGATTGTTAAGGGTTTGGACATGCTAGAGGCAGGAAACATGTTCCCGATGTTGGGGAGTCCAGAACCAGGGGCCACAGATTAAGAATAAGGATTAAGCCATTTAGAACGGAGACAAGGAAACACTTTTTCTCACAGAGAGTGGTGAGTCAGTGGAATTCTCTGCCTCAGAGGGCGGTGGAGGCGGGTTCTCTGGATGTTTTCAAGAGAGAGCTAGACAAGGCTCTTAAAAATAGCGGAGTCAGGCCATATGGGGAGAACGCAGGAACAGGGTACTGATTTGGGATGATCAGCCATGATCACATTGAATGGCGGTGCTGGCTCACTCCAATGGCCCACTCTTGTGCCTATTTTCTATTGTCTATTGATTGAATGGCGGAGTAGACGTGTGCCGAATGTCCTAATTTAGCTCATATTACATGACCCGCAGAGTGGCTTCTGCCCCGGTTCCAGGGCCGCACTGCCCGAGTCACCCCTCAACCCCTGGGGACTCTCTGATTATTTGCTTCTCCCCCCAGTCTCCATCACCCTGGATGTGGGAATAGCAGGTCTGCGGCTCAAGGTGTCTGAGGATCGGAAGAAACATAGAAACATAGAAAATAGGTGCAGGAGTAGGCCATTCGCCCCTTCGAGCCTGCACCACCATTCAATATGATCATGGCTGATCATCCAACTCAGTATCCTGTACCTGCCTTCTCTCCATTCCACCTGATCCCCTGAGCCACAAGGGCCACATCTAAATCCCTCTTAAATATAGCCAATGAACTGGCCTCAACTACCTTCTGTGGCAGATAATTCCAGAGACTCACCACTCTCTGTGTGAAAAATGTTTTCCTCATCTCGGTCCTAAAGGAATTCCCCCTTATCCTTAGACTGTGACCCCTTGTTCTGGACCTCCCCAACGTTGGGAACAATCTTCCTGCATCTAGCCTATCCAACCCCTTAAGAATTTTGTAAGTTTCTATAAGATCCCCCCTCAGTCTTCTAAATTCTAGCGAGTACAAGCCAAGTCTATCCAGTCTTTCCTCATATGAAAGTCCTGATATCCCAGGAATCAGTCTGGTGAACCTTCTCTGTACCCCCTCTACGGCAAGAATGTCTTTTCTCAGATTTGGAGACCAAAGCTGTATGCAATACTCCAGGTGTGATCTCACCAAAACCCTGTACAACTGCAGTAGAACCTCCCTGCTCCTATACTCAAATCCTTCTCCTCAAATCTTGCTCCTATACTCAAATCCTACTCAAAGAGGGTGAGACGGACCGAGACCCGGAGGAGTCTCCCTGACACTGGGAAGAGGTTTATAGACAGTCCGTGTGCGCAGGGATCGGAAGGATTCACATCGGGGAGACATTACTGGGAGGTGGAGGTGGCGGGCAGTCTGGTCTGGAGTCTGGGAGTCGCCGCAGAGTCTGTGGAGAGGAAGGGAGGTAACAGACTGTCCCCGGAGACTGGAGTCTGGAACATCGGGTGGTGGGGTGGTGGGTTTGATGCATTCACCTCCCCTCCATCCCGTCTCCCCGCCCGTCCCATCCCCGGGAGGGTGGGAGTTTATCTCAGTTACGAGTCCGGCATAGTTTCATTTTACGACGCTGACACTAAGTCCCATCTCCACAACGTTGCTGGGATTAAACGTTATCCTATTTTCTGGACTCGGGATATAAACCAGTGGCTGAGAATCTCCCCCGGTTCTGCTCTGGGTGTGTAAAGGGGTCGGGTCCCTGGAGGAACACAGCGGGCCAGCCAGCATCTGTGTAGAAAAGTAGACAGACCACGCTTCGGGGTCAGAACCCTTCTTTCTTCTGAGGAAGAAATTCCAAGAGCTGCAGGTTCGCTTTATCAGAGTGAATTAATTGGTATTAATGTCATTTGGAAGAGGGTGGTAAAGGTCAGACTCTGGAGGTGTAAATCGGAAGGAATGAAATCAGAAATTACTTGAAGGGAGAAGAATAAAACTGAATGTTGGGAGTGGGAGATACAATGGGCCTCTTGGTGTTGTTGATGGCCATGCCGAACTAGAACAAGTCAAGTCATGTCAAGTCAAGTTTATTCGTCACATACGCATACGAGATGTACAGTGAAATGAAAAGTGGCAATGCTTGCGGATTGTGCAAAAAAACTACAAAACAGAATGGAACAGAATCAGTTATTACATATTTGTGGGAGAAGAAAAAAAGAAGAAAAAACAGCAATTTAAAAAAGACACCACACAACAGTAAATTGGTACAGTAAGTTAGTCCCTGGTGAGATAGGAGTTTACAGTCCTAATGGCCTCTGGGAAGAAATTCCTTCTCATCCTCTATGTTTTCACAGCATGGCAACGGAGGCGTTTGCCTGACCGTAGCAGCTGGAACAGTCCGTTGCAGGGGTGGAAGGGGTCCCCCATGATCTTGTTGGCTCTGGATTTGCACCTTCTGATGTATAGTTCCTGCACGGGGGCGAGTGTGGTTCCATAGTGCCAGCGGCCAAACGCACTACTCTCTGCAGAGCCTTCTTGTCCTGGGCAGAGCAGTTCCCAAACCAGATTGTGATGTTTCCATACAAGATGCTTTCCACAGCCACTGAGTAGAAGCACTGGAGGATCCTCAGAGACATTCTGAATTTCCTCAATTGCCTGAGGTGGTAAAGGCGCTGCCTTGCCTTACTCACCAGTGTGGCAGCGTGTGATGTCCATGTCAGATCCTCTGAGATGTGGACTCCCAGGTATTTAAAGCATCTCACCCTATCCACAGTATCCCCATTTATCTTCAGTGGTGTGTACGTCCTCGGATGTTGTACCCTCCTAAAGTCCATGATCAGCTCCTTAGTTTTTTTGACATTCAAGAAGAGGCTGTTGTCCTGACACCAGAGTGCCAGATCAGCCACCTCCTCCCGATAGGCCTTCTCATCGTTATTGGAGATCAGGCCCACCACCACAGTGTCATCAGCAAACTTGATTATAGAGTTGGAGCTGAACCTAGTCACACAGACATGTGTGTACAGGGAGTACAATAGGGGGCTGAGGACGCAACCCTGCGGGGGATCCTGTGCTCAGGGTGAGGGACTTTGATGTATTTCCTCCCATCTTGACTACCTCTTGCTGGAGAGAAAGTCCAGGACCCAGGCACACAGGAGGGTGTTGAGCCCCAATTCCAGCAGCTTCTCAGCAAGCCTGGCGGGGACAATCGTGTTGAAGGCTGAACAGAAGTCTATGAACAGCATCCTCACATAGCCCCGCTTCTGGCTGTCAAGGTGGGACAGAGCGGTGTGCAGACCCTGGGAGACCGCATCGTCCGTGGATCTGTTCGGACCATATGCGAATTGTAGCGGTTCCATGTTGCGAGGGAGGAAGGCGCAGATGTGTTTCTTGACCAGCCTCTCGAAGCATTTCATGACTACCGAGGTGAGGGCCTCGGCAGACAGGCTCTAGAACAGTCTCTTCGGCCCACATAGACCGTGGAAGAATATGAGATCTAATCTCAGCCAATTGCCAAGCTAATCTCCCCTGTTTCCTCCAGTCGCTCCTGTTTCCTTCCACATCACAAAGACGAGCAGGTTTGTAGCATGTGTGGCCTCTTTGAAGTAGCCCCTGGTGTGTAGAGAGTGGATGAGCAAGTAGGATAACTACTGTGAATGGGTGAGCGATGGTCGGTGAACAGACCTTACATTTCAGATCAAATACTGAGGCCGAATGATGATCAACCTGAGTGGTGATGAACTCTGTTTCTCGCTCTGGAGAAGCAAACCGATCTGCTGAGTATTTATTGAATCGTATGTCTTTATTTCTGATTTTCAGCAACTGTTGAAATTATCAGACTTACACATAGAAGCATACCATAGAAACATAGAAAATAGGTGCAGGAGTAGGCCATTTGGCCCTTCGAGCCTGCACCGCCATTCAATATGATCATGGCTGATCATCCAACTCAGTATCCTGTACCTGCCTTCTCTCCATATCCCCTGATCCCCTTAGCCACAAGGGCCACACCTAACTCCCTCTTAAATATAGTCAATGAACTGGCCTCAACTACCTTCTGTGGTAGAGAATTCCAGAGACATACCATTCTCTGTGTGAAAAATGTTTTTCCCATCTCGGTCCTAAAAGGCTTCCCTCTTATCCTTTAACTGTGACCCCTTGGCTTGTTCTGGAGTTCCCCAACATCGGGAACAATCTTCCTGCATCTAGCCTGTCCAACCCCTTAAGAATTTTGTACGTTTCTATAAGATTCCCCCTCAATCTTCTAAATACTAGCAACTACAAGCCAAGTCTATCCAGTCTGTAGAGATTAGAACTCATAATATTTTATTAATAATTCCACGAACGAAACACCTTGTGATTTCGTCCCCATGGCATACAGCTAATCTAAGAGAGCGAGAGAGAGAGAGAGAGAGAGTACGACACACGCAGGCTTATGGGCGGCGGTAGGGATGAAGATCCGGACTGGATTACATAAGGAATGTGCAGCATGCAGAATCTGTGTCGTAATATATATATATAGTAGAGAGACACTAATCTACATCGTTCCTCTTAAAGAATTAAATGCAAAATGTAAAATCTACTGATTACATAAAGTACATATAGTATGTACTAGTGATGTAACTAGTAGAGTAGATAAGGGAGAACCAGTGGATGTGTTATATCTAGACTTTCAGAAGGCTTTCGACAAGGTCCCGCATAAGAGATTAGCATACAAAGTTAAAGCACACGGTATTGGGGGTTCAGTATTGATGTGGATAGAGAACTGGCTAGCAGACAGGAGGCAAAGGGTAGGAGTAAATGGCAGGCAGTGACTAGTGGGGTACCGCAAGACTCAGTGCTGGGACCCCAGCTATTTACAATATATATTAATGATTTGGATGAGGGAATTCAATGCAACATCTCCAAGTTTGCAGATGACACCAAGCTGGGGGGTATAGTTAGGTGTGAGGAGGATGCTTGGAGGCTGCAGGGTGATTTGGATAGGCTGAGTGAATGGGCAGATGCATGGCAGATGCGTATAATGTGGATAAATGTGAGGTTATTCACTTTGGTGGCAAAAACATGAGGGTAGACTATTATCTGAATGGTGGCAGATTAGGAAAAGGGGAGATGCAACGAGACCTGGGTGTCATGGTACACCAGTCATTGAAAGTAGGCATGCAGGTGCAGCAGGCAGTGAAGAAAGCGAATGGTATGTTAGCATTCATAGCGAAAGGATTTGAGTATAGGAGCAGGGAGGTTCTACTGCAGTTGTACAGGGTTTTGGTGAGGCCACACCTGGAGTATTGCGTACAGTTTTGGTCTCCAAATCTGAGGAAAGACATCCTTGCCATAGAGGGGGTACAGAGAAGATTCACCAGACTGATTCCTGGGATGTCAGGACTTTCATATGAGGAAAGATTGGATAGACTCGGCTTGTACTCGCTGGAATTTAGAAGATTGAGGGGGGATCTTATAGAAACTTACAAAATTCTTAAGGGGTTGGACAAGCTAGATGCTGGAAGATTGTTCCCGATGTTGGGGGAGTCCAGAACAAGGGGTCACAGTCTAAGGATAAGGGGGAATTCCTTTAGGACCGAGATGAGGAAAACATTCTTTACACAGAGAGTGGTGAGTCTCTGGAATTCTCTCCCACAGAAGGTAGTTGAGGCCAGTTCATTGGCTATATTTAACAGGGCGTTAGATGTGGAACTTGTGGCTAAAGGGATCAGGGGGTATGGAGAGAAGGCATGTACGGGATACTGAGTTGGATGATCAGCCATGATCATATTGAATGACGGTGCAGACTCGAAGGGCCGAATGGCCTACTCCTGCACCTATTTTTCTATGTTTCTATGTTTTCTATGTGTTAATAAACGGGAGGAAGTTCAAACATAGCCTGGGTACTTTACGGTGGGCTTGCAGATGCGACCTGCACGCATACGGTACAGTCCTGCATCTTCTCCCATCACCGGAGACGCGATCGGTGGTAGAATAGGAGCAGGAGATTGAAACGGCATTCCCGGTGATGAAACAGGAGACGTTGGCACAGATGGAGGCGGTGAGGCCCGAGGCGAAGCGACCGGATCAGAAACGGATGGTCATGTTGTTATGGTTGGGCCGATGCCGCTGGATGGCGATGAAGTATTCCTGTGCGGTCAGGATAATGCGGAGGTGGTGGTGGTTCATTCACAGGCAGGATGTGCAGTCTGTAGGTGCGGCCATCAGCATTGACCAAATATCACGCGGCTCGGAGGAAGTTCCAGAAATTTACACTGAGGCGGTCGTGACCTTTGTCGGTTTGCAGACGCACCACCTGTCAGTCCCTTGGCTAGTGGTACAAGTGATCTGCTCGTCTTGTCATGCCACCCTTTTTGAACGTCGCACTTTTGTCGTAGCTTGGACTGGAGTCTAATGGTGGGAACACATACAGTACCAGTGCCTGTTTCGCCACAGGCAATGCTGTTTCAATCTCCTGCACCTATTCTACCACTGATCGCGTCTCCGGAGCCTGGTTTCGAACCCCACTTCTGACACACATAGAGATTACAACATATACTTTTATTAGTAATTCCACGGAGGAAACACCTTGTGCTTTTGTCTCCGCAGCATACAGCTAATTCAAGAGAGAGAGAGGGAGTACCAAACGCAGGCTTTTGGGCAGCGGTAGGGATGAAGATCCGGAGTGGATTTCATAAGGAATGTGCAGCATGCATAATCTGTGTGGTAATATTTATATAGTAGAGACACATTAATCTACAGAAACTGCGAGGATTTTTTTGTCCCAGTTCAACGGTCGATTGGAATGTGAATCTAGCGATAAACCGCCAAGAAAACAACAGAATCCGTTGGCAGCATTCGGCAATTCGGCAAGTGCTCTAGATGAGGTGTCTAGGAAGGAAATGCAGATGCTGGTTTGAACCGAGGATAGACACAAAAAGCTGGAGTAACTCATTGGGACAGGCAGCATCTCTGGAGAGAAGGAATAGGCGACGTTTCAGGTCGAGACATTTCGCAGAGTGGCTCGGGATCACAGAGAGGGAGCAGCGAGAGGTCTTCTAATCCAAGACATCGGAGGTGTCCTCTTTCTTCAGGAAACGGGGCTTCAACTCTCTGTACTGCAATTGATGCCCTCACTTGTATCTCCACCACTATCTGCACATCAGATCTCACCTCCCTCCCCTCCAGAAAAAAATAAGCGTAGAGATCCCTGGTCTTCATCTTTCACCCCATCATCCCATCCCCAGGCGCTTTCCCCTACAACCCACCAGGGGAGGCGCCACTCTGTCCCTGCACCTCGACCCTCACCACCATTCAGGAACACAAACAGCCCTTTCATGGGAGGCAGAGATTCACTTGCATCTCCTCTATCCTCGTCGATGGCACCCGGTTCTCTCGAAGTGGCCTCATTTACATCTAAACGCCTCAACTTCCTCAGAACACCGAGGAAGTTTGGCATGTCTCAAACTTCGAAGAATTACGAGTCCGCTGTACCAGAGTGAATGAATTCGTGTTGATGTTGATCGGACGAGGACAGTATAGGTTTTACTGCGGATATGTAAATGGAAGCAGAGAATGAAATTGGAAAAAAATAATTCAAGAGAGGAAAATAACGCTTAATTCACTGAACTTCTCGCAACTTTGTCGGCGCCAGAAACGTGGCGACTCTCTCTGTACTGTCTGGGTGAGGTCTGTATTTTACCGGATTACATGCAAAAACAAAGAATTTCACCGTCCCTTGATACATGTGACAATAGAGTATAATTGAATCATTTAGTTGAATTCAAGTTTGCACATGAGACTGTTGAATAGAATAACAGTGTTTGCTATAGAACGAATGTTATTGTGCAGCCTAATATAATGAACAATTCACGACAGGAAACACTGATGTATTTAGTTTAAGGGAATGAAATTTACCCGAAGCTGATTTCAAATGACATCGGCTTTCTGGTCAGGGCTGTGATTGACGGGACTGAGCTCCACCTCCCCTCAGCCGGGCCCCGCCCCTTTCATTGATTGTTCCGCCGCTGTTTCGCGCCCGAAACCCCATTGACCGCGGGTTGAGCAGCAGCCGCGGCGGGTCCACAGCTCCGGGCTCCCCCGGGTCCTAAAGCGCGTCGACACGTTGTTGTCCAGCCTCACTTACCTCCCCTGGCAGCTTGTTCCATTTCCCCACGACCTTCTGTGTGAAAATGTTGTTCCTCAGGTTCCGATTAAATCTTGCACCTCCCGCCACAAACCTGTGTCCTCTCGTTCTCGATTCCACTGCTCCGGGTAAAATACTGTGCATTCACATCTTGATCCCATGTACTTCAGCCTCCTGCGCTCCAATTAATCCTTCCCTGCCTTTCACTCAGGGCCACACATCTTGCCAACGTCCTTGAAACTCTGTAGTTTTTCCAACTTTTAACCTTGTTTACATTGTCCCAAGCGCTACTCTCCGCTTACGTCTATATTCGGGACGGTTTAATGTGTAACCGACCCCCTCCCTGTGGTAGAGAGCGGCAGAACCCTCCATAGTTTCTGCGGGTGGTTTTGTCTCCTTCCTTTAAAATGGTCGTAACGATGATGACCCTCGGGTCCTGTGGCCGGCGCTCCTCTTCCCAGAGGAAGGCAGAGATTGATGGTGAAATTCACCAGCGCCTTCAGTGCACCTGCACAACCGTTGGCCGTCTGAGGAGAAGAGTGTTTGAAGATCTGAACGCAAACCGCAAGTCAACATACAAGATACATTGTGTTAAAGAAGGAACTGCAGATGCTGGAGAATCGAGGGTTACACAAAAAGCTGGAGAAACTTAGCGGGTGCAGCAGCATCTCAGCATCTTCTTCAGAGTCTGAAGAAGGGTCTCGACCCGAAACGTCGCCTATCTCCTTCACTCCTTAGATGCTGCTGCACCCGCTGAGTTTCTCCAGCTTTTTGTGTAACCCCCATACAAGATACATTTATTTGTCACGTGTGCCAGATGGCACAGTGACACGTGATTGCCATACAGCCATACACTAAAATAAAGAACATAACACACGATAGATATTAAACATAACACATCCCCACACAGCAGAATCAAATGTTTCCCACTCTGAGGGAAGGCACCAAAGTCAGTCTTTTGTAAGGTTCATGTATTTGATAAATTTATTTCTCGAATAAATTCTATTTTGAAATTAAAAAAAAAACGTTCTTCAGAAGTTCTACTTGACCCTTGACTTTGTGCCTTTTTGTTGTGAAGCAGCATCTGCAGTTCCAACACTTGCAGCCGAATTCATTCCCCGAGACGGCAGCGTGAGCAGTGGACACTCGCGGTACTGCAGGGGGTCAGCAGTTCAGCGAAAGGGAATGCGTTTTGAACCAGGAAGAGGCGGATTAAAATGTATTCGAACGACCAGGTCGAGAGTTGGACCGCGGAGGTAGTTTGTCCCATCTGCCTGGATTTCTTCACCGATCCGGTGGCACTGGAGTGCGGGCACAACTTCTGCCGCTCCTGCATCACACAGAGTTGGGACAGGGAGGGGAGAAACTGCTGCCCGGAATGTAGAGAGGAGTTTACAGACCGCACCCTCAAGGTGAATCGGGCCTTGGCGAGACTGTCTGAGAAAGCTCGAACACTGAGCCTGAATCGGACAGAGAAGGAAAGTAAACTTCAGTGCGAGGAACATCAGGAAGAACTGAAGCTGTTTTGTGAAACTGACAAGAAGCTGATCTGTGTGGTTTGTGCAGCAGGGCGGGAACACAAGTCTCACAACTTCACGCTGATAGCAGAAGCTGCAAAATTCTACAAGGTAAAGCAAATAGATGTTGATCGCATCATTATTTAATTCCTTTTTTTTTATAATCTAACACTTTTATTCTCTGATTTTCAAACACAATCCCAGGATCAGGTTAAAGCATCCTTCCAGTCTCTCACAAAAAAGGAATCAGAGA
This sequence comes from Raja brachyura, assembly GCA_963514005.1. The sequence goes on from OY740805.1 coordinate 34,668,975, forward strand.
TCCAGCAAATGGAGCAGCAACAGAAACAGAAGATTTCTGGAGTTCTGGTGAGGCTTTCCAGTTTCGATTTCCTGATCTTTTGTAGATTTGATCCCCGTGTTGCGTGTAATAATAGGGCAGCCTTCACGAGAAAAGGAATAGGCGGCAGGGAATTGTATTGGGGGTGGAGGATTGATGGGTTATAAGATTACCATCACGATATTTCAGAAGCATTTGGACAAAGAATTGAATTGCCAAAGCAAACAAAAAATGCACAGGCCAAATACAACGGTCAAAGTCGTGAGGAAACACAATCAGTGACATTATATGTTGATCTTCACCTTTCATTTCCCAGGAACAGTCTCACAACCTTCAGTCGAAAATCGCATCCCAGTTTGCTGAACTGCACAAGGTTCTCACTGAGAAAGAGCAGCGCACACTGGCAGAAATCCGGGAGCAAGAGAAGAAGATTCTAAATACATTGGAGAAAATTCTTGGAGGGATTCAAGAGAATTTAAAATCTATTCAGCAGGATCTCTTAAAGTTGCAGCAACAGATGGATCAAAAAGACAGTGTGGTGTTTCTGAAGGTGAGGGGTTACACTACAGTTTGGTGAAGTGAAAGTGCAGTCACAAAAAGGTGGGTGACATTTCAGAAATAAATGCTGCATTTACCAGTAATTGTGAACTGTGTAAATGTTCCCTGTGTTCCAGCTGTTATTGTTCCCAAACTAATTGGCCTCCCGTATCATCTATGAGATCCCAGGAATACCTGGCCGAAATGTAGAGAGGTGTTTGTATTCGGCAGTGTTTAGAACAATGACGGGTGATCCTATATCAGATCCCAAGGACCACGAATGGACAGAGGGTCAGCAAATCCCTGGGGTTCTCCAACAAAGAGACTCTGGGAGGTTTAAAATGTTGGACGTATTTAAACCAGAGGAGGATACATTTTTGAAAATTCGGTGAATTTAAATAGAAGGGAATGAGGCAAAGAGGAGGAGCTCAGTCCTGTGCTAGATCATCCATGGCCACATTGTGGGGATCAACATTGAAATCTAGAACATGGCGCACACATCAGATTGAACATCTATATCCGGTTCCCATCAGCAGTGGGTGGTCACCTTGGGGGAATTTACTCTGATTGTTTTGTCCACTTTGTTTTACCATAGAATGACATCCCATTCTACATCATAGACAGGCCATTAGGCTCATCCTATCCAATCAAGCTTTCTGCTCCACCCTCTCATCTGCTCCCCACGCCCGATAGCAATAACTAAAATTGCGGGATCCCTAATGTGTTTATCCTGCTTGCACTTAAATTTATCTCTGCTGTTGGCTTCAGTCCCTCCAATGCAAGTGAGGTCCATGTTCTCACGACTGCATTCCTTTCAGTATTTATTGAAGACCACGTTACATTTCAGCTTTGATTGTTAAAGAAGGAACTGCAGATGCTGGAGAATCGAGGGTTACACAAAAAGCTGGAGAAACTCAGCGGGTGCAGCAGCAACTAAGGGGCGAAGGAGATAGGCGACGTTTCGGGTCGAGACCCGCTCGTTTCCCTGATCCCTGACCAGTCTGAAGAAGGGTCTCGACCCGAAACGTCGCCTATCTCCTTCGCCCCTTAGATGCTGCTGCACCCGCTGAGTTTCTCCAGCTTTTTGTGTAACCCTTTCAGCTTTGATTATTGGTCTCCCCTTCGATTTGAGATATTATTTCATCCCCACCCATTTAAATCCACCGATAATATTAAATTCTATCTCATCATTCCTGACATCTTCTCCAGATTAAATCCCATGAACTGCCCTGTCTTTTCATTAAGTTCCATTCTCTCAGTTATGGCGCCATTCTCATGAAAATTTCTTATGCTTTCCCCCACCGTTCTACATCTCGGTGGCAATATCCGCTTTCTGTCTGCATGACAGTGGAGATAACAGTGGGGGAAATGGGAAATATCAGAGGGTTACAGGAATTTGGTGAAATTCCCGCTGTCGGGATGAGGACGGTCCATCTCAATCAATTGAGATATGTGTTTTATTTCTTTCAGGAGAAAGTTGGTCGCAAGCGAAGGTAGGATATTGTCTTGACGAAAACATTGTACGTTTTTGTGGAATAGCTCAAAACATTTCTAATGCTCAGTTTATAACCAGCTGTTAAATATTTCCAGGGTTCGTGATGAAGCCAAACCACTGTTGGTGGTAGATGACGCCTTACCGATTGAAAAGTTTCATTGCCCCGTTTCGTTCAACAGGGCATTCAAAGAAATATCTGATGACTTCAAGCAAGGTAAAGCTTATACCTTTTCCATTATTCTTGTTTCTGACATATCTAAGCCGTACACCTGACACCTTATCATTTCCCAGCCTCGCACAGCCCAGTTTTACCTTCTCCCCAAAATCCATGAACACAACTGTCCTTGTACAGTTACCTCTATTCCATCCATCCTATCACTCCTGGTCCAATCCCTGCCGACCTTTGTCCAAGATTCCTCGCATGCCTTCGTCCCTTTAATGACTTTGCTTTGAGCCCCACCCCCTCATCTTTACAATGGACGTTCAGTCACTCTACACCTCCATCTCCCACGAGGAAGGACTTAAAGCCCTCAGTTTCATCCTCGACCGCAGAACCATCCAATTTCCCACTACTAACACTACTCCGCCCAGCGGAGATGGTTCTCACTCTTAATAACATCTTCGAATGCTCCCAATTCCTCCAAATCCAAGACCCTATCCCTGAAATCTATCTCCATTGCATTGGTGCTACCTTCAGCACCCATGCAGAACTCATGGACTTCATCAACTTCACCATCAATTTCCATCCTGCAATCAAATTTACTTGGACCATCTACGACACCTCCCTCCCCTTTCTTGATCTCACTGTCTCCATCACAGTTAATAGACTATCGGTAGACGTCTATTACAAACCTACTGACTCCCACAACTATCTGGACTACACTTCTCCCCACCCAGCTTCCTGCAAAGACTCTATCCCCTACTCCCAATTCCTCCGTCTAAGCTGCATCTGCATCCAAGATGAGGTGTTCCATACCAGGACATCAGAAATGTCCTCATTCTTTAGGGAACGGGGGTTCCCCTCTCCCATCATAGACGAGGTCCACACTCGTGTCTTCCCAGTACCCCACAGCTCTGTCCTTGCTCCCCCTCCCCAAAGTCGCAACATAGACAGAGTCCCCCTTCTCCTTATCTTTCACCCGATCAGCCACCGCATACAACACACAATCCTCCAAAAGACAATAGGTGCAGTAGACCATTTGGCCCCTCGAGCCAGCACCGCCATTCAATGTGATTATGGCTGTGCATCCACAATCAGTACCCCGTTCCTGCCTTCTCCCCATATCCCTTGACTCCGCTATCTTTATATAACTCTCTCTTGAAAGCATGCAGAGAACCAGCCTTCACCACCCTCTGAGGCAGAGAATTCCACAGGCTCACAACTCTGTGTTAAAACGTTTTTCCTCATCTCTGTTTTAAATGGCTTACCCCTTATTCTTAAACTGTGCCCCCTAGTTCTGGACTCCCCCAACATCTGGAACACGTTTCCTCCCTCTAGCATGTCCAAACCCTTAATAATCTAATATGTTTCAATAAGATCCCCTCTCATCCTTCTAAATACACTAGTATACAAGCCCAGCCGCTCCATTATCTCGGCATATGACAGTCTCGCCATCCCGGGAATTAACCTTGTGAACCTACGGAGCACTCCCTCAATAACAAGAATGTCCTTCCTCAAAATGGGAAACCAAAACTGCACACAATATGCCAGGTGTGGTCTCACTCGGGCCCAATACAACTGCAAAAGGACCTCTTTGCTTCGATACTCAACTCCTCTTGTTATGAAGGCCAACATGCCATTTGCTTTATTCACTGCCTGCTGTACCTGTTTGCTTACTTTAGTTTAAATTTCCGCCACATCCAACAGGATACCACCACTAGCCACATTTTCCCATCTTTTCCACCTTCAGCCGAGACCGTTCCCTCCACAAATCCTTGGTTAACTCATCCTTTCCCACCCAAACCACCTTCTCCCCAGGTACCTTCCCCTGCACCCGCAGAAGATGCAACACCGGTCCTTGTACCACTTCCCTTGACTCTGACCAGGGACCCCAACAGTTCCTTCAGGTTCGGCAGAGCTCACTTGCACCTCCTCCAACTTCATCTGCTGTATCCATTGTTCAAGATGTGGACCTTAATACATCGATGAGACCAGACTAGGTGATCGTTTCGCTGAACACCTTTGCTCAGTCTGCCTAAACCTACCTGATCTCCAGGTTTCTGAACACTTTAATTCTCCTTCCTATTCCCACAGACCTTTCTGTCCTATTGGAGGAACAGCATCTCATATTTCTCTTGAGCAGCTTACAGCCCAATGGTATGAAATGTTGATTTCTCTAACTTCAGGTAGCCCCGGCATTCTCTCTCTCTCTCTCTCTCTCTATCCCTCCCCCACCCAAGTCGCACTAGTTTCTCATTTTCACCCAACAAACCGCTAACAATGGCCTGTTTCCTATATCATCGTTATCTTTTGCATATCTTCCATTCATTGTTCTTTACATCATTGCCTATATCTCTTGTTTCCCTCATCCCGAACCAGTCTGAAGAAGGGTCTCGAACCGAAACGTCACCCACTCCTCTCCAGAGATGCTGCCTGTCCCACTGAGTTATGCCAGCCTTTTGATTCTCGGTTTAAACCAGCATCTGCTGTTCATTCCTATACATCTTTAAGCAATACCTAGATGCATTGTATTTTGGACTGAAGGGAAATTGGAGATTTGATCTACCACTAAACTCATCAACTGGGAAGCATCATCGAGTCAGAGGGCTCTAGATTTAGACTCTCCTGCCTTGGCTAATATACTGCAGCTATTCACCTGATCTGTGCACCTTATATAGATCTTATACACATCTACAGAAGTATCCTGATGGGCTCTAAGGAAAAATGTCCCTGCCTGTCCAACGTCTCCTTATAAACCATCCCTTCAGACCTGATGAAATTATTGTAAATCCTTTTGCACCCTCTCGAAATTGCTAACAACCTATTGTGTCAAATGCTGTGATTAACATACTGACCTATGAAAGCATGAGTGACATACACATTCTTCACCACACTGCCTGTCACTGCTGCACTGTGTACCTGCAGCCCGAGGTCTCTCAGTTCTATAAAGTTCCCCGTTTACTGTGCATGTCCTGCCCTGGTTTGTCTCAGCAAAGTAAACAGAGACATAGAAAATAGGTGCAGGAGGAGGCCATTCGGCCCTTCAAGCCAGCACCGCCATTCATTGTGATCATGGCTGATCGTCCCCTTTCAATAACCCGTGCCAGCCTTCTCCCCATATCCTTTGATTCCACTAGCCCCTAGAGCTCTATCTAACTCTCTCTTAAATCCATCCAGTGATTTAGCCTCCACTGCCCTCTGGCAGGGAATTCCACAAATTCACAACTCTCTGGGTGAAAAAGTTTTTTCTCACCTCAGTCTTGAATGACCTTCCCTTTATTCTAAGACTGTGGCCCCTGGTTCGCGACTCGCCCAACATTGGGAACATTTTTCCTGAATCTAGCTTGTCTAGTCCTTTTATAATTTTATATTTTTCTATAAGATATACCCCTCATCCTTCTAAACTCCAGTGAATACAAGCCTAGTCTTTTCAATCTTTCCTCATATGACAGTCCCGCAATCCCAGGGATCAATCTCATGAACCTACGCTGCACTGCCTCAATCACAAGGATGCCCTTCCTCAAATAAGGAGACCAAAACTGTACACAATACTCCAAATGTGGTCTCACCAGAGCCCTATACAACTGCAGAAGAACCTCTTTACTCCTATACTGAAATCCTCGTGTTATGAAGGCCAACATTCCATTAGTTTTCTTCACTGCCTACTGTACCTGCACGCTAACTTTCAGTGACTGGTGTACAAGGACGCCCAGCTCTCGGTGTACCTCACCCGTACCTAACCTAACCTCATTGAGATAATAATCTGCCTCCTTGTTTTTGCCGCCGAAGTGGATAACCTCACATTTATCTATATTATACTGCATCTGCCCACTCACTCAACCTGTCCAGGTCACCCTGCAACCTCCTAATATCCTCTTCACAGTTCACACTGCCACCCAGCTTTGTGTCATCCACAAACTTGCTCGTGTTGCTCCTAATTCCATCTTCCAAATCATTAATATATATGGTAAACAGTTGCTGCCCCAACACCGAGCCTTGCGGCATTCCACTCGCCACTGCCTGTCATTCTGAAAAAGGACCCGTTCACTCCTACTCTTTGCTTCCGGTCTGCCAATCAATTTTCTATCCAGGTCAACATCCTACCCCCAATACCATGTACTCTAATTTTAGCCACCAGTCTCCCGTGCGGGACCTTATCAAAGGTTTTCTGAAAATCTAGATACACTACATCCACTGGCACCCCTTCATCCATTTTACTTGTCACATCCTCAAAAAATTCCAGAAGATTAGTCAAGCATGATTTCCCTTTCATAAATCCATGTTGACTTGGACTAATCCTTTTACTGCTATTCAAATGCCCCATTATTACCTCTTTAATAATTGACTCCAGCATCTTTCCCACCACTGAAGTCAGGCTAACTGGTCTGTAATTCCCCATTTTCTCTCTCGCTCCTTTCTTGAAAAGTGGGATAACATTAGCTATCCTCCAATCCACAGGAACGGATCCTGAATCTATTAAACATTGGAAATGATCACCAATGTGTCCACTATTTCTAGAGCTACCTCCCTGGGGACCCTGGGATGCAGACCATCAGGCCCAGGGGATTTATCATCCTTCAGTCCCAATACTATTTCTCGCCTAATGAAAATTAATTTCAGTTCCTCTACCCACTCTACTCCTCCAGTACATCTGGGAGATTGTTTGTGTTTTCCTTAGTGAAGACAGATCCGAAGTACCTATTCAACATGCCGTTTCCTTGTTGCCCATAATAATTTCACCCGTGTCTGCCTTCAAGGGACCCACATTTGACTTTGCTACTCTTTTTCCCTTAACATATCTAAAGAAGCTTTTACTGTTCTTCTTTATATTCCTGGCTAGCTTCATTTCATACGTCATCTTTTCAGCCCGTATTGCCTGTTTTGTTTCCTTCTGTTGTCCTATGAGAGTTTCCCAATCCTCTGGCTTCTCTTTGCTGTGTTATACATTTTTTCTTTTAGTTTTATTCTATCCCTAACTTCTCTTGTCAGCCACGGTTGCCTCCTACTCCCCTTAGAATCTTTCTTCCTTTTTGGAATGTAATGATCCTGCGTCTTCCGGATTATGCCCAGAAATTCCTGCCATTGCTGTTCCACCATCATTCCTGCTGGGATCCCTTTCCAATCTTTGGCCAGCTCCCCTCTCATTCCTTCATAGTCCCCTTTGTTCAACTGCATTACTGCCACTTCCGATTTAACGTTCTCCTCAAATTGCAGATTAAAACTAATCATATTATGATCACTACCTCCAAGCGGTTCCTTTACCTCGAGTTCTCTTATCATATCTGGTTCATTGGACAACACTAAATCCAGAATTGCCGGTTCTCTGGTCGGCTCCATTACAAGCTGCATCTTAGAGGTACTCTGCAAACTCCCTTTCTTGGGGTCCTGAACCAACCTGATTTTCCCAGTCTACCTGTATATTGAAATTTCCCATCACCGCAGTGGCATTACCTTTGTTACATGCCAGTTTTAACTCCTGCTGCAACTTATACCCTACATCCGGGCTACTATTTGGTGTCTTCTTGCCTTTACAATTCCTCAACTCAATCCACAGTGACTCTACCTCGTAAGTCCCCATGTCATCCCTCGCAAGGGACTGAATTCCATCCCTCACCAGCAGAGCTACCCCCCCCTCCTCTGCCCACCTGCCTGTCCTTTCTATAGGATAGGATATAGGATAAAGTGCACATGAATAAATCCCACCTGCCGTTCCTGAGCCCAGTGGCCCAGTTCACAGGGATCCCATTGACTCTCAGATAACTTTATTCACTCTCCACAATGTCACCCTTTGTATTTTCATCTGCAAACTGACTAACCGTGCAACCTACATACACACCCAATCGTGTATATAAATAAGGAACAACAGTGGACTCTGTCTCCCTCCTGTAAAACGACCCTCTACCAACATCCTCTGTCTGTGACCTTCAGGTAAATGTTGTATTCCATCGGCTAGTTCACCCCGGATTCCATGAGATCCAACCTTCCAGAGCGGCCTCTCATGAGGTGTGTAGAAGTTGCATATCTCAGAGGGCAGTGAATATCTGGAATAAAGTTGGTGAAAAGCTGAGTTATTGGATATGTGCAACTTGGCTACAAATAAATATTTGATAGATCTAATATTTAAGATTATGGCGAATTCACACAGATGAGGAATTGGTGCCAGCTTAGATCAACCATGATCACATTGAATGGAGGGGCAAACCTGAGGAGCGGATCCAAATCCTGCTCCTGTTTTCTTGTGTTCCTATGCTCCTGTGTACCAATAAATTGACAGACTTGACCCAGAGGAAATGCAGCAAAGATTAACAATACTTGTTCCTGGCACAGTGAGTTTACTGTGCGGGGTGAGATTGAGTACACTAGGACTGTTTACTCGAGAGTTCGGGTGCATTGGAGGAGATCTCAGTGAAACAAAGACTTACAGGGCTCAGTGGGCTGGATGCAGGAAGGATGTTTCCCCTGTCTGAGGGGGTCTAGAGATCGGGCACCCTCTCACCATATAGGACACAGATAAGGAGACTGGGGAACCTTTGGAATTCCGTGCACCGGTGGCTGTGGAGACTCAGTCATTCAGTGCTCTTGGAGACAAGAGCCATGGTTGTACATTACAGATTCAGACCCTTCGGCCCATCATGTCCATGACCACCTTTTCTCCAGCTATACTAATTGATTTGCCCACATTACATCGCTATTCTACTACACCTCACCTATTTAAGTGCCTCAAATATAGTTATTATATCTCACTCCACCACCTCCTCTGTAGCATGTTCCAGATATCACCCACTCTCAGTGTAAAGACAATTTACAACTCAGATCCACTTTAAAATTCCTTGCTCTAAAGATAAACCTGCACTCTCGTGATTTGATATCCCTGCATGCGAATAAGGTTGTGATAATCGACCCGATATCCTGCTGCAGACTTTGAAACCCTTCCCCGCTATCCACAATTTTTGCGTCCTCCACAGACTTACTAATCACACCTCCTACATCCACATCCAAGCCATGAACATACAACATAAACAGCAAAGGTTGCAGCACCGATCTCTGCTGCACTCCACCAGTCACAAACCTCCAAGCAGAAAAATCATTCTTCTACCGCTACCTTCTACCTCCAACCACCAAGCCAAATTTGGATCCATTTCACCAGCTTGCCTTGGATCCCATCTGCCTTCACTTTCTGGACCAGCCTTACATGTGGAACATTGTCAAGTCCCTCAGTGAAGTTCATATATTGGTTCACAATGAGAGCAGTGTGCTCTCAGTTGTACACACCCATCAAATCCACCCATGAATCCCCTCTCTTTCAGCGACCCTACGACCACAAGTCTGCACCCGTTCTGTCCACACCCGATCATTCAACCTCTGCTTCCTTCCATGGTCCAAGCCACCCCTCCCTCTCTCTCACCCTCCACTCAAAGAAACAGGGGCAGGTCATCTGGCCCCTCATGTCTCCCCCCATTCACTATGATCATGGCGACTCCACCCCACACCTCTACCTCCTCTTTAACAACCTCAAATTACCCCTCACCTCAATATCCTCTTGCTAGGATCTGCCTCCATATCTGAATACGTTGCAGTCTTCAGGCTCCTGTACCTTCTACCTGAAGGTAGCGGTTCGATCTATGAGAGCAACACCAGTTTTCAGGGCACATTGGAAGCCAGCCTCTATATTGGTAGTGAGGGCAAGGACTTGATTTGCGCAGCTTCTACCAGGTTTAAAACCAGCTTGCTCTCTGGGCAGAACAGGTTCTGCCAATGGAGAAATCCTGGCAAGCAGGTGGCACACAAACAGCTTGTCGGATATACACAGGAGGGAGATGGATTGGTAACCAGTTGGATCATCAGCAGATTTCCCAGGCTTGAGAATGGCGATGACTTTAGACTCTCCAGCCCGAGTCTCTCCCGACCCCCGGGAACTCTCTGATTCTCTGCTTCTCCCCCCAGTCTCCGTCACCCTGGATGTGGAAACAGCGCATGCGCGGCTCGAGGTGTCTGAGGATCGGAAGAGGGTGAGATGGAACTGGACCCGGTGGAGTCTCCTTGACACTGGGAAGAGGTTTACAGTCAGTCATTGTGTGCTGGGATCGGAGGGATTCACATCGGGGCGACATTACTGGGAGGTGGAGGTGGCGGGGAGTCGGGGCTGGAGTCTGGGAGTCGCCGCAGAGTCTGTGGAGAGGAAGAGAGGGGTCATACTGACCCCGGAGACTGGAGTCTGGAGGATTGAGCGGTGTGATGACGGGTTGAATGCACTCACCTCCCCTCAATCCCGTCTCCCCGTCCGTCCCATCCCCGGGAGGGTGGGAGTTTATCTCAGTTACGAGTCCGGGACAGTTTCATTTTACGACGCGGACACCAAGTCCCATCTCCACTCCTTCACTGGGAATAAATTCATGGAGAAACTTTATCCTTTCTTCTGGCCTTGTAATGTAAACCAGTGGCTGAGAATCTGCTCCGGTTCCGCTCTGCATGTGTAAAAGGGTCGGGTCGGGTCCCGGGACCGGCGTCAGGAGCGGGGCTCAGGGGCTGTTGGGCAGAAACCCAGTGGACAACAGGTCGGCGCTGAACAGCTCCCATCTAATCCCCAAATTCCACGTCGTAAAACCTCAGTGAGAGTGGAAATAAAACCAGGGGGAATGTAAATGTGGGAAGAGTGAAATAAACAGCAACTGAAATCAGAGCTGACTGTCGATCCGTTCATTTCAACGCGTTACCCGCGTCACTTCTTGGTTCCGCCACAAAACTAGATGTAACTTTGAGAATTAACTTTGTGAATTGCAGAAACAGCGGGAATATGATTTAATAAGTGACTTTTGGGACCTATTATCACACCTGCGGCCCAAACCAAATGCATGACTTAAAATGTGGATTAAAAGTAGAAATTGCCCCAAATACTCAGTAGGTCAGGCAGCATCTGCAAAGTGAAACAGACCTTACATTTCAGATCTAATACTGATGACGAATGGCATTTCCATTTGGATTTTCAGCATCTGTTTTAAAAAAATATATTTTCCAGCTGAATGGGTGATTGGAATGTGAGTCTGACCATAAACTGCCAACAAAATACAGAGAACGTTGTGCGCATTCAGCAGGTTGGGCAGTATACAGTGTCTGGAAAGGGTTAATATTTCTGAGGTATTGTGGAGCTGCGGGTGGAGCCATCGTCTCACAAGGCCGGAGACCAGGGTTCGATCCTGACCTTGTGTGCTGTCTGTTCAGAGTTTGCACGTTCTCCCCGTGGGGTTCCACGTGGGCTGTGGCTCAGACTGAACCACGCCAAAACTATTGAAATGTTCTACTTGTATTCTGTGCCAAATCATGCCATGGGACTTGTGGAGGTGTATCGAGAAAAGATAATCATGTACAAAATGCTAAAGCTACGGAACAGTTATGAGACGCAAGCATTTACCAATGCTTTCAGTCCAAGAGTCAAGAGTGCTTTATTTCCACATGTCCCAGATACAACAATGAAATTCTTACTTGCAGCAGCACAACAGAATATGTAAACATATTCACCCATATATAAAGAACAAACTGCAGACTGATGAAGGGTCTTTACCCAAAACATCACTTATTCCTTCTCTGCAGAGATGCTGCCTGAACCGTTGAGTTACTCCAGCACTTGGTGTCTATCCCACGAAACCTTTCCTGTCTGTGTATCTGCCCGAATATCTTTTGATTATTGTCCATTTGGGAATGCTTGTGCCTCTGATGAAGAGCCTGACAACTTCAAACTTCTTGAAGATGTCAGTGTATATCCGTGGAACACTAGAACAGCACAGCACAAGGACAGCCCCTTCGGCCCACAATGATGCCAACATCAACTCTTAGCAGCAGGGTGCTGGGAGAATGAGGTGCTGACGTTCAGGTGAGGTGTTAAACTACAGTGGCATCTGCTCTATTGGATGGACGTAATTTTGTATAGTTTAGTTTAGTCCAGAGATGCAACTCGGAAACAGGCCCTTCGGCCCACCTAGTCCGTGCCGACCAATACCATTAACACTATCATACACACTGGGGATGTTTTAAAATTATTACCGGAACCAATTAACCTGCAAATCTGCACGTCTTTGGAACGTGGGAGGAAACTGTACAAACAGCAACCGTAGTCAGGATTGAACCCTAACGCTGTATATCTACAATTTAAAAGACAGATACATTAATAAAATTGGGGAATGCGGGGAAAATTATTGGAATAAATAATTCGAGAGGAAAATAACACTGAATTCACTGAACTTCTCGCAACTTTGGCGGCGCCAGAAACCTGGCGCCTCTCTCTGTACTGCCTGGGCGAGGTCTGTATTTTACCGGATTACATGCAAAAACAAAGAATTTCACCGTCCCTTGGTACATGTGACATTAGAGTATAATTGTATCATTGAGTTGAATTCAAGTTTGCACATGAGACTGTTGAATAGAATAACAGTGTTTGCTATAGAACGAATATTATTGTGCAGCCTAATAGAACGAACAATTCACGGCAGGAGAAACGGATGTATTTAGTTTAAGGGAATGAAATTTACCCGAAGCTGAGAAGAAGGGTCTCGACCCGAAACGTCGCCTATCTCCTTAGATGCTGCTGCACCCGCTGAGTTTCTCCAGCCTTTCGTGTACCCCTGATTTCAAATGACATCGGCTTTCTGGTCAGGGCTGTGATTGACGGGACGGACCTCCGCCTCCCCTCAGCCGGGCCCCGCCCCTTTCATTGTTTGTTCCACAGCCCCGGGCTCCCTCGGGTCCTAAAGCCCGTCGACACGTTGTTGTTCAGCCTCACTTACCTCCCCTGGCAGCTTGTTCCATTCCCCCACGGCCTTCTGTGTGAAAATATTGTTCCTCGGGTTCCGATTAAATCTTGCACCTCTCACCACAAACCTGTGTCCTTTAGTTCTCGACTCCACTACCCCGGGTAAAAGACTGTGCATTCACCCTCTCCATTCACCTCTTGATCCGATGCCCTGCAGCCTCCTGCCCTCCAATTAATAAATCCTTCCCTGCCCAACGTCTCCCTTTCGCTCTGGCCCTCAAATCCTGGCACCATCTTCGTGAATCTACTCTGCAGTTTTTCCCAACGTTTAACCTTGTTTACATTGTCCCAAGCGCCACTCTCCGCTTTCGTCTATATTTAGATCAGTTTAATGTGTAAGCGACCCCTCCCTGTGATAGAGAGCGGGAGAACCCTCCATAATTTCCGCGGGTGGATTTGTCTCCTTCCTTTAAAATGGTCGGCACGATGATGACCCTCGGGTCCTGTGGCCGGCGCTCCTCTTCCCAGAGGAAGGCAGACATTGATGGTGAAATTCACCAGCGCCTTCAGCGCACCTGCACAACCTTTGGCCGTCTGAGGAGAAGAGTGTTTGAAGATCAGGACACAATTCGCAAGTCCTCGTTCATTTTGTCACACACTTGCTATCTTTCATCTCTGGACTTTGTCCAACCGTCTGCCTATCAACTCTTCCCCTGCCCCCTCAACGGTGTTATCACCTGTCCATGTTCTTCAGAGGTGCTACTTGACCCGGGAAGTTAATCCAGCACTTTGTGCCCTTTTTGTTGTGAAGCTGCATCTGCAATTTCTTGTTTCTGCATCTTCGTACTGAACGATTGCAGCCGAGACGGCAGCGAGCGCAGTGAACATTCGCGGTACTGCAGGGGAAGAGGGGGGGGGGGTCAGCTGTTCAACGAAAGGGGATGCGTTTTGAACCAGGAAGAGGCGGATTAAAATGGCTTCGAACGACCAGGTCGAGAGTTGGACCGCGGAGATAATTTGTTCCATCTGCCTGGATTTCTTCACCGATCCGGTGTCACTGGAGTGCGGGCACAACTTCTGCCGCTCCTGTATCACACAGAGTTGGGACAGGGAGGGGAGAAACTCCTGCCCTGAATGTAGAGAGCAGTTTACAGACCGCACCCTCAGGGTGAATCGGGCCTTGGCGAGACTGTCTGAGAAAGCTCGAACACTGAGCCTGGATCGGGCAGCGAAGGCAGGAAAACGTCAGTGCGAGGAACATCAGGAAGAACTGAAGCTGTTTTGTGAAACTGACAAGAAGCTGGTCTGTGTGATTTGTGCAGCTGGGCGGGAACACAAGTCTCATAGCTTCACGCTGATAGCAGAAGCTGCTGAATTCTACAAGGTAAAGCAAATCGATGTTGATCGCATCATTGTTTAATTCCTTTTTTTATTGTCTAACACTTTTGTTCTCTGATTTTCAAACACAATCCCAGGATCAGGTTAATGCTGCCTTCCAGTCTCTCACAAAAAAGGAATCAGAGATCCAGCAAATGAAGCAGCAACAGAAACAGAAGATTTCTGGAGTTCTGGTGAGGCTTTCCAGTTTGGATTTCCTGATCTTTTGCAGATTTGATCCCTGTGATGTGTGTAATAATAGTGCAGCCTTCATGCCTTTTCCCTTTGACCACGCCGGATTTTGTACACGTTCCCAATAAAGTCCAAAGTCAAAGTCAATTTTATTCGTCACATGCACCCATAGGTGCAGTGTAATGAATTTGCCAGCAGCGATACACTTAAAAAGAGCACACAATACACAATAAAATGTACACAAACATACACCACAGCATTCTTCACTGTGGTGGATGGGAACAATGTTTAGCCAGTCCTCCTCCTTCATAAACCCACCGTAGTCGCCATTACAGATGGCCCGATGTACAGGCTCTCTCGTCATGATGATTGAAATTCCGACGTCAGGACGGTCGAACACATTCAGCGGCTTGAAAGTCTCGAATCGGCACTTTCCTACCGGGAACCGCGGCTTCAGGATGTTATAGTCTGCAGGCCGGCGGTCTCCATGGAGGAGGCGACCGAAAATGGTTCCCCATTTCCGCCCCCCACCACCCCAAACGCAAGACACCGCGAGGCACCCAAACCAACACTACACACACCAAAAAAAGTCAAAATAACTAACACGCTGCTGGCAGGGCAGCTGACTTGCAGCGGCCTCATTGACCAAAACATGCTAGTTCAATCGGCGACTGTAAATTATCCCTGGGAAAGTGGTTGGTGGGCGGATGAATTGGAATTAAAGGGCACGTGAAAATGAATAGGTTGCAGGGATTTGCATTGGGGGTAGAGGATTGATGGGTTATAAGATTACCTTCACGATATTACAGAAGCATTTGGACAAAGAATTGAATTGCCAACAAATGCACAGGACAAATGTCACGGTCAAAGTCCTGAGGAAACACAATCAGTGACATTATATGGGGGTACACAAAAGACTGGAGAAACTCAGTGGGTGCAACAGCATCTAAGGAGCGAAGGAGATAGGCAACGTTTC
The DNA here is from genome assembly GCA_963514005.1 of Raja brachyura. The sequence goes on from OY740805.1 coordinate 34,684,474, forward strand.
GGGCCGAAACCCTTCTTCAGACTGATGGGAGGTTGGGGGGGGGGGGCGGAGAGAATAAAGGAAAAAGGAGGAGGAGCCCGAGGGCTGGGGGAGAGGTGGGAAGGGGAGGAGACAGCAAGGGTTAACAGAATTGGGAAAATTCAATGTTCAAGCCCAGAGGATGCAGACTCCCCAAGCGGAATATAAGGTGCTGTTCCTCCAATTTGTGGTGTTGCACACTCTGGCCGTGGAGGAGGCCCAGGACAGAGAGGCCAGATACGGAATGGGAGGGGGAGTTGAAGTGCTGAGCCACCGGGAGGTCGGGTTGGTTATTGCGGACCGAGTGGATGTGTTCGGCGAAACGATCGCCAAGCCTCATCGCTTGGTCTCACTGATGTTGATCAGCTGGCATCTGGAGCAGCGGATGCAGTAGATGAGGTTGGAGGAGGTGCAGGTGAACCTCTGTTGGACCTGGAAGGACTGCTTGGGTCCCTGAAAGGAGTGGAAGGGGGAGGTAAAGGGACAAGTGTAGCACCTCTTGCGGTTGCAAGGGAAAGTGCCCGGGGAAGGGGTGGAGCGGAAGGGAAGGGTAGAATTGACAAGGGAGTTGCAGAGGGAGCGGTCTTTGTGGAAGGCCAACGGGGGGAGATGGGAAGATGTGGCGAGTGGTGAGGTCACGTTGGAGGTGGCGAAACTGGCGGAGGACTATGTGTTGTATGTCCCGGCTGGTGGGGTGAAAGGTGAGGACCAGGGAGACTCTGCCCTTTTTGCGAGTGGGGGAATGGGGAGAGAGGGCAGTGTTGCAGGGTATGGAGGAGACCCTGGTGCGAGCCTCATCTGTAGTGGGGGAGGGGAATCCACGTTCTCTGAAGAATGAAGACATTTGTGATGACCTGGTGTGGAACACCTCATCCTGGGAGCAGATGCGGCGTAGACGGAGGAATTGAGAATAGGGGATGGAGTCCTTACAGGAAGCGGGGTGGGAGGAAGAGTAGTCCAGGTAGCTGTGGGAGTCAGTTGGTTTGTAGTGGATGTTGGTCTGGAGTGAATCACCTGCAATAGAGATGGTGAGGTCAAGGAATAGTAGGGAAGTGTCGGAAATGGTCCAAGTGTATTTGGGAGCCGGATGGAAGTTGGTGGTGAAATGGATGAAGTCAGTCAGTTGTGTGTGGGTGCAGGAGGTGACAACAAAGCAGTCATCGATGTAACGGAGGTAGAGGTCGGTGATGGGGCAAGGATTGTTCGACGTGAACAATAGTGACATTATATGTTGATCCTCACCTTTCATTTCACAGGAACAGTCACACAACCTTCATTCCAAGATCACATCCCAGTTTGCTGAACTGCACCAGATTCTAATTGAAAAAGAACAGCGCGCACTGGCAGATATCCGAGAGGAGGAGAAGAAGATTCTAAATTCAATGGAGAAAAATCTTGGAAAGATTGAAGAGAATTTAAAATCTATTCAGGAGGAACTCTTAAAGTTGCAGCAACAGATGGATCAAAAAGACAGTGTGGTGTTTCTGAAGGTGAGGAGTTACACTACAGTTTGGCAAAGTGAAAGTGCAGTCACAAAATGGTGGGTGACATTTTGGAAATAAATGCTGATTTACCAGTAATTGAGAACTGGGTAAATGTTCCCTCTGTTCCTGCTGTTGTTCCCAAATGAATTGGACTCCCGTATAATCTATGGGATCTCAGGAATGCCTGGTCGGAATTGTATTTTGTGGCGTTTAGAACAACAACGGGTGATCCTATATCTGAGGGAAGTGAATCTCTAGGATTCTCCAACCATGAGCAAAGAGGAGGAGTTCAACCCTGGGCTAGATCAGCCATGGCCACATTGTGGGAATTAACATTGAAATCTAGAACGTGGCGCGCACATCAGATTGATCAACTATATTCGGTTCCCATTAACAGTGGGTGGGCACCTTGGGGGAATTTGCTCTGTTTGTTTTGCCCACCTTGTTTCACCAAAGGATGACATCCCATTCTACATCATACACAGGCCATTTGGCCCATCCAATCCAATCAAGATTTCTGCTCCACTCTTCATCCCTCCCATCTACTCTCCACACCCGGTAACAATACCCCAAATTCCAGGAGCCCTAATGTGTTTATCCCGCTTGCACTTAAATTTATCTCTGCTGTTGGCTTCAGTCCCTCCAATGCAAGTGAGGTCCGTGTTTTCATGACTGCCTTCCTTTCGGTATTTATTGAAGACCAGTTTACACTTCTGCTTTGATTATTGGTCTCCCCTTTGACTTGAGATATTATTTCATCCCCACCCATTTAAATCCACCGATAATATTAAATTCTGTCTCATCATTCCTGACATCTTCTCCAGATAAAATCCTACGACCTGCCCAGTCTTTTCATTAAGTTCCATCCTCTCATTTATAGCGTCATTCTCATGAACATTCCTTGTGCTTTCCCCCATCGTTCTACATCTCTGTGGCAATATCCGCTTTCTGTCTGCATGAAAATGGTGAAAAGAGTTGGGAAATGGGAATTATCAAAGGGTTACAGAACTTATGGTGAAATTCCCGCTGTCGGGTTGAGGACGGTCCATCTCAATCAATTGAGATTTGTGTTTTATTTCTTTCAGGAGGAAGCTGGTCGCAAGCGAAGGTAAGACATTGTCTTGACGGAAACATTGTACGTTTTTGTGGAACAACTCAAAACATTTCTAATGCTCAGTTTATAACCAGCTGTTCAATATTTCCAGGATTCGTGATGAAGCCAAACCACTGTCAGTGGTAGATGACGCCTTGCCGATTGAAAAGTTTCATTGCCCTCTTTCGTTCAACATGACATTCAAAGAAATATCTGATGACTTCAAACAAGGTAAAGCTTATACCTTTTCCAATATTCTTGTTTAAGCCGTACACCTGACACCTTATAATTTCCCACCATCGCACAGCCCAGTTTTACCTTCTCCCCAAAGTCCATTAACACCTGTCCTGTCCCACTGAAATGATTTCCACGTTTCTTCGACTGCAACCTATCCCCCCCCCCCCCCCCCCGGTCCAATCTGTACCGACGTATGTCCAAGATACCTCATATGGCCTTCGTCCCTTTAATAACTTCCGCTTTCAGAGCCCCCACCCCCTCATCTTTACAATGGACGTTCAGTCACTCTACACTTCCATCCCCCACCAGGAAGGCCTTAAAGCCCTCCGTTTCTTCCTTGACCGCAGAACCATCCAATTTCCCTCTACTAACGCTACTCCGCCTAGCGGAGCTGGTTCTCACTCTTAATAACTTCTCCTTCGAATCCTCCGCCCAAGGCCCTATCCCTGAACTCTATCTCCATTACATTGATGACTGCATCGGTGCTACCTCCTGCACCCATGCAGAACTCATGGATTTCATCAACTTCACCACCAATTTCCATCCTGCAATCAAATTTAATTGGACCATCGCCAACACCTCCCTCCCCTTTCCTGATCTCAGTCTCCATCACAGGAAATAGACTATCGATAGACGTCTATCACAAACCTACTGACTACCACAACTATCTTGACTACACTTCTTTGCACTCTGCTGCTTGCAAATCCACCCCCTACTCCCAAGTTCCCTATGTTTACGTCGCATCTGCACCCAAGATGAGGTGTTCAATACCAGGACATCCGAGATGTCCTCATTCTTCAGGGAATGGGGGTTCCCCTCTCCCATCATAGATGACGCCCACACTTGTGTCTCCTCGGTACCCCATAGTTCTGCCCTTGCCCCGCCTCCCTCTAGTCACAACATAGACAGAGTCCCCCTTGTCCTTGCCTTTCACCCAATCAGCCGTCGCATACAACACATAATCCTCCAAAATTTCTGCCACCTCCAACAGACCTTTCTGTGTTGTTTCTCCTCCATTGTCAGAGGTTAAACGCAAATTGGAGGAACAGCATCTCATATTCCGCTCGGGCAGCTTACAGCCCAGTGGTATGAAATGTTGATTTCTCTAACTTCAGGTAGCCTCGGCATTCCCTCTCTCTATCTATCCCTCCCCCACTCGAGTCGCAATAGCTTCTCATTTTCACCTAACAAACAACTAACAATGGCCTGTTTCCTATTTCATCGTTATTTTTTTTGCATATCTTCAATTTATTGTTCTTTACATCATCACCTATATCTCTCGTTTCCCTTATCCCTAACCAGTCTGAAGAAGGGTCTTGAACCGAAACGTCACCCACTCCTTCTCTCCAGAGATACTCCCACTGAGTTCCTCCAGCTCTTTGAGTCTATCTTCGGTTTAAACCAGCATCTGCTGTTCGTTCCTATACATCTTTAAGCAATACCTAGATGCAAAGATTAATTATTTTGTGAACTGAAGGGAAATTGGAGATTTGATCTACCAGTAAACTCATCAGCTGGGAAGCATCATAGAGGTTTAGACTCTCCTGCCTTGGGTAAAATACTGTGGCTATTCACTTTATCTGGGCACCTTATATAGATCATATACACATCTATAAAAGTATTCTGATGTGCTCCAAAGAAAAATGTCCTTGCCCGTCCAACGTCTCCTTATAACGCTGCCCTTCAGACGATGAAATTATCGTAAACCATTTTGCACCCTCTCTAACTTGCTACCAACCTTATTGTGTCAAACGCTGTATTTAATATCCCATGAAAACATCTGTGACAAACACATTCTTCACCACCCTGCCTGTCACTGTTGCATCTTCCATGGCACTGTGTACTTGCAGCCCGATATCTCTCAGTTCTATAAAGTTCCCCATTTACTGTGTATGTCCTGCCCTGGTTTGTCTCAGCAAAGTAGCTCTCCAGTGGCACAGCCCAAGGCAAGTGATAAGCTTAAAATGTGAATAACTCTGAAAATATAACAACAATTTAAACGTTAAAGATGAGATTTTTTCAGTTCAGTTCTTTCTTGGTGCGTCTCATATTGCGTTCTGCTGCTCACTGCATCTCGATGTCTCTTTGATGTTGATGAAAAAAAGACACACAATTTTAATATAGAGATGTTATTGAGTGGTCAAACTTTAACTTGAAGAATATCTGAGAATTTACTCAGATGTCAGTTCAATCAACCACGCATTTAATGACAACATTCTTGTTCAATGTTCCATCCTTCAGGAAAACTTTGACATTTTCCTTCACCTTTCCTTGGCTAAGAGCCACATATATCCATGTTGTCCATGAACACCAGTTTCTCGAGGTATATCACCACTTTATACATGGTTTGTCCTTGTGCTTTATGGATCGTCATAACCAGACTTGACTGAATGTGGAATTGGCTCCGCTGAAGGGGAATGTCTTCGCCTTCTGTCAAATTGAGCGTTATCCTAGGAATGAGAACAATGTCATCTTTGAAGGCTCCCATGTTGATTCTTGCAACATCAGATGATTGTGTAACTTTTCCACAATCATCCTCGTTCTATTGCATAGCTTTGGCGGCTCCAAGTTTCTCGTTCACATGATTGGAGATCCTTTTTTTAACTCCAATTTATGTGGTGGTAACCTAGAGATCTCGAGTGAATCGAGGAACTCTGTTGGGAAGTGAGTAGCATTAGTTCGCTCAGTGACAGCATTGCAAGAAAAGTACTCTGTAATGATTACAGAGAAGAGTCTGATACATGTAGAATTGATGCTTCTCATCGTATCGTTGTGTGCAATGAAGATACAATTGTCGGAGAATAATTCTGCAGGATTGTCAAACGCGAGATAGATGAAATCAATGCAATACTCCAGTGTTTTTGCTGATGGAACCATGTCTTCTGGCATTTCAATTTCATCGTCTTCATTCTTTAAAACCTCGTCTTATCCAACAAAAATTGAGAATATTCGCCTTCTCCCTCTCTCAATCGTATATTCGTCTGCAATTGTAACTTGGTGAAAAGTGTCCACAAGTAGAATTTCTTGATGCAGAAATTTTCAACATCCGCATCATTTCCCCTTTTCACCACATGAAGGAGTTGGCGAAAATCACTACAACAAATGGTAAGAATGGCACCAAAAAGCTGAATGTTGGCGCATACATCTTGAAGGGTTCTGTCCACCGCTTCAAAGCTCTCCCTCATAATCATTAGGCATTCATCCCAAACAATGAGTTTCACTTGCCTCATCAAACGTGCCATGTTAGGGTTCTTCTCAATGTTGCACAATGTATCCTCGGCCACTTGGATGGGTACCTTGAATCGAGAATGTGCAGTTCTTCCACCAGGCAATAATGTAGCTGCTATCCTAGAGGATGCTACAGCAATAACCACATCACCTTGACCTCTAACTTTGGAGAGGATCAAATTGGTGATGAATATTTTTCCCTTTCCTCCTGGTGAATCAACATTGAAGGAAAATATGGGCAGCCGCCGGCTGGATGCAGTGGCAGCGTGGCAGAAGCCAGTGGTGTGCAAGGTACGTCTTGTACTTGGCGGTTGAGGGAGCGCACCTCGGGCCGTGGGCGAACTGGCATGTCGCCGTAACGGCCCATCGAGGAGCGTGCTCCTCTGGCGTTGGAGCGCGGTTGGGCTGGAGTTGGTGCTGGCTCTGGGTCTGTGGGTTCTCCTTGCTGGCGGTGGACCAGGGTGGCCGGTGTACCTTCGGTCCGGACGTCTCCGGGCCGCCCCCCCCGGGCGTGGATGGGACATTCGAACACTCAAGTGGGGAGTGGGGAGGGGGCGAGAGGGGAAGAACCGGGGATGGTCCAGTTGCGGTTCGGCAGCGTTTGCGGCGCCAGGGACACGGGTTCGATCCTGGCTCAATTGAGGCGCGGTTCTGCGGATGAGACCCGCGTCCAGTCTCCCCTCACCCCCGCCCCCTGTCCGGTCTCCCCCTCCCCCACCTTCTCCCCCTCCCCCACCTGCTCCCCCTCACCCACCTTCTCCCCTCCCGGTTTTCAAAGAAAACGTGTATATATAAAAAAAACAAAAAGATAAAAAGGGGAAAAAAGATAAAAGCGAAAAAATGAAAAAACAAAACCGCCCTAAACTAAAGGGAACAAAAGCAAAACAGAATCTGAGCTGCAAAGAATTTCAACAATTTAAGTCCCTGGTTGTCGTCAAGTCCGTTCCACCGTATAAAGGTAAAATAATTTTTATAACGGTCGGAGAGGGGACAATTTATGTTGTGTGAAAATGTAGAATAAATCTTCCCCAAGTCCTATCAAATCCTACCAAGTCCTACCAAGGGTTCAACAATGTCACTCCTGAGTTTTTCTAAATTTAGACATGATATCGTTTCAGAGTACCAATGGAGTGTGGTCGGAGGGTTAGAAACATAGAAACATAGAAATTCAGGAGTAGGCCATTTGGCCCTTCGATATCATCAAGATGATCAATCAATATGATCATGGCTGATCATCCAACTCAGTATCCTGAACCTGCCTTCAGAAAAAGAAGACTGCCTACCTTTTGAAATTGGCGCGATTTTGTTAACACCTACAAAATTGATTACAAAAACTTAAAGTGGAAACCCGATAATACATAGAAACATAGAAAATAGGTGCAGGAGTAGGCCATTCGGCCCTTCGTGCATGCACCGCCATTCAATATGATCATGGCTGATCATCCAACTCAGTATCCTGTACCTGCCTTCTCTCCATACCCCCTGATCCCTTTAGCCACAAGGGCCACATCTAACTCCCTCTTAAATGTAGCCAATGAACTGGCCTCAACTACCTTCTATGGCAGAGAATTCCACAGATTCACCACTCTCTGTGTGAAAAATGATTTTCTGATCTCAGTCCTAAAAGACTTCTCCCTTATCCTTAAACTGTGACCCCTTGTTCTGGACTTCCCCAACACTGGGAACAATCTTCCTGCATCTAGCCTGTCCAACCCCTTAAGAATTTTGTAAGTCTCTATAAGATCCCCCCTCAATCTTCTAAATTCTAGCGAGACAAGCCAAGTCTCCAGACTGGATAGTCTTTCTTCATATGAAAGTCCTGCCATCCCAGGAATCAGTCTGGTGAACCTTCTCTGTACTCCCTCGATGGCAAGAATGTCTTTCCTCAGATTAGGAGACCAAAACTGTATGCAATACTCCAGGTGTGGCCTCACCAAGACCCTGTACAACTGCAGTAGAACCTCCCTGCTCTTATACTCAAATCCTTTTGCTATGAATGCTAACATACCATTCGTTTTCTTCACTGCCTGCTGCACCTGCATGCTTACTTTCAATGACTGGTGTACCATGACACCCAGGTCTCGTTGCATCTCTCCTTTTACTTATCGGCCACCCTTCAGATAATAGTCTACTTTCCTGTTTTTGCCACCAAAGTGGATAACCTCACATTTATCCACATTATGCTGCTTCTTCCATGCATTTGCCCACTCACCTAACCTATCCAAGTCACCTTGCAGCCTCCTAGCATTCTCCTCACAGCTAACACTGCCCCCCAGCTTCGTGTCACCGCAAACATGCAGATGTTGCATTCAATTCCCTCATCCAGATCATTAATATATATTGTAAATAGCTGGGGTCCCAGCACTGAGCCTTGCGGTACCCCACTAGTCACTGCTTGCCATTCTGAAAAGGACCCGTTTACTCCTACTCTTTGCTTCCTGTCTGCCAGCCAGTTCTCTATCCACATCAATACTGAACCCCCAATACCGTGTGCTTTAAGTTTGGATACTAATCTCTTATGTGGGACCTTGTCGAAAGCCTTCTGAAAGTTCAGATATAACACATCCACTGGTTCTATTAGTTACATCCTTGAAAAATTCTAAAAGATTCGTCAAAAATGATTTACCTTTCATAAATCCATGCTGACTTTGTCCAATGATTTCACCACTTTCCAAATGTGCTGCTATCCCATCTTTAATAACTGACTAGCATTTTCTCCACTTCCGATGTTAGACTAACTGGTCTGTAATTCCCCTCTCTCCCCGCTTTCTCTCTCCCTTTTTAAAAAGTGGGGTTACATTAGCTACCCTCCAATCCTCCAGAATCTAAAGAGTTTTGAAAAATTATCACTAATGCATCTATTATTTCTGGGGCTACTTCCTTAAGTACTCTGGGATATGGCCTATCTGGCCCTGGGGATTTATCGGCCTTTAATCCATTCAATTTACCTAACACCACTTCCCGGCTAACCTGGATTTCACACAGTTCCTCCATCCATAGGGTGGTAAAGAAAGCTTTTGGTGTGCTGGCCTTTATAAATCAGAGCATTGAATATAGGAGTAGGGAAGTAATGTTAAAATTGTACAAGCATTGGTAAGACCAATTCTGGAGTATGGTGTACAATTTTGGTCGCCTAATTATAGGAAGGATGTCAACAAAATAGAGAGAGTACAGAGGAGATTTACTAGAATGTTGCCTGGGTTCCAGCAACTAAGTTACAGAAAAAGGTTGAACAAGTTAGGTCTTTATTCTTTGGAGCGCGGAAAGTTAAGGGGGGACTTGATTGAGGTCTTTAAAATGATGAAAGGGATAGACAGAGTTGACGTGGATAAGCTTTTCCCATTGAGGGTAGGGAAGATTCAAACAAGAGGGCATGCCATGAGAATTAAGGGACAGAAGTTTAGGGGTAACATGAGGGGGAACTTCTTTACTCAGAGAGTGGTGGCTGTGTAGAATGATCTTCCTGCAGAAGTGGTGGAGGCAGGATCGATTTTAACATTTAAAAGTAAAGTGGATAGGTATATGAACGGGAAGGGAATGGAGGGGTATGGTCTGATTGCAGGTAGATGGGACTAGGGGAAAATAAATGGTCGGCACGGACTGGAATTGCCAAGAAGGCCTGTTTCCGTGCTGTAATTGTTATATGGTTATCCCTCCTGAATATTGAATATCTCTGGATGTTCATCTCCCAGCCTGGAGCCATGTCTCCGTGATCCCAACTATATCAGATTCATTAATAACTATCTGAACATTCAACACATCCACCTTATTATAAATGTTCCTTGCATTGAGACACAAAGCCTTCATGCTTGTTTTTACAACACTCTTACCCCTTATACAATTATGCTGAAAAGTGGCCCTTTTTGATTTTTGCCCTGGATTTTTCTGCCTGCCACTTTTATTTTTCACCTTGCTACCTATTGCTTCTACCCTCATTTTACACCCACCTGTCTCTCTGCTCATGCTCCCATCCCCCTGCCACATTAGTTTAAATCCTCCCTGACGGCATTAGCTGTTAGAGTTTTTTAATTTAAATAAAATAGATCTGGCAATTAATGTGGTAAAAGCAATCAGCCGATGGGCATAACGGGACAAATGAATAGAATCTAACATTGGTAGCCCAAAATTTGCAGTAATAGGATGAGGTTGTAAATCAATACCTAAAACTACAGAATATAGTATCAAAAATGTATTTCCAATATTTTTCCAAAAGTGGGCAGGACCAAAACATATGGGTCAGTGAGGCCACTTCAGAGTTACATCTGTCACAGATAGGATTTATATGACCATAAAAAAGAGCTAACTTATCTTTTGACATATGAACTCTGTGAACCACCTTGAATTGTATCAAAGCGTGTCTTGCACACATTGAGGATTTATTAACTAATTGAAGAATCCTCTCCCATTTCTCTATAGAAATGGGAGTTCTCTTTCCCAGTCATTCTTAATTTTCTCTAATCTATTTGTAATTTCAAAATCAACTCATAAATAGTCATTATTAAGTCTTTCTGATAAGGGTTCAAATGTTTTTTAAAAATCCAAAATTTTGGTTTGATGTGATAACAGAAAAAAGGGCAGAGTAGCCTTCAAAAAATGTCTAATTTGTAAATATCTAAAAAATTAGGTCAATTATATTTATTGGAGAGTTGTTCAAAAGACATAAAACAACCATCCAAAAACAAATCACGAAAAGCTACTACACCCTTCCTCTTTCATAACAGAAAGGCTTGATCAGTACTAGAAGGTTGGAAGAGAAAATTAGATATAATAGGACTCGATAAGATAAAATCATTCAATCCAAAAAACTTACGAAATTGAAACCATATTCGAAATGTATGTCTTATTATTGGATTAGTCGTATATTTATTCAATCGTAATTGTAAAAGGTAACGAGGCCCCTAGAATAGAAGCCAATGATAGCCCTTGCATAGAACCACTTCCAAGATTTATCCATCCTGAGCATTGGGTATCTTCTAAATCGTTTGTCCAAAACGTTAAAGAACGAACATTAACTGCCCAGTAGTAGAATCTACGGTTTGGCAGTGCCAAACCACAGTATTTTTTTGATTTCTATAAGTATTTTTTACTTCGTCTGGAATTTTTATTCTGCCATATATATGAAGACATTTTGGAGTCAATAATATCAAAGAAAGATTTAGCAATAAAAATTGGTATCATCTGAAATAAATACAAAAATGTAGGTAAGATAAACATTTTAATAGCATTGATTCGGCCGATTAAAGATAAGAACATTGGTGACCATTTAGTAAACTGTTGTTTAATATGGTCAATTAAAGGCGTAAAATTAGCTTTAAATAAATCGTGGTAATCTTTATGCATAAATAAGTAAAACATTTGGTAGTCAATCTAAATGGAAACTGTCCATAATTTGAAACTAGATTGTTTAATGGAAAAAGCTCACTCTTACTAAGATTTAGTGTATAACCAGAAACACTACTGAATTGATTAAGTAGAGCTACTATTACCGGAATAGATTTCTCAGGATTAGAAATGAATAATAACAGATCATCTGCGTAAAGAGATAGCTTATGTGTCTTATTCCCATGGACAATACCAAAAACATTAGGGGATTCCCTAATAGCGGTAGCGAAAGGTTCCAAAGCAATATTAAAAAGTACAGGACAGCCCTGTCTAGTACCTCGAAAGAGCCTGAAAAAAAGGGGATCTCTGATTATTGGTAAGCACAGAAGCCTGAGGTATATGATATATCAGCTTGATCCAAGAGATACATTTTGGACCAATCTTAAATTTTTCAAGTGTATTGAATAAGTATTCCCATTCTACTATATCAAACGCCTTCTCGGCATCAAGTGAAATGACACATTCTGGAGTTTTATTTGATGCTGCATATACGATATTCATTAATCTCCTAACGTTAAAGTATGAGTAATGATTTTTAATAAAACATGTCTGATCTTCAGAAATAATTTGGGAGATTTGTATGATACGGGAAAACTATTATCATTTAAACAATTACAACTAAAATACAATCTGGATAACAATCAGTATTTTAAATATTTCCAAATATGTGATTATTTGAAGAAAACATGCACATGAATTTCACAAAATGCCTTTAGACTTACTAGATGAAGTAATGAATACAAAGGCGGAATCAGCAAATTTAATTTCACATATATATAATATTATACTAAATGCAGTAATACCAACAACGGAAGGTATTAGAGGTGAGTGGGAAAAAGCATAAAAATTTCCAATGAAAGGTGGAAAGAATACTTATTAAATGTGCACAAATGCTCAATTAATGCAAGACTTTAATACAATTTAAAATTATACACAGATTATACTCAAAAACTAAATTAAATAAATTTTTCCCTAACGTTTCACCAATTTGTAATAAATGCCAGTGTCAAGAAGCTACTATAGCGCACTCATTCATCTTTTGTACAAAAATTCAAAGGTTTTGGATTGAAATCTTTAAAATAAAAATGACATCAAAGCCAGAATCGATTATTTTCAGAATGACAGAAGGTAGTTCGGAATTAAATGTGTATCAAAAGAATTAATTTGATTACGGCTTAATAATAGGAAAAAAACTAATCTTAAAATTCTGCAAAAATGCTCCTATACCAACATTAAATATGTGGATTTCAACTATGTTTGAAACACTACATCTGGAAGATATGAGACTCTGCCTGGAAGGAAAATCAGAACGCTTCTATCAGACGTGGTCTGCATTTATAGAATTACTACAAAGATAGGGTGCAGGAGTACCTCAGGCCTTGGTAGGGGGGGATGAAAAACTATCGAGTTGGATTCCTTTTGTGTGATATATATAACATAGTAACTGGCTTTTTTTTCCCTTTTTCCTTTTCTTTTTTTAGGGTCTATCTCTTAACCCCCTTTCTCTAATTCTTTGACCAAGGGTTTCTTCTCCCCTTTGGCACGCTCATTCACTATCCCAACTCTTTTCACCTATTTCACTCTCTTTCTTACTCAATTTCCAATCTCATAGCTTATATTTTGGAAAGAATTTTGGAATCTACATTTAACAGTGATATAGGTATATATGATGTCACTTCAGTAGGGTCTTTATCTTTTTTAAGAATTAGAGAAATAGATGCTTCATAAAAGGATTGTGGTAATCTATTTATTCATTAAAAAGGCTTCTTTAAAGACCTTACATAGCCAGGGAGACAATAAACTTGTAGAAATGCTTTAAAAATTCTACTGTAAACCCATCTAAACCGGGAGCTTTACCAGAAATCATTGAAAGAATTGCTTTCTATATTTCTTCCTCCATGATGGGTTTGTCTAACAACAGAGACTCATTATGTAATAAATTTGGCAAGTTCAGTTTCTTTAAATTATATTGCAATCAGTAAGAAATTCTGATTGGTTTTGGGAGGTACAAAATTCCTGAAAGGATTTATTCATTTCATCATGGTCCACAGTTAGTGTACCATCCCGTTTACTCACTTTAGTAATCTGACGCTTGGCCGACACTGCTTTCAATTGATTAGCAAGTAATTTACCAGATTTTTCACCGTGTATATAAAATTGACTTTTGGTTTTATGTAGCTGGTTCTCAATTGGTGATACTAATAACAAATCATTATCTCAATTGAAGTTCAACTCTATTCTTATAGAGCTCTAAACTTGGAGCTTTTGAATATTTTGTATCTATTTCTTTTATCTCATCAGCCAATATACGTATTTCGTTTTAAGTTTGTTTTTTTAATCCCGCGGAGTATTAAATAATTTGTCCACGAATATATGCCTTAAAAGCATCCCAGACTACACTATTGGATATTTCTTCAATAGAATTTGTTAAGAAGAAAAAAGGAATCTGATCTTTAATAAAATTAACAAAATTTAGACCTTGAAGCAAAGTAACATTAAATCGCCATTGTTTAACACTAAACTTTGAATTAGTGTAGTTTGATTGATAGTTTCAATAGATGCATGATCAGAAATAGCAATTGCATCATACTCACATGCAATGATCGATGAAACTAGCCGAGAATCTATTATAAAGTAGAAAATCCTAGAGTAACTATAATATACATGAGAGTAAAAAGAAAATTATTTGCCATTTGGGTGTGAGAATCTCAAAACTGCTAACATTCCAGAGTCAAGTAAAAAAGAATTGATAAAACTAGCTGATTTATTTGGAAGCACATGATCAGATGCAGAGCTGTCCATCGAGGGGTTCAAACAAGAGTTAAAATCTCTACCCATTATTAAAAAATGTTCATTTAAATTAGGAAAGGATGCATTTAACTGTATAAAAAACCCAGGGTGATCAATATTTGGTGCATAAACATTCACCATAGCTACTTTTTGGTTATGAAGAACACCAGTAATCACCAAAAATCTACCATATGGATCAGAAATTGTTTCATAATGAACAAACGGAATTGAGGAGTCAATTAAAAATAGAGACTCCTTCCACCTTAGCCTGTGAATTTGAATGAAACTGCTGTCCTCTCCAAAACTTGAAAAATCATTGATTGTCATCTTGCCTTACATGAGTTTCCTGAACAAAAAATAATCTGAGCATTTAGTCTACTAAGAACTTTTATTTATTTTTTCCTCTTCATAGGATGGTTCAAACCATTCACATTCCATGAAAGGAAGTTAATAACTTTATCCATATTGTTTGTAAAAATCATGTGTAATGTAAAGGGTTAATTTCTTAAAGCATAATAGTTCATGATACTGGAAGAAGAAAAATCTAGGCAGAGCCAGAAGTGACAAGATTTCAGACATTTTTGTTGTTCAGATTCTGCACAGATGAAAAAAGCTAAAAGCAAAAGACCCCCCCCCCCCCCCCCCCCCCCCACCCATGCAAAGCCCAAAACTGGCCAGTGGACAATCAGTACGCTACAGTGGCTTGCAAAAGTTTTCATACCCCTTGTACTTTTCCACATTTTGTCACGTTACAACCACAGACGTATATGTATTTTATTGGGATTTTATGTGATAAACCAACACAAAGTGGCACATAATTGTGAAGTGGAAGGAAAATGATACATGGTTTTCAAATTTTTTTACAAATAAAAAACTGAAAAGTGTGGCGTGCAAAAGTATTCAGCCCCCTTTACTGTGATACTGCAAAATAAAATCCAGTGCAACCAATTGCCTTCAGAAGTCACCTAATTAGTAAATAGAGTGTGTATAATCTTGTGTGTAATCTAATCTCGGTATAAATACAGCTGTTCTGTGAAGGCCTCAGAGGTTTGTTAGAGAACATTAGTGAACAAACAACATCATGAAGCCCAAGGAACACACCAGACAGGTCAGGGACAAAGTTGTGGAGAAGATTAAAGCAGGGTTAGGTTATAAAAAAATATCCTAAGCTTTGAAATTCTCACGGAGCACTGTTCAATCCATCATCCGAAAATGGAAAGAGTATGGCACAACTGCAAACCTCCCAAGACATGGCCGTCCACCTAAACTGACAGGCCGGGCAAGGAGAGCATTGATCAGAGAAGCAGCCAAGAGGTCCATGGTAACTCTGGAGGAGCTGCAGAGATCCACAGCTCCGGTGGGAGAATCTGTCCACAGGACAACTATTAGTCGTGCACTCCACAAATCGAGCCTTCATGGAAGTGGCAAGAAGAAAGCCATTGTTGAAACAAAGCCATAAGAAGTCCCGTTTCCAGTTTGCCATAAGCCATGTGGGGGACACAGCAAACATGTGGAGGAAGGTGCTCTGGTCTGATGAGACCAAAATTGAAGTTTTTGGCCTAAATGCAAAACGCTATGTGTGGCGGAAAACTAACACTGCACATCACCATCCACACTGTGAAACATGGTGGTGGCAGCATCATGCTGTGGGGGTGCTTTTCTTCAGCAGGGACCGGGAAGCTGGTCAAAGTTGATGGGAAGATGGATGGAGCCAAATACAGGGCAATCTTGGAAGAAAACCTGATAGAGTCTGCAAAAGACTTGAGACTGGGGCGGAGGTTCACCTTCCAGCAGGACAACGACCCTAAACATACAGCCAGAGCTACAATGGAATGGTTTAGATCAAAGCATATTCATGTCTTAGAATGGCCCAGTCAAAGTCCAGACCTAAATCCAATTGAGAATCTCTGGCAAAACTTGAAAATTGCTGTTCACAGACGCTCTCCGTCCAATCTGACTGAGCTTGAGCTATTTTGCAAAGAAGAATGGGCAAAAATTTCAGTCTCTAGATGTGCAAAGCTGGTAGAGACATACCCCAAAAGACTTGCAGCTGTAATTGCACGAAAGGTACTTCTTCAAAGTATTGACTCAGGGGGGCAGAATACGTTTGCACGCCACATTTTTCAGTTTTTTATTTGTAATTTAATTTGGAAACCATGTATCATTTTCCTTCCACTTCACAATTATGCACCACTTTGTGTTGGTCTATCACATAAAATCCGAATAAAATACATTTACGTTTGTGGTTGTAACGTGACAAAATGTGGAAATGTTCAAGGGGTATGAAAACGTTTGCAAGCCACTGTACCTAATCCCTTCCCTACCCCCATCTCTCCTAACGACAGCACCCAACGTAGAAAGAAAGCATATTTGCCACTGAATAGCCAAAACAAAATTAATATTATGGTTTAAATAAAAAGTACATGTTGGCAGTGGAACACAAGAGCTACTTCATATTATTTATCCATGGTCAAAATATGAAAAACAAGAACTGCGTTCTTTTAATTTGTCTAAAGACAGAAGGGAAATAAATTCCTTCAATTTTAAAAATAGAAAAACAAAGAAAATCTTAAAAATTAATATATGTATATAATACCATTACATGAAATTAACAGTATTTTAGAGAAGGTAAAAGTTGTTGTTTGATAACATCATACTAAAATTCTAAAAAGAAAAAGAAAAAAAAATAAAAACAACTCATCCAGTTAAATTCTTAATCATCACAAAACGATATAATTCTCCAATTATAACAATCCGCTATCAATAGCGCCCGGTGGCGGCTTCACCCTCATAAGCCTCCAGAAAGCTGGAAGTGTCTTGAGGATTGTTAAAAAATCGAATGTTACCATTACGCAGTCGAGCTGGATAAAGTAAGGCTGGGCGCAATTTATTCTTAAACAACTCAGACATTATATTATGGAAAGACTTTCATATTTCCAAAAGCTCGTAACTATAATCAGGAAAGATTTCTGTCGTCCACTCGCTTGTGCCTGAGGTCCCGGGGCCACGTTGCCTGAGTCTCCCCCCGACCCCCTGACGACTCTCTGATTCTCTCCTTCTCCCCCCTAGTCTCAGTCACCCTGGATGTGGAAACAGCGCATCCGGAGCTCGAGGTGTCTGAGGACCGGAAGAGGGTGAGATGGACCCGGACCCGGAGGAGTCTCCCTGACACCGTGAAGAGGTTTACAGACTGGTCGTGTGTGCTGGGATCGGAGGGATTTACATCGGGGAGACATTACTGGGAGGTGGAGGTGGCGGGGAGTTGGCGCTGGAGGCTGGGAGTCGCCGCTGAGTCTGTGGAGAGGAAGAGCCTGGTCACACTGACCCCGGAGTCTGGAGTCTGGAGCATCGAGCGCTGGGGTGACGGGTTTGATGCATTCACCTCCCCTCCATCCCGTCTCCCCGCCCGTCCCATCCCCGGGAGGCTGGGAGTTTATCTCAGTTACGAGTCCGGGACAGTTTCATTTTACGACGCGGACACCAAGTCCCATCTCCACGCCTTCACTGGGAATAAATTCACGGAGAAACTTTATCCTTTCTTCTGGCCTTGTGATGGAAACTGGCTGAGAATCTGCTCCGGTTCCACTCCGGGTGTCCCGGGACCGGCGTCAGGAGCGGGGCTCAGGGGCTGTGGGGCAGAAACCCGGTGGACAACAGGTTGGCACTGAACGGCTCACATTTAATCCCCAAATTCAGCATCGCAAAACCCCAGTTAGCGCGGAAATAAAACCAGGGGGAATGTAAATGTGGGAAGAGTGAAATAAACAGCAACTGAAATCAGAGCTGTCTGTCGATCCGTTCATTTCAACGCGTTAACTGCGTCACTTCTTGGTTCCGCCACTAGATGGCAGCAAGGCCACGTGGTGCGACCACAGACGAGCTGTAACTTTGAGAATTAACTTTGACAATTGTAGAAACCGGGAATCTAATTAAATAAGTGACCTTTGTGACCTGTTACCACACCTGTGGCCCAAACTAAATGCATAGCTTAAAATGTGGAATAAAAGCAGATATTGCCCCAAATACTCAGCAGGTCAGGCAGCATCTGCAAGGTGAAACAGACCTTACATGTCAAGTCAAGTTTATTTGTCACATACACATCCGAGATGTGCAGCGAAATGAAAAGTGGTAATGCTCGTGGACTTTGTACAAAAAAAACAAACAAACAACCAGACAACCTGCAAACAGAGTGGAACAGAATCACATGTTCTTTTACATATTGTGGGCGGAAGGAAAAAGGGAAGAAGAAAAAAACATTTAAATTTAAAAAAACAGCAATTTTTAAAAAAAGCATTAGAGTGGTCCAGTAAAGTTTGTCCCTGGTGAGATAGGAGTTTACAGTCCTAATGGCCTCTGGGAAGAAATTCCTTCTCAACCTCTCCATTTTTACAGCATGGCAGCAGAGGCGTTTGCCTGACCATAGCAGCTGGAACAGTCCGTTGCAGGGGTGGAAACGGTCTCCTCTGATCTTATTGGCTCTGGAATTGTACCTTTTGATGTATAGTTCCTGCAGAGGGGCAAGTGAAGTTCCCATAGTGCGTTCAGGCGAATTCACCACTCTCTGCAGAGCCTTCTTGTCCTGGGCAGAGCAATTCCCAAACCAGATTGTAATATTTCTGGACAAGATGCTTTGCACAGCCACAGAGTAGAAGCACTGAAGGATCCTCGGAGACACTCTGAATTTCCTCAATTGCCTGAGGTGGTAAAGGCACTGCCTTGCCTTACTCACGGGTGCTGATATCCTCAGAGATGTGGACTCCCAGCTATTTAAAACAGCTAATTTCAGATCGAATACTGATGACGAATGGTGTTTCCATTTTTATGTTAAGCATCTGTGTTTTTTTAATACTTTCCAGTTGAATGGGTGATTGGAATGCAAGTCTGACCATAAACTGCCAACAAAATACAGAGAACGTTGTGGGCATTCAGCAGGTTGGGCAGTATACAGTGTCTGGAAAGGGTTAATATTTCTGAGGTACTGTGGAGCTGCGGGTGGAGCCGCTGTCTCACAGGGCCAGAGACCAGGGTTCTATCCTGACCTTGGGTGCTGTATGTTCGGAGTTTGCACGTTCTCCCTGTGACCACTTGGGTTTCCTCCAGGTGCTCTGGGTTTCTCCCACATCCAAAAGACACACGGGTTTGTTGGTTAATTGGCCTCTGTAAATTGCCCTAGGGAGTGTGTAGGGAGAATTGCAACATTTAGCACAGTGCCATCTGCTCATAATGTGCATTGGAACAGTGGGCTGCGGCTCAGACTGAACCACGCCAAGACTATTGCAATGTTCTTTATGTATTCTGGTGTATCTAGAAAATATAATAATGTTATTTAAAATGCTAAAGCTACTGAACAGTAATGAGACACAAGCTTTTACAGATGCTTTCAATCCAAGAGTCAAGAGTGTTTTATTTTCACATGTCCCAGACACAACAATGAAATTCTTACTTGCAGCAGCACAACAGAATATGTAAACAGGGTACACAAAAGGCTGGAGAAACTCAGCGGGTGCAGCAGCATCAGAGGAGCGAAGGAGATAGGCGACGTTTCGGGTCGAGACCCTTCTTCAGACATATTCACCCATATCGTATAAAGAAAGAACTGCAGACTGACCCAAAACATCATCTATTCCTTTTCTCCAGAGATGCTGCCTGACCTGCTGAGTTACTCCAGCACTTTGTTTCTATCCCTCGAAACCTTTCCTGTCTGTGCATCTGCCCGAATATCTTTTGATTATTGTCCATTTGGGAATTCTTGTGCCTCTGATGAAGAGCGTGACAACTTCAAACTTCTTGAAGATGTCAGTGTATATCCGTAGAACACTAGAACACCACATCACAAGGACAGGCCCTTCGGCCCACAATGATGCCAAACAAGATGCCAACATCAACTCTTAAACAAAGGGTGACCATGGACGTTTTAAATAATTATTACTGGAACCAATTAACCTACAAATCTGCACGTATTTGCAATGTGGGAGGAAACCAGATCACCTGGAGGAAACCCATGCGGTCACACAGTGAACGTACAAACTATACAGACAGCAACCGTAGTCAGGATTGAACCCTGACGCGGTTTATCTGAAATTTAGAAGACCCTTGGACAGGTACATGGATAGGAAAGGTTTAGAGGTTTATGGGCCAAATGTGGGGCAGGCGGGACAAGTGTAGACAGGGCATATTGGTTGAGATGGGCAAGTTGGGCTGTGTGGCCTGATTCCACACTGTGTGACTTAATTGGTGCACCAGGCTTGATGGCGTATGGAATATTTGAATAGGCAGCATCCCCGAAGAACATTGATAGGTTATCGGGAGAAGGCAGGAGAATGGGGTTAGGAGGGAGAGATCGATCAGCCATAATTGAATGGCGGAGTAGACGATGGGCCGAATGTCCTTTTGAACACAATATTATTGAGTTTAGCCTCACCAATGAGTTGGACAAAGTGAGTGCTGTAGTCTTTGAAGATGGGACACTGAAACATATAATGAATGGACATGTGAAAAGGAATAGGCAGCAGGGAATTGTATTGGGGGTAGATGATTAATGGGTTATAAGGATCACTCTCCTCATCCTCGCCGTCGCCCCTCCCTCGTCCCCTCCCGATACCTCACGAAATGTCCTTCTCCAGCCCGCAAGAGACGTCTGTTGTCCATCCGATGTGGTTGGGATGAAACCCCAGGTAAGATTTCAGTTATCCTGCCGCCTGTGCCTGAGGTAGACACCAAATGCTGGAGAAACTCACCGGGGACTCTGATTCTCTGCTTCTCCCCCCAGTCTCCGTCACCCTGGATGTGTCTGAGGATCGGAAGAGGGTGAGAGGGACCTGGACCCAGAGGAGCTCACATCGGGGAGACATTACTGGGAGGTGGAGGTGGCGGGGAGTCGGGCCTGGAGTCTGGGAGTCACCGCAGAGTCTGTGGAGAGGAAGAGACCGATCATACTGACCCCGGAGACTGGAGTCTGGAGCATCAGCCGTAAGGGGGGGGGGGGGGGGGGGGGGGGATGGGGTGACATGTTTGATGCACTCACGTCCCCTCCATCCCGTCTCCCTCCCCGTCCCATTACCGGGAGGGTGGGAGTTTATCTCAGTTAACTGTCGGGACAGTTTCATTTTATGACGCGGACACCAAGTCCCATCTCCACACCTTCACTGGGAATAAATTCACGGAGAAACGTTATCAATTTTTCGGGACTCTGGATGGAAAACAGTGGCTGAGAATCTGCTCCGGTTCCGCTCCGGGTGTGTAAAAGGGTCGGGTCCCGGGACCGGCGTCAGGAGCGGGGCTCGGGCTGTGGGGCAGAAACCCGGTGGACAACAGGTCGGCGCTGAACGGCTCCCATTTAATCCCCAAATTACACATCGTAAAACCACAGTGATCACGGAAATAAAACCAGGGGGATTGTAAATGTGGGAAGAGTGAAATAAACAGCAACTGAAATCAGAGCTGTCTGTCGATCCGTTCATGTTAACGCGTTAACCGCGTCCGTCAGCGGAACAGAAATACTTGTGAAAATATAAAGATTTTTTTAATCTCTTTCTCCGCGGGTTCTGTGGCAGCTGCGGGGCAATATGTGCAATCTGTCCTGATTCTGGTTAAGAGAAGATAGACAAAAATACTGGAGAAACTCAGCGGTTGTGGCAGCATCTCTGGAGAACATGGCTTGCGCGGTTTCCAGACTCGCCAGCTGCCTGCTACTTTTGCGGGCTGGAAGAGTCTGTGTTCCAGTGTTCATGGAGTGTGTGAGGCTGCAGCCCCCGTTCCAATATCTAAAGGGGCTGCTCCTTGCCTTCTGGCTGCACTTCACACGCACCAACCCTATCTTTGGACACCCTCTGCGTAGGGGAGAAGGTAGGGCCGAAGATGTCCTGGTTGAGTTGCTCCTGGGCCTGGCTACGCTGGCCATCCGCGAGTCACGGCGCCAGGCGGAAGAGGACTCCGCCCCAACCGGATGCCTGCCCCTTTTTTAATAGCAACACTTAATAGCAACACAGTTTGTTTATCAATTACATTCTAGAAGCTTCTGTTCATTTTATAGATGTTTCAAAGAGATAGAACTGAAAAGAAAAATCTATAAACTAATACAAAGGAAGGGATAATGAAAAAAAATAAATATATAAAATAATAATTTACCAATAACAGTTTTGGAGATATGTGCGTAGATTAAAGCATACGGCATTGGGGGATCAGTATTGATGTGGATAGAGAACTGGCTGGCAAACAGAAAGCAAAGAGTAGGAGTAAACGGGTCCTTTTCACAATGGCAGGCAGTGACTAGTGGGGTACCACAAGGCTCAGTGCTGGGACACCAGTTATTTACAATATACATTAATGATCTGGATGAGGGAATTGAAGGCAATATCTCCAAGTTTGCGGATGACACTAAGCTGGGGGGGGCAGTGTTAGCTGTGAGGAGCATGCTAGGAGACTGCAAGGTGATTTCGATAGGCTGGGTGAGTGGGCAAATGTTTGGCAGATGCAGTATAATGTGGATATATGTGAGGTTATCCACTTTGGTGGCAAAAACAGGAAAGCAGACTATTATCTAAATGGTGGCCGATTAGGAAAAGGGGAGATGCAGCGCGACCTGGGTGTCATGGTACACCAGTCATTGAAAGTAGGCATGCAGGTGCAGCAGGCAATGAAGAAAGCGAATGGTATGTTAGCTTTCATAGCAAAAGGATTTGAGTATAGGAGCAGGGAGGTTCTACTTCAGTTGTATAGGCTCTTGGTGAGACCACATCTGGAGTATTGCGTACAGTTCTGGTCTCCAAATCTGAGGAAGGACATTATTGCCATAGAGGGAGTGCAGAGAAGATTCACCAGACTGATTCCTGGGATGTCAGGACTGTCTTTTGAAGAAAGACTGGATAGACTCGGTTTATACTCTCGAGAATTTAGGAGATTGAGAGGGGATCTTATAGAAACTTACAGAATTCTTAAGGGGTTGGACAGGCCAGATGCAGGAAGATTTTTCCCAATGTTGGGGAGGTCCAGGACAAGGGGTCACAGCTTAAGGATAAGGGGGAAATCCTTTAGGACCGAGATGAGAAGGACTTTTTTCACACAGAGAGTGGTGGGTCTCTGGAACTCTCTGCCACTCTCTGAGGGTAGTTGAGGCCAGTTCATTGGCTATTATTAAGAGGGAGTTAGATGTGGCCCTTGTGGCTAAGGGGATCAGAGGGTATGGAGAGAAAGCAGGTACGGGATACTGAGTTGGATGATAAGCCATGATCATATTGAATGGTGCTCATATTGAATAGGTCGAATGGCCTACTCCTGCACCTAATTTCTATGTTTCTATAAGGCGTAGTTATTCATCCAATCTGGAGCTCGAGTTTCAGTCCAGTTTCTGTGTTGAACCAAGTTACCTCTTTAAAAAATCAATAAATGGAGACCATATGCTAACAAATAATTCTGGTTTGTCAATTAAGACAAATCTATTTTTTTTCCAAATGTAAGGTCTCAGACATTTCTGTAATCCACATTTTAATTGTGGGGGTTGTTGGATTTTTCCAAAATCTTAGTATTAATTTTCTCCCAGTAATTATACTGTAATCAAGAAAGTTTCTTGGATTTGTTGTAAGTTTTATACTTTGTTCTGGTATTCCAATATTATTAATTTTGGATCGGGTCAAATTGAATATTAACAACTTCAGAAATACTTTTAAAAATATCCATCCAAAATGTTTTAATTTTTATGCAATTTACCAAGGTGTGAGTTAAGTTGGCTTCTAGGTATTGACATTTATCACAGATAGGTGAAATATTTGGAAACATTCTTTTATTTATTTTTTATTTTTTTATTAGAAGCATGTGCATATCATAATACAAACATTTCTTATATATCAATCCTACATTGCTAATAGGTGGGAATCCAGCTATCAAAACAATAGTGGTCCTCCTTTATCAGTTGTATATTAACTCTGCTTCTATTTAGTTTTTTTATAGATAGAAAGTAAGATTTTTTTTTTTAAAGGCATGATAAAGAAGAATGGAGTAATTTATCAATAATACAACTTTGGAGATAAGTCTGTAAGTTATAAAGCATAACTATTCATCTAATCATGAGCTCGAGTTTCAACAACCAATTTCGAGTTTTGAGTTTCAACAACCAAAGTTTGAACCAATTTACCCCTTCAAAAAATCAATAAATGGAGACCATATTCTATCAAATAATTCTTGTTTGAGTAATTTGTCTGGTTCTTTCCAAATGTAAGGTCTCCGACATTTCCATAATCCACATTTTAATTGTGGGGGTTATAAGACCTTTCCAAAATGTTAATATTAATTTTTTCCCAGTTATTATACAATAATCAAGGAAGTTTATTTGTCTTGTTGTAAGCCTTAGGCTTTGTTCTGATATTCCTAAGATTATTAGTTTTGAGTCGGGATCCAATTGGGTATTGACAACTTCAGAAATTATTCTGAAAATATCCGTCCAGAAATTTTTCGTTTAAGTTCAAGTTAAGTTAGCCTCTAAATGCTGAAATTTATCACAAATAGAAGAGATATGTGGGAAGATTCTATTTAATTTTGTTTTAGAGTAATGTAGTCTATGTAATACTTTGAATTATATTAAGGCATGTCTGGCATTTAACGAGCATTAATGTATATGTTGTAAACTTTCGTCCCAGATATCTTTCATTATAGGTTGGCCTAATTCATTTTCCCATGTTTGTCTATATAATTCCATCAGCGGGACCTCACTATCTAAGAGGATATTATAAATATGAGATATTAATTTTTCTGTATTAGGATGTTTATTCAAACATTCATCAATGGTTTCTGGTTCCCTAGTTCTATAATCTAGTGTATTTGGTTTAAGATAATTTCTAAGTTGTAAATATCTGAAAAAGTTATTTGAATGTAGTCCATAAATCTGTTGTAACCCCTGAAATGAAAGAAAAGTGCCTTTCCTATAGAGATGTCCCATCTTTTTAATTCCATAATTTTTCCATTGTGTAAAACCTCTATCCAACATAGAGGGTTTAAATAAAGGGTTGTTTACAGGGGAGAAAGAGTTAAAATTATCCAATTTTAAAGCCTTTTTTAAGTCTTTTTTAATTGTTTCCAAATTCGTATAACACTATATATTATAGGGTTTTCACTATAGGTTTTTTTGTGCAATTTTGGAAAAATTCTGTTTAATTTTGTTTTGGAGTAATATAATCTATGTAATACTTTAAATTGTATTAAAGAGGATCTGGTGTTTAATGAACAGTAATGTATATGGTGTGAGTTTTTATCCCATATATCCTTCGTTATGGATTCGGCCAATTCATTTTCCCATGCTTGTCTGTGTGGTTCCGGCGACAGGACTTCCGGATCTAACAGGATATTATAAATGTAGGATATTAATTTATCTGTGTTAGGATGTTTATTCAAACATTCATCAAGGATTTGTGGGTCCTTAGTTCTGTACACTTGTGTGTGTGATTTTATATAATCTCTAAATTGCAAGTATCCAAAAAAAATACTTTGATGTAGTCCATAATTCTGTTGTAGCTCCTGGAATGAAAGAAGGATACCCGGTAAAGGTATCCCACTTTTGTAATTCATAGTTTTTCCATTTTGCAGATCCTTTATCTAACACGGACGGTTTAAATGAGAGGTTATTTAAGATTGGAAGAAGAAGTGATAAATTATCAAATTTTAAAGTATTTTTTAATTGTTTCCAGGTTCGCATACCACTATGTATTTGGGGGGATCTTATAGAGACTTACAACAATCTTAATGGGTTGGACAGGCTAGATGCAGGAAGATTGTTCCCGATGTTGCGGAACTCCAGAGCAAGGGGTCACAGTTTAAGGATAAGGGGGAAGTCTTTTAGGACCGAGATGAGAAAAACATTTTTCACACAGAAAGTGGTGAATCTGTGGAATTCTCTGCCACAGAAGGTAGTTGAGGCCAGTTCATTGGCTACATTTAAGAGGGAGTTAGATGTGGCCCTTGTGGCTGAAGGGATCAGGGGGTATGGAGAGAAGGCAGGTACAGGATACTGAGTTGGATGATCAGCCATGATCATATTGAATGGTGGTGCATGCTCGAAGGGCCGAATGGCCTACACCTGCACCTATTTTCTATGTTTCTATGTATTATCGGGTTTCCACTATAAGTTTTTGTAATCAATTTTGTAGGTATTAACAAAATCGCGCCAATTTCAAAAGGTAGGCAGTCTTCTTTTTCCATCTTTAACCAATCTGGCTGTTGATCCATATCCTCCAACTAGAAATTCATATTTATTGATATTAACTGCCCAAAAATAGTATATTTGATATTTAAGAATTGTTTTGCTATGTACTATGGTGATTGGTTTGTTTGGTATTGTTTTGTATTGTATATATTATTCTTGTAATAATTGATTACATTAATTTTTGTAAATGAAAAAATAAATAAAAATGAGAACATGGTTTGGTGATGCAGTCGGGAACCAGGCCATTAGGCCAACCGAAGATAGAAAAACAACAGCTGGAGTAACTCAGCGGTTCAGACAGCATCTCTCGGGAAAAGGAATAGGTCGAGACCCATTGAGAGTCAGGGGAAAGGGAAACAAGAAATATAGACGATAATATAGAGAGATATAGAACAAATAAATGAAAGAATCGCAAGCAGGTGACGATGATAAATGAAACAGGCCATTCTTAGCTCGACAAAAATGCTGACTGCACATGCTGGAAGAAGGTCTGAAGAAGGGTCTCGACCTGAAACGTCGCCTATTTCCTTTGCGCCATAGATGCTGCCTCGCCCGCTGAGTTTCTCCAGCATTTTTTTTCTACGGGCCATTCTTAGCTGTGGGCTCGGTGAAAACGAGTTAGATGCAATTAAACTCACCAGGCCGACCGTGAAGCTAGTATAACGACTAGGGCGGGGGAGGGACTGAATCCACGCCGACCATCGCTCACCCGTTCACACTAGTTCTATGTTATCCCACTTTCTCATCCATTCTCTACACACCAGGGGCTACTTCAAAGAGACCAACTGTAAATGATGTTACTCACACAGTGTTTCTTTACTAATACTTTATTGATTACATAAGCACTAGTGCCCTAGCTGTACATGGTCTGTACGTTCAAACTACTAGAGGAGGTACCAGGGGATGGAGAGACATTAATATACTGGTTAAACGGGGAGTGGTCAGGGAAGCTACACAATCTATAATTAAAGGGACATGCACTAGCATCTACATCCTTCCTCTTATAAAAGAAAAGAACATAACTGGCGACCATGTCTCATGCGCTAGGGCAAATGGAAATAACAGACAATAAAAATAGCAGCACTCATACATAATCGCCGTAACGGTCAGGCGCCCGTACAATGCGGCCTGAGCGGGTGCGAACGCCGCTCACACCCCCTTCCCCCAAAGGAACGGAGACAGGGGGGAACCCCACGACAGGGGAACCACGAAGCGGGGAGACGCGCGGTGACAAAGGGATGGGAGGCGATCGGGGAGACGGGGGAGAAATAGGCGGAGGCACGGGAACAGGCACAGGGAGAAGGACTGGGACGGGCCGAGTAGGCGCAGGCATGGGGACAGCAGACAGAAGGGAAGCATGGGGAAGAGCAGGACGTGGGGGAGGCTCATTCACCAGGCGGAGGTGCTGACGGGAACGACGGTAAACTGTGCCGTCCAGGTTAACCAGATAGGAGCGAGGTGAAACAGCAGTTCCGACAACAACCGCGAGGCTAGGGCGACCGGAGGTGGAACGCATACGGACAACCTGACCCGGAGAAAGGGGAGGAAGAGGACGACAGGACCTATCATGGGAGCGCTTCTGAATGGACTGCTTAGCAGCAATGCGCTCATGGACCATGGCAGGCTTGAGAACAGCGGGAATTAGAGTTTGCTGGGCCACCGGAATGGGAGGGCGTGTGACACGGGACATGAGGCGCTGCGCCGGGGACCCCAAGACGCTGTCATGGGAGATGTTGCAGAGGTTTAGTAAAGCAAGGTAAATGTCAGATTTTGAAATGCGGCAGCGTTCCAACAAGTCCTTTGCGCTGCGGACAGCACGCTCGGCCAGGCCGTTGCTCTGAGGGTATTCAGGGCTGCTGGTGTAGTGGCGAAAGTTCCAGTTGTCAGCAAAGTCCTTGAACTCAGCGCTGGTAAATTGGCTGCCGTTGTCTGACTGCAGGCTCGCGGGCGATCCAAAGGTCGCGAAGTGGCGGCGCAGCTTCGTAATTACAGCAGAAGAGGAGAGAGAGGACAGCTGGTCGACCTCGAACCAGCTAGAGTAGGAATCGACAAGCACCAGGAAGTGCTTGCCGTGCCATTCAAAAATGTCTGTTGCCAGCGCAGACCATGGCAGGTCTGGTGCGGGCTGCTGCAAAAGGGGCTGCCGCTGCTGTTGCGGTGCGAGACTGTTGCAGGTCGGGCATGAGGACACCCGGTCTCGGAAGTATGCAGCCATATCAGGCCAGTAAAACTGGCTTTGGGCGATGGAGAGAGTGGCCTCGGCCCCTGGATGGCCACGATGAGCAGTGTCGAAATACTGTTGCCGCAGAGCCTCAGGCACCAAAACCTTGTGGCCTTTGACGATAACGCCATCTCGCAGCACCAGCTCATCACGGACCAGGAAGTAGGGAACTGCCGCGGCAGGTAGGGAAGAGCGCCGCTCGGGCCAGCCCCGCTGAATGACCGACGCCAGCTGTTGGAGAGAGGCGTCGGCAGCAGTGTGCTTGACCAGAGACTTCAGTTGCTTAGAAGGCACAAAATTGACGTTTAGGACGATCATGTTTGAAGCCTCATAAGGGTGACGGGTGGTCGAAGGCAGGGGAGCCCGAGACAAAGTGTCAGCAATAAACATGTCCTTGCCTTTACGGTACACCACGGAGAAGTTGAAACGTTGTAATTGAAGCATCATCCGCTGCAGCCTGGAGGAGGCAGCATGAATCGGCTTACCGAGGATGGTGACCAGAGGTTGGTGGTCTGTTTCGACGGAAAATTCGGTGCCCAGGATATAGTCCTTAAACTTCGAACAGGCAAACACGACAGCCAGCAGTTCCTTCTCAATCTGTGCATACCGCTGCTCAGCTGGAGTCATTGTGCGGGACGCAAAAGACACAGGCAACTGTACTCCATCATGTATTTGCAAACAGGCAGCACCCAGCCCGAACTTGGAGGCATCACAAGTGATGACGACTGGTCGGTTCAAGTCAAAATATTTCAACGTCGGAGTGCAGATGAGTCTGGACCGCAGCACATCGAAGGCAGTCTGGTGTTGCGGGAACCAGGACCATGCAGTATCTTTCTTCACCAAGTCTCGTAAGGGCGCACTCAACTCACTCAAGTCAGGGATGAACTTTCCCAGGTAGTTAACCATGCCGAGGAATCGCTGAAGGCTCGGTACGTCCACAGGAGCAGGCATCTCGGAAATTGAGGATCTGGTTTCAGTCCGGATGCTGTGAAAACGTGACCGACATAGGTGACCTCAGGGACGCGGAACCGGCATTTGCTGGGGTTGAGCTTCAGGTTTACCTCCCGAGCCCGATCCAAAACAAGTCGGAGGTTATGGTCGTGCCGTTCGACATCTTTTCCATACACAAGGATGTCGTCGACGATGATAGCGCATGGGAGCCCCGTGAACAGCTGTTCCATCGTCCTCTGGAAGACTTCACTGGCGGAGCTGATCCCGAACGGCATGCGCAGGAAACGGAACCTCCCAAAAGGAGTGGCGAAAGTTGTTAGGTAAGATGAGCGTGCATCTAACGGTATCTGCCAGAACGAGCTCTTCGCATCCAGCACCGAAAACACCGTGGCTGGGCCGACCTGTGCCGCCACATCTTCGACAGTGCGCATGGGGTAGTGTGGGCGCTTGATAGCCAGGTTCAAGTCTTTAGGGTTGATGCAGATCCGTAGCTCAGTTTTGTCCTTCTTGGCCGCAACGACCATGGTAGAGACCCACTCGGTCGGCTCGCTTACCTCCTTCAGAATGCCCGTAGCCACCATGTCACGAAGGGTGGACTCGACTTGATCCTTCATAGCAAAGGAGACTCGGTGGGGTGGCCGTATAACCGGATCCACATCAGGATTGAGAGAGATCTTGTAGCTGCAGGGGAGCATCCCCAGCTTAGTGTCGAACCGATCAAGATACTCGGCTAGCGGGTCTAGAGGTCGCTGTACTAAACGAATGTCCCGGTGGAAATTGACCAACCCAAGGTCCTGGCATGCTTGAACACCAAGTAGTGGAATGCATTTTCCGTCTATCAGAAAGAAAGAGAGGGGCCGAACGGTCTTCAGCACTTCGCAGTTCAGGGTAGCTTTTCCCACAGGAACGAGCAGACCTCCCCCATAGGCTCGAAGGACGGAGCGCTCAGTGGTAACCCTCTCATTATTCCTTATCTTCTTGAAGAGGCTTGTTGACATTACATTCGTCGCGGCCCCAGTATCGACCTTGGCCGAGAAAGTCGCACCATTAACAGTAACTTGCACGGTCGGGTCCGTTATCATGGCAGGTGTATTCCTGACTGAAAACACGCTGAGCTCACTCTGGGAAGAGTCGGAATCAGACAGAGGGAGGTTTTCGGGAGAATGATAAGAACTAGACACAGTCTCATCCCGTACCAGGTAATTAGAAGGCTTACGCTGTTGCTGGGCAAGATTTCTGCGAGAATGACAGGCAGCTGAAAAATGGTTCGGCTTGTTGCAGAAATTACAAGTCTTTCCCATCGCAGGGCAAACACCGAAACAATGAGCCACAAAGTTACAGTTCTGGCAACGCTGCACTGACTTGGAGCTGGAGGCAAAGCTAGCCCCACGGCGAGCTTGCTGAGCAGGACGCCGGGTGGCAACGGTAGCCGCTCGAACCTCATGGTCAGATGTGGTCACAGCAGAGGTAACAGCCTCCGACAATTTGGAGGCATGTAGAGCACCATGGAGGGTCAGGTCCGGCTTGCATAGGAGCTCTGAACGCAACTTTTCATTCCGCAGACCGTACACCAAAACATCGCGGGTTAGGGTGTCGGGGGTCACATCAGCCAGTTTGCACCGTCTAGCCAGATGCCGTAGGGCAGCGTAGTAGTTGCCGATAGACTCACCGGGATTCTGACGACGACCAAAGAACTTAAAGCGCTCCAGGATAGAGTTTGTGGGGACGTCGCACATTTCAGAGAACTTCCTGATTAGGCAATTCAGGTCCGTGGGGTCTTCATCTTGCCCGTATTCAAACGATTCAGAGCGCTCGAGAGCCTCAGAGCCGGCCAAATTCAAAAGTAGTGAAGCTTTAACTGCAACGGAAGCAGCTGGGTGAACGATAGCCACATAATGCTGGAAGTCCCGACGGAACGCATTCCATCGGTGAGCGATGTCATCGTCAAAGACCAGAGGTTCTGGCTTACGGCAGGAGGAAGCCATGATCCGACCGGGAAGGGTAACTGGGGCAAGAAAAAAATTAAAGGCGAGAAACAGGAGGCGTGGGTGTAGATCCCACTTCTGACACCATGTAAATGATGTTACTCACACAGTGTTTCTTTACTAATACTTTATTGATTACATATGCACTAGTGCCCTAGCTGTACATGGTCTGTACGTTCAAACTACTAGAGGAGGTACCAGGGGATGGAGAGACATTAATATACTGGTTAAACGGGGAGTGGTCAGGGAAGCTACACAATCTATAATTAAAGGGACATGCACTATCATCTACACCAACTATCCTACAAACCCGCACGTCTTTGCAATGTGGGAGGAAACGGGAGCAACTGG
Organism: Raja brachyura; assembly: GCA_963514005.1. The sequence goes on from OY740805.1 coordinate 34,716,404, forward strand.
AGGAAACAGATGAGATTAGCTCGGCATTGTACTATTGCACGGTCTATGTGGGCCGAAGAGCCTGTTCTAGTTCTGCATGGCCATCAGCAACACCGAGAGGCTCATTGTATTCCCCACTCCCAACATTCAGCTTTATTCTTCTCCATTCAAGCCATTTCCGATTTCATTCCTCCGTCCTATTTGCACCTCCCGAGTCAGGCCTTTACCTCCCTCTTCCGAACGACGCCAACACCAATTCATTCGCTCTGATAGAGCGAACCTGTACCTCTTGGAATTCCTTCTTCAGACCAAAGAAGGGTTCCGACCCCGAACCGTCGTCTGTCCATTTCCCTCTACAGATGCTGCCTGGCCCGCTGAGTTCCTCCGCCACATTTTTTTGTTCTCAATTATTTCAATTATATCTACCATTTCCAATATTCACGTTGCTTTCTCTCACTTCAGGGAATTTCCGATTTCATTCCGCCCTCCTACCTCCACCTGCCCCCAAACTCGTCTTTACGCCGCTGTTGCAATCCGCACCAACACCGCTCGTGCCGCGTTGTGACTCGATGGGCAGTTTAGGACCGGGGAGAGTCCTATACATTTCAGCCTTCCGCGCTCCAATTAATAATGTCCAAAATTAAAACGTTGTGGTTTTGAAACGTGGAATGAAAACAGACCTTACATTTCAGATCTAATACTGATGACGAATGGTGATCAACCTGAGTCATTAGCTCTGTTTCTCTCTCTAGAGAAGCTAACCGATCTGCTGAATATTTATTGAATCTTGTGCCTTTATTTCCGATTTTCAGCAACTGCGGTTTTTTCCCCCCCCAGGACAACGGCCAATTGGAATGTGAATCTGACCATAAACTGCAAAGAAAACAAAACAGAAAACATTGGCAGCATTCGGCAATTCGGGCAGTATACAGTATCTGGAAAGAGGATAAGCATAGAGATCCCTGGTCTTCATCTTTCACCCCATCATCCCATCCCCAGGCGCTTTCCCCTACAACCCACCAGGGGAGGCGCCACTCTGTCCCTGCACCTCGACCCTCACCACCATTCAGGAACACAAACAGTCCTTTCATGGGAGGCAGAGATTCACTTGCATCTCCTCTACCCTCGTCTATGGCACTCGGTTCTCTCGATGTGGCCTCCTTTACATCAAAACGCCTTCACTTCCTCAGAAGACCGATTAAGTTTGGCATGTCTCAAAGTTCAAAGAATTACGAGTCCGCGGTATCAGAGTGGATGAATTGGTGTTGATGTTGATCGGACGAGGACAGTATGGGTCTTACTGAGGATATGTAAATGGGAGCAGAGAATGGAATTGGAAAAAATAATTCAAGAGAGAAAAATAACGCTTAATTCACTGAACTTCTCGCAGCTTTGTCGGCGCCAGAAACGTGGCGACTCTCTCTGTACTGCCTGGGTCTGTATTTTACCGGATTACATGCAAAAACAAAGAATTTAACCTCCCTTGATACGTGTGACAATAGAGTATAATTGAATCATTGAGTTGGATTCAAGTTTGCACATGAGACTGTTGAATAGAATAACAGTGTTTGCTATAGAACGAATGTTATTGTGCAGCCTAATATAATGAACAATTCACGATAGAAAACACGGATGTATTTAGTTTAGGGAATGACATTTACCCGAAGCTGATATCAAATGACCTTTCAGGCCAGGGCTGTGATTGACGGGGCTGAGCTCCGCCGCCACTCAGCCGTGCCCCGCCCCTTTCATTGATCGTTCCACAGCTCCGGGCTCCCCCGGGTCCTAAAGCCCGCCTACACGTTGTTGTCCAGCCTCACTTACCTCATCTGGCAGCTTGTTCCATTTGCCCACGACCTTCTGTGTGAAAATATCCTCAGGTTCCGATTAAATCTTGAACCTCTCACCACAAACCTGTGTCCTCTAGTTCTCGACTCCACTACTCCGGGTAAATGACCCTATCCATTCACATCTTGATCCCATGCACTTCAGCCTCCTATGCTTGTTGTGGTTATTGATACTCAAAATTAAATCAGGCGACGCGGAGAGTTCTTGAAGAAGTTCAAACCTTTATTTGCAAATCGAGGTTGGAACATTCAAAGAGTAAATCACTGGAGAGTTCACTCCAAACCAAGAGCTGCCCCTTTATATGGCATGTTTAACTCTGTGTCCCAACCCCGGTGCATTTCCATACCCAATCGCTTGCAGACATTCCCTTATCGATAACCAATCACTTGCAAAGATTCTCTTTGCAATAACGTACTTTTTTTCCTCCATCCCAGTTATTATCCATTCCGTGATCCACCCTTATTTAAACCAAAGATCCTATAGCGAGCTATAGGAACTTTGATTTAAACCGCACGTCTTCCACTTCTTGGGCCCCTTATTTATCTTAGCTAGGGCTTGATACGGAGTTACTAAGGTCATATAACTGTCACCAATGATTTACGCTAATGGCTGAAAGAGAATCTTGGGCCTCCATTATCTCTTACAAAAACAATCAACCCAGAATACAAGAGACATAGAGCACAAACATGCAGAGATTCCAAACTTTTAAAATACACCAACGTATAAAAGTTAAATGTCTCAATATTACAAACACCAAGAAACATAGAAACATAGAAACATAGAAACTAGGCGCAGGAGTAGGCCATTCGGCCCTTCGAGCCTGCACCACCATTCAATATGATCTTGGCTGATCATTCAACTCAGTATCCTGTACCTGCCTTCTCTCCATACCTCCTGATTCCTTTAGCCACAAGGGCCACACCTAACTCCCTCTTAAATATAGCCAATGAACTGGCCTCAACCACCTTCTGTTGCAGATAATTCCAGAGACTCACCACTCTCTGTGTGAAAAATGTTTTCCTCATCTCGGTCCTAAAGGAATTCCCCCTTATCCTTAAACTGTGACCCCTTGTTCTGGACCTCCCCAACATCGGGAACAATCTTCCTGCATCTAGTCTGTCCAACCCCTTAAGAATTTTGTAAGTTTCTATAAGATCTCCCCTCAATCTTCTAAATTATAGCGAGTACAAGCCGAGTCTATCCAGTCTTTCCTCATATGAAAGTCCTGACATCCCAGGAATCAGTCTGGTGAACCCTCTATGGCAAGAATGTCTTTCCTCAGATTTGGAGACCAAAACTGTACGCAATACTCCAGCTGTGGTTTCACCAAAACCCTGTCCAACCTCGGAAGGGTCTCGACCCGAAACGTCGCCTATCTCCTTCGCTCTTTAGATGCTGCTGCACCCGCTGAGTTTCTCCAGCCTTTTGTGTACCATGCATACTTTCAATGACTGGTGTACCACATTTGTAAGGCAGAGATTGACAAATTATTGATTAGAATGGGTGTCAAGGGTTATGGGGAGATGGCAAGAAAATGGGATAAGGAGGGAGAGATCAGCCATGATTGAATAGCAGAGTAGACTCGATGGCGCAGGGCCACAAATCTTGCCAACGTCCTTGGAACTCTACTCTGTATTTTTTTCAACTTTTAATCTGGCTTACAATGTCCCATGCGCTACTCTCTGCTTTCGTCTATGTTCAGGACAGTTTAATGTGTAACTGACTCCTCTCTGTGGTAGAGAGCAGGAGAACCCTCCATAGTTTCCGTGGGTGGATTTGTATCCATCCTTTAAAATGGTGACCCTCGGGTCCTGTGGCCGGCGCTCCTCTTCCCAGAGGAAGGCAGACATTTATGGTGAAATTCACCAGCGCCTTCAGTGCACCTGCACAACCATTGGCCGTCTGAGGAGAAGAGTGTTTGAAGATCAGGACACAAGTCGCAACTCCTCGATCATTTTGTCAGACACTTTCTGTCTTTCATCTCTGGACTTTGTCTGGACTGCCTATCAACTCCCCCCTCTCCTCCTTCAACTGTGTCAACCTATTACCAGCCAGGCTTTGTCCTACGTCCTTCCTTACATCGTCCTTCCATCTTCCACCCACCGCCCCTACAATCAGTCTGAAGAAGGGTCCAGACCCGAAACATCATCGGTCCATGTTCTCCAGAGGTGCTACTTGACCCGCTGAGTTAATCCAGCACTTTGTGCCTTTTTGTTGTGAAGCAGCATCTGCAGTTCCTTGTTTCTGCATCTTCACACTGAACATTTGCAGCCGTTCAGGGAAAGGGATTGTGATTCTATGAGCCAGGAAGAGGAGGGGTTAAAATGGCTTCGAACGACCAGTTCGAGAGTTGGACCGCGGAGATAATTTGTCCCATCTGCCTGGATTTCTTCACCGATCCGGTGTCACTGGAGTGTGGGCACAACTTCTGCCGGTCCTGCATCACACAGAGTTGGGACAGGGAGGGAAGAAACTCCTGCCCGGAATGTAGAGAGGAGTTTACAGACCGCACCCTCAGGGTGAATCGGGCCTTGGCGAGACTGTCTGAGAAAGCTCGAACACTGAGCCTGATTCGGACAAAGAAGGCAATAAAACTTCAGTGCGAGGAACATCAGGAAGAACTGAAGCTGTTTTGTCAAACTGACGAGAAGCTGATCTGTGTGATTTGTGCAGCTGGGCGGGAACACAAATCTCACAGCTTCACGCTGATAGCAGAAGCTGCTGAATTCTACAAGGTAAAGCAAATCGATGTTGATAGCATCATTGTTTAATTCCTTTTTTATTGTCTAACACTTTTATTCTCTGATTTTCAAACATGATCCCAGGATCAGGTTAAAGCTTCCTTCCAGTCTCTCACAAAAAAGGAATCAGGGATCCAGCAAATGGAGCAGCAACAGAAACAGAAGATTTCTGGAGTTCTGGTGAGGATTTCCATTAGACAATAGACAATAGGTGCAGGAGTAGGCCATTCGGCCCTTCGAGCCTGCACCACCATTCAATGTGATCATGGCTGATCATCCCTAATCCCGGTTTGTGCCTTGTCCCCATATCTCCTGACTCTACTATCTTTAAGAGCTGTATCTAGCTCTCTCTTGAAAATATCCAGAGAAACGGCCTCCACCAACCTCTGAGACAGAGAATTCCACAGACTCACAACACTGTGAGGAAAAGCGTGTCCAAACCCTTAATAATCTTGTATGTTTCAATAAGATCCCCTCTCAGCCTTCTAAACTCCATAGTATACAAGCCCAGCCGCTCCATTCTCTCAGCAAATGACAGTCCCGCCATCCTGGGAATTAACCTTGTAAACCTACGCTGCACTCCCGCAATAGCAAGAATGTCCTTCCTCAAATTAGGGGACCAAACCTGCACACAATACTCCAGGTGTGGTCTCACTAAGGTCCTATACAACTGCAGAAGGACCTCTTTGCTCCTATACTCAAATCCTCTTGTTATAAAGGCCAACATGCCATTTGCTTTCTTCACTGCCTGCTGTACCTGCATGCTTACTTTCATTGACTGATGAACAAGGACCCCCAGATTCCATTGTACTTCCCCTTTTCCCAACTTGACACCATTTAGATAGTAATCTACCTTCCTCTTTTTGATACTAAAGTGGATAGCCTCACATTTATCCACATAAAACTGCGTCTGCCATGCATCTGCCCACTTACCCAACCTGTCCATTCTCATTCTCATAGCATCCTCCTCACAGTTCACACTGCCACCCAGCTGAGTGCCAGATTTCCTGATCTTTTGTAGATTTGATCCCTGTGATGCGTGTAATAATAAGGCAGCATTCACGCCTTCTCCCTGAGACCGCGTCAGATTCCTTCCACGTCCCCATTACACGCCGGTTCAATGGTCAATCGGCGACTGTAAATTATCCCTGGGAAAGTGGGTGGTGGGCAGATGAATTAGAATTAAAGGGCACGTGAAAAGGAATAGGCAGCAGGGAATTGCATTGGGGGTAGAGGATTGATCGGTTATAACTTATTATAAGATTACCATCACAATATTTCAGAAGCATTTGGACAAGGAATTGAATTGCCAAATCAAATAAAAAATGCCCAGGCCAAATGTCATGGTTAAAGTCGTGAGGAAACACAATCAGTGACATTATATATTAATCTTCACCTTTCATTTCACAGGAACAGTCACATAACCTTCAGTCCAAGATCACATCCCAGTTTGCTGAACTGCACCAGATTCTCACTGAGAAAGAGCAGCACGTACAGGCAGATATTCGAGAGGAAGAGAAGAAGATTCTAAATACAATGGAGAAAAATCTTGAAGAGATTGAAGAGAATTTAAAATCCATTCACCAGGATCTCTTTACGTTGCAGCAACATATAGATCAAAAAGACAGTGTGGTGTTTCTGAAGGTGAGGGGTTACACTAATAATAATAATAATAATAATATATTTTATTGTCATTACACATGTGCAACGAGATTTGGTTTGCAACTTTGAGATTTCGGTTTGCAACCCCCGAGAACAAGGTTTGCAAAAACAAACATTTGACCAGTAACATCAACACAGACTAAAGTGCGAGGCCGGGGGAGACAGTCCATGGGGGTGGGGGGGTACTCAGCAGGGCCAGTTCAGAGCCGCTATAACTCTGGGAATGAAGCTGTTCCTTAGTCTGGTGGTGCAGGCGTAGAAGGCCTTGTAACATCTGCCGGAAGGGAGTAGTTCGAACAGTCCATTACAAGGGTGAGAGGAGTCTTTATGTATGCTGACGGCCTTCCTGAGGCACCGTGTGTGGTAGATGCCCTCCAAGGCTGGTAGCGGTGTCCCAATAATCCATTGCGCTCGGTGGACAACCCGCTGAAGAGCTCTCCTCTCCGCCTCCGTGCAGCTGAGATACCACACAGAGATGCCATACGTTAGTATGCTCTCTGTGGTGCAGCGGTAGAAGGTCGTCAGCAACTGTTGGGGCAGACCAGTCCGTTTCGATGTTCTTAGGAAGAACAGTCGTTGCTGTGCCTTTTTGACCAGCGCAGCGATGTTGGTGGACCATGTGAGGTCCTCTGAGATGTGAGTGCCCAGAAACTTGAAGCTGGACACTCTCTCCACACTGTCTCCATTGATGGAGATTGGGGCGTATTCCCCATTCTGTGACCTCTTGATAATCAAGTCGATAATCAGCTCCTTGGTCTTGGAGGTGTTTAGCGACAAGCTCCAGTATGGTGAAGTGAAAGTGCACATTCACAAAATGGTGGCGACATTTCTGAAATAAATGCTGCATTTACCAGTAATTAAGAACTGGGTAAATGTTCCCTCTGTTCCAGCTGTTGCTGTTCCCAAACTAATAGGCCTCCCATATAATCAATGGGATCTCAGGAATGCCTGACCAGAATGTAGAGAGATGTTTGTATTCTGTAGCGTTTAGAACAATGACAGTTGATCCTATATCTGATCGCAAGGACCACGAATGGACAGAGGGCAGTAAATCTCTGGGATTCTCTAACCAAGAGACTCTGAGAGGTTTAACTTATTAGATGCATTTAAACCAGAGGAAGATACATTTTTGAAAATTTGGGGATTGTAATTGAGGGGAATGGGGCAAAGAGGAGGAGTTCAGTCCTGGGGTAGATCAGCCATGGCCACATTGTGGGGATTAACATTGAAATCAAGAACATGGCACGCACGTCAGATTAATCATCTATATCTGGTTCCCATCAGCAGTGGATGGTCATCTTGGGGGAATTTGCTCTGTTTGTTTTGTCCACCTTGTTTCACCATAGAATTACATCCCATTCTACATCATAGACCGGCCATTGTGGGGATTAACAACGCCTATAATTCCAGGATCCCTATTATCTTTATCCCGCTTGCACTTAAATTTATCTCTGCTGTTGGCTTCAGTCCCTCCAATGCAAGTAAGGTCCATATTCTCATGACTACATTCCTTTCGGTATTTATTGAAGACCACGTTACATTTCAGCTTCGAATCTTGGTCTCCCTTTCGATTTGAGATATTATTTTATCCCCGCCCATTTAAATCCACCGATAAACTTAAATTCCCTCCCATCATTCCTGACATCTTCTCCAGATGAAATCCCACAACCTGCCCAGTGTATTCATTGTTCCATCATCTCATTTATGTCATTATCCTCGTGAACATTCCTTGTGCTTTCCCCCATCGTTCTACATCTCTGCAACAGTATCCGCTTTCTGTCTGCATGACAGCGGCGATAAGAGTTGGGAAATGGGGATTATCAAAGGGTTACAGAAATTTGGTGAAATTCCCGCTGTTGGGATGAGGCCGGTTCATCTCAATCAATTGAGATTTGTGTTTTATTTCTTTCAGGAGGAAGCTGGGCGCAAGCGAAGGTAGGATATTGTCTAAAAGGAAACATTGTAAGTTTTTGTGGAACAGCTCAAAACATTTCCAATGCTCAGTTTATAGCCAGCTGTTAAATATTTCCAGGGTTCGTGATGAAGCCAAACCACTGTCGGTGGTAGATGAAGCCTTGCCGATTGAAAAGTTTAATTGCCCTGTTTCGTTCAGCACAAAATTCAAAGAAATATCTGATGACTTCAAGCAAGGTAAAGCTTGTACCTGTTCGATTATTCTTGTATCTTGCATCTTGTATTATTCTTGTTTCTGACATCTTTAAGCCATACAACTGACACCTTATCATTTCCCAGCCACGCACAGCCCGGTTTTACCTTCCCCCCCAAAATCCATAAACACAACTGTCCTGTCCCACTGAAATGATTTCCACTATTCCATCCTATCCCCCCTGATCCAATCCCTCCCGACCTATGTCCAAGATACCTCACATGCCTTTCATGCCTTTCAGAGCCCCCACCCCCTCATCTTTACCATGGACGTTCAGTCACTCTACACTTCCATCCACCACCAGGAAGAGCTTAAAGCTCTCCGTTTCTTCCTCAACTGAAGAACCATCCAATTTCCCTCTAAAAACACTACCCTGCTAGGCGGAGCTGGTTCTCACTCTTAATAACGTCTCCTTCGAATCCTCCCACTTCCCCCAAGTCCAAGGCCCAATCCCTGAATATCTCTATTACATTGATGACTGCGTTGGTGCTACCTCCTGCACCCATGCAGAACTCAAGTACTTCATCAACTTTACCACCAATTTCCATCTTGCAATCAAATGAACTTGGACCATCACCGACACCTCCGTCCCCTTTCTTGATCTCACAGTCTCCATCACAGAAAACAGACTATCAACAGACGTCTATTACAAGCCTACTGACTCCCCCAACTCTCTCGACTACACTTCTCCCCACCCTGCTTCGTGCAAAGACTCTATCCCCTATTCCCAATTCCTCCTTCCACACCACATCTGCGCCCAAGGTGAGGTGTTCCAAACCAGGACATCTGAGATGTTCTCATTCTTTGGGGAACGGGGGTTCCCCTCTCCCATTATAGGTGAGGCCCACACTAGTGTCTCCTCGGTACACCGCAGCTCTGCCGTTGCTCCCCCTCCCCCAGGTCACAACATAGACAGAGTCCCCTTTGTCCTTACCTTTCACCCGATCAGCCGCCGCATACAGCACATAATCCTCCAAAATCTCCGCTATCTCCAATGGGATCGCACCACTAGCCACATTTTCCCATCTCCATCCCTTTCCATTTTCCACAGAGACCATTGCCTCTGCAACTCCGTGGTTAACTCATCCCTGCAACCGCAGAAGATGCAACACTGGTCCCTATACCTCCTCCCTCAACTCTGTCCAGGAACCCCAACAGTCCTTTCAGGTTAGGCAGAGGTTCACTTGCACCTCCTCCAACCTCATCTACTGCATCAATTGTTCAAGATGTGGACTCTTATACATTGATGAGACCAAACACAGACTGGGCAATCGTTTCGCTTCAGCTTCGCTCAGTCTGCCTGAACCTCCCTGATCTCTCGGTTGCTCAACACTTTAATTCTCCTTCCCATTCCCACACAGGCCTTTCTGTCCTAGGTCTCCTCCATTGTCAGAGTGAGGTTAAACGCAAATTAGAGGAACAGCATCTCATATTTGGCTTGGGCAGCTTACAGCCCAGTGGTATGAAATGTTCATTTCTCTAACTTCAGGTAGCCCCGGCATTCCCTCTCTCTCTATCCCTCTCCCACCCAAGTCGCACTAGTTTGTTGTTTTCACCTAACAAACAGCTAACAATAGTCTGTTTGCTATATCATCGTCATTTTTTGCATATTTTCCATTCATTGTTCTTTATCTGTTTACATCATCGCTTATATCTCTTGTTTCCCTTATCCCTAACCAGTCTGAAGAACAGTCTCGAACCGAAAAGTCACCCAATCCTTCTCTAGAGATGCTGCCTGTCCCGTTGAGTTCCTCGAGCTCTTTGAGTCTATCTTCAGTTTAAACCACCATCTGCAGTTCATTTCTATACATCTTTGAGCAATACATAGATGCAAAGATTAATTCTATTGTGGACTGAAGGGAAATTGGAGATTTAATCTACCACTAAACTCATCAGCTGGGAAACATCATAGTCGGAGGTTTAGACTCTCCTGCCTTGGGTAAAATACTGTGGCTATTCACCTGATCTGTGCACCTTATATAGTTCTTATACACATCTATTAAAGCGTTCTGATGGGCTCAAAAGAAATATGTCCTTGCCCGTCCAACATCTCCTTATAACCCAGCCCTTCAGACCTGATGAAATTATTGTAAATCCTTTTGCACCCTCTCTAATTTGCTAACAACCTTATTGTGTCACATGCTGACCTATGAAAGCATGAGTGACAAACACATTCTTCACCACCCTGCCTGTCACTGTTGCATCTTCCATGGCACTGTGTACCTGCAGCCCGAGATCTCTCAGTTCCCCGTTTACTGTGTATGTCCTGCCCTGGTTTGTCTCAGCAAAGTGCATCACCTCACCTTCACATGAATAAATCCCACCTGCTGTTCCTGAGCCCATTGGCCCAGTTCACAGGGATCCCGTTTACGCTCAGATAACCTTCTTCACTCTCCACAATGTCACCAATTTTAGTTCCATCTGCAAACTGACTAACCGTGCAACCTACATAAACACCCAATCGTGTATATAAATAAGGAACAAATAAGGGAGCAAGGTGAAAAGTAAAAGGGGTAAGAGCGTTGTAAAAACAAGCCTGAAGGCCTTGTGTCTCAATGCAAGGAGTATTCGTAATAAGGTGGATGAGTTGAACGTGCAGATAGCTATTAATGAGTATGATATAGTTGGGATCACGGAGACATGGCTCCAGGGTGACCAAGGCTGGGAGCTGAACATCCAGGGGTATTCAATATTCAGGAGGGATAGAGAGAAAGGAAAAGGAGGTGGGGTAGCGTTGCTGGTTAGAGAGGAGATTAACGCAATGGAAAGGAAGGACATTAGCTTGGAGCATGTGGAATCGGTATGGGTAGAGCTGCGAAACACTAAGGGGCAGAAAACGCTAGTGGGAGTTGTGTACAGGCCACCTAACAGTAGTAGTGAAGTTGGGGATGGTATAAAACAGGAAATTACAAATGCGTGCGACAAAGGCAAAACAGTTATAATGGGTGACTTCAATCTACATATAGATTGGGTGAATCAAATTGGCAGGGGCGCTGAGGAAGAGGATTTTTTGGAAAGTATGAGGGATCTAAATCAACATGTAGAGGAACCAACGAGAGAGCAGGCTATTTTAGACTGGGTATTGAGTAATGAGGAAGGGTTAGTTAGCAGTCTTATTGTGCGTGCCCCCTTGGGCAAGAGTGACCATAATATGGTCGAGTTCTTCATTAGGATGGAGAGTGACATTGTTAATTCAGAAACAATGGTTCTGAACTTAAGGAAAGGTAACTTTGAGGGTATGAGACGTGAATTGGCCAAGATTGACTGGCAATCAATTCTAAAAGGGTTGACGGTGGATACGCAATGGAAGACATTTAAAGACTGCATGGATGAACTACAAAAATTGTTCATCCCAATTTGGCAAAAGAATAGATCAGGGAAGGTAGTGCATCCGTGGATAACAAGGGAAATCAGGGATAGTATCAAAGCAAAGGATGATGCGTACAAAGTAGCCAAAAAAGCAGCATACCAGAGGACTGGGAGAAATTCAGAGACCAGCAGAGAAGGACAAAGGGCTTGATTAGGAAAGGAAAAATAGATTATGAAAGAAAACTGGCAGAGAACATAAAAACTGACTGCAAAAGTTTTTATAGATATGTGAAGAGAAAGAGATTAGTTAAAACAAATGTAGGTCCCTTGCAGTCAGAAACAGGTGAGTTGATCATGGGGAACAAGGATATGGCGGACCAATTGAATAACTACTTTGGTTCCGTCTTCACTAAGGAAGACATAAATAATCTGCCGGAAATAGCAGGGGACCGCAGGTCAAAGGAGTACTTGAGTGAAATCCAGGTCAGTCGGGAAGTGGTGTTGGGTAAATTGAATGGATTAAAGGCCGATAAATCCCCAGGGCCAGATAGGCTGCATCCCAGAGTACTTAAGGAAGTAGCTCCGGAAATAGTGGATGCATTAGTGATAATCTTTCAAAACTCTTTAGATTCTGGAGTAGTTCCTGAGGATTGGCGGGTAGCAAACGTAACCCCTCTTTTTAAGAAGGGGGGGAGAGAGAAAACGGGGAATTACAGACCAGTTAGTCTAACATCGGTAGTGGGGAAACTGCTAGAGTCAGTTATTAAAGATGGGATAGCAACACATTTGGAAAGTGGTGAAATCATTGGACAAAGTCAGCATGGATTTACGAAAGGTAAATCACGTCTGACGAATCTTGTGGAATTTATCGAGGATGTAACTAGTAGCGTGGATGGGGGAGAACCAGTGGATATGCTGTATCTGGACTTCCAGAAGGCTTTCAACAAGGTCCCACATAAGCGATTAGTATATAAACTTAAAGCATATGGCATTGGGGGTTCAGTATTGATGTGGATAGAGAACTGGCTGGCAAACAGGAAGCAAAGAGTAGGAGTTAACGGGTCGTTTTCACAATGGCAGGCAGTGACTAGTGGGGTACCGCAAGGCTCAGTGCTGGGACCCCAGCTATTTACAATATACATAAATGATCTGGATGAGGGAATTGAAGGCAATATCTCCAAGTTTGCGGATGACACTAAGCTGGGTGGCAGTGTTAGCTGTGAGGAGGATGCTAGGAGAATGCAAGGTGACTTGGATAGGCTGGGTGAGTGGGCAAATGTTTGGCAGATGCAGTATAATGTGGATAAATGTGAGGTTATCCACTTTGGTGGCAAAAATAGGAAAACCGACTACTATCTAAATGGTGGCCGATTAGGAAAAGGGGAGATGCAGCGCGACCTGGGTGTCATGGTACACCAGTCATTGAAAGTAGGCATGCAGGTACAGCAGGCAGTGAAGAAAGCCAATGGTATGTTAGCTTTCATAGCAAAAGGATTTGAGTATAGGAGCAGGGAGGTTCTACTTCAGTTGTATAGAGTCTTGGTGAGGCCACACCTGGAGTATTGCGTACAGTTCTGGTCTCCAAATCTGAGGAAGGACATTATTGCCATAGAGGGAGTGCAGCGAAGGTTCACCAGAGTGATTCCTGGGATGTCAGGACTGTCTTATGAACAAAGACTGCATAGACTCGGTTTATACTCTCTAGAATTTAGGAGATTGAGAGGGGATCTTATAGAAACTTACAAGATTCTTAAGGGGTTGGACAGGCTAGATGCAGGAAGATTGTTCCCGATGTTGGGGAGGTCCAGGACAAGGGGTCACAGCTTAAGGATAAGGGGGAAATCCTTTAGGACTGAGATGAGAAGGAATTTTTTCACACAGAGAGTGGTGGGTCTCTGGAACTCTCTGCCACAGAGGGTAGTTGAGGCCAGTTCATTGGATATATTTAAGAGGGAGTTAGATGTGGCCCTTGTGGCTAAGGGGATTAGAGGGTATGGAGAGAAGGCAGGTACGGGATACTGAGTTGGATGATCAGCCATGATCATATTGAATGGCGGTGCAGGCTCGAAGGGCCGAATGGCCTATTCCTGCACCTAATTTCTATGTTTCTATGTTTCTATGTAACAACAGTGGACTCTGTCTCCAGTCTGAAAAACAACCCTCTACCAACATCCTCTGTCTGCGACCTTCAGGTAAATGTTGTATTCCATCGGCTTGTTCACCCCGGATTCCATGAGATCCAACCTTCCAGAGCGGCCTCTCATGCGGTGTGTGGAAGTTGCATCTCTCAGAGGGCAGTGAATATCTGGAATGTGGTGCCCAAGATGGTGGTAAAACGACGAGTTATTGGATATGTGCAACTTGGCTGCAAAATAAACATTTGGTAGATTGAATATTTAAGATTATGGTGAACTCACACAGAAGAGGAATTGGTGGCAGCTTAGATCAGCCATGGTCACATTGAATGGAGGAGCAATCCTGAGGAGCGGATCCTAATCCTGCTCCTGTTTCCTTGTGTACCTGTGCTCCTGTGTACCGATAAATAGACAGACTTGACACAAAGAAAATGCAGCAAAGATTAACAATATTTGTTCCTGGGACAGTGAGTTTACTGTGTCGGGTGAGATTGAGTAGACTAGGTCTGTGTACTCGAGCGTTTGGGTGTATTGGAGGAGATCTCAGTGAAACACAAAGTTCTTACAGGGCTCAGTGGGCTGGATGCAGGGAGGATGTTTCCCCTGTCTGAGGGGTCTAGAGAATGTGCACTCTCTCAGAATGTGGGCTGCACCATGTAGGACAGAGATAAGGAGACATTACTGCATGCAGAGACTGGGGAACCTTTGGAATTCCCTGCACTGGTGACTGTGATGACTCAGTCACTCCGTGTTCTTGGAGCTGAGAACCATGGTTGTACATTACAGAATCCGGCCCTTCGGCCCATCGTGGCCATGGCCACCTTTTCCCCATCTATACTAATCGTTTTGCCCACATTACATCGCTATTCTTCTGCACCTCACCTATTTGTGCCTCCAGTATAGTGATTCTATCTCACTCCACCACCTCCTCTGTAGCATGTTCTAGATATCAGCCACTCTCAGTGCAAAAAAAACCTAAATCTCAATTATACTTTAAAATTCCTTGCACTAAAGATAAACCTGCACTCTCTTGATTTGGTATCCCTGCATGGCAATACGATTTTGATAATCTACCCAATATCCTGCTGCAGACAACCTTCCCCGCTATCCACAATTTTTGCATCCTCGACAGACATACTAATCACACCTCCTACATTCACATCCAAGGCATGAGCATATAACATAAACAGCAAAGGTTGCAGCACCGATCTCTGCTGCACTCCACCAGTCACAGACCTCCAAGCAGAAAAATCATCCTTCTACCACTACCTTCTACCTCCAACCACCAAGCCAATTTTGGATCCATTTCACCAGCTCGCCTTGAATCCCACCTGCCTTCACTTTCTGGACCAGCCTTACATGCGGAAAATTGTCAAATGCCTCAGTGAAGTTCATATATTGGTTCACTATGAGATCAGTGGGTTCTTGGCACCCATCAAATCCACCTGTGAATCTCCTCTCTTTCAGCGACCCTACAACCACAAGTCTCCACCCATTCTGTCTAACACCCGATTATTCAACCTCTGCTTCCTTCCGTGGTCCAAGCCACCCCTCCCCCTCTCTCACCCTCCACTCAAAGAAACAGGGGCAGATCATCTGGCCCCTCATGTCTCCCCCCATTCACCATGATCATGGCGACTCCACCCCACACCTCTACCTCCTCTTTAACAACCTCAAATTACCCCTCACCTCAATATCCTCTTGCTCCGATCTGCCTCCATATCTGAATAGCCCGCTTCATTCCTACATTCCTACCGCAACCCCGCAAACCTCCCCACTCTCCGCACTCGTCCTCCCCATCCATCCTCCCCCACCTCACGCAATTCCCCTCTACATCCCGGATAAAAACTGATGGAAAGATGTCTGTTCACCCCAACCCGATCGCCTGTGCCAGAGGCTGAGCGGCTTCTCCCCTGGTCCCCGGGCCGCGCTGCCCGAGTCTCCCCCCGACCCCCAGGGACTCTCTTATTCTCTGCTTCTCCCCCCAGTCTCCATCACCCTGGATGTGGAAACAGCGTATCCAGAGCTCGAGGTGTCTGAGGATCGGAAGAGGGTGAGATGGACCGGGACCCGGAGGAGTCTCCCTGACACCGGGAAGAGGTTTACAGCCCGGGCGTGTGTGCTGGGATCGGAGGGATTCACATCGGGGAGACATTACTGGGAGGTAGAGGTGGTGGGGAGTAGGGTCTGGAGTCTGGGAGTCGCTGCAGAGTCTGTGGAGAGGAAGAGACCAGTCACACTGACCCCGGAGACTGGAGTCTGGAGCATCAGGCGATGGGGGGGTAACAGGTTTGATGCACTCACCTCCCCTCCATCCCTTCTCCCCGCCCGTCCCATCCCCGGGAGGCTGGGAGTTTATCTCAGTTACGAGTCCGGGACAGTTTCATTTTATGACGCGGACACCAAGTCCCATCTCCACACCTTCACTGGGAATAAATTCACAGAAAAACTTTATCCTTTCTTCGGGCCTTGGGATGGAAACAACTGGCTGAGAATCTGCTCCGGGTCCGCTCCGGGGGTATAAAAGGGTAGGGTCCTGGGACCGGCGTCAGGAGCGGAGCTCAGGGGCTGTGGGGCAGAAACCTGGTGGACAACAGGTCCACCGCTGCTAATTAAAATAGACTTTATTCAAGTAATAAATAGATACAATACATGCACCGTGCAAAAAACTCCCCCGGACATTGTCGGAGGCTGTGCATGCAGTGCCCTCCATAATGTTTGGGACAAAAACCTGTCATTTATTTATTTGCCACGTGATTTTTTTCAATTACAAATCTCAAATTGTGGAGTACTGTGGGAAATAAATAAATGATGGGTCTTTGTCCCAAACATTATGGAGGGCACTGTTGATGCAATACAGTTTCCCCAACTGACAATTTTACGCCACACCCTTGCCACTCATGTGAACAACTTGTGTGAAATCCCTTAATCGTACAGCATGGAAACAGCCCCCCCCCCCCCCCACCCCCCAGCCCAACTTGTCCAGTTCAGTTCCACATCACCGTCTAGACTGGGTATTGAGTAATGAGGAAGGGTTAGTTAGCTGTCTTGTTGTGTGTGGCCCCTTGTGCAAGAGTGACCATAATATGGTTGAGTTCTTCATTAGGATGGAGAGTGACATAGTTAATTCAGAAACAAGGGTTCTGAACTTCAAGAAAGGTAACTTTGAGGGTATGAGATGTGAATTGGCCAAGATAGTCTGGCAATTGATTCTTAAAGGGTTGACGGTGGATATGAAATGGAGGAAATTTAAAGACCGCATGGATGAACTACAACAATTGTTCATTCCAGTTCGGCAAAATAATAAATCAGGGAAACATAGAAACATAGAAACATAGAAAATAGGTGCAGGAGTAGGCCATTCGGCCCTTCGAGCCTGCACCGCCATTCAATGTGATCATGGCTGATCATCCAACTCAGTATCCCGTACCTGCCTTCTCTCCATACCCCCTGATCCCTTTAGCCACAAGTGCCACATCTAACGCCCTGTTAAATATAGCCAATGAACTGGCCTCAACTACCTTCTGTGGCAGAGATTTCCAGAGACTCACGACTCTCTGTGTAAAGAATGTTTTCCTCATTTCGGTCCTAAAGGAATTCCCCCTTATCCTTAGACTGTGACCCCTTGTTCTGGGCACCCCAACATCGGGAACAATCTTCCAGCATCTAGCTTGTCCAACCCCTTAAGAATTTTGTAAGTTTCTATAAGATCCCCCCTCAATCTTCTAAATTCCAGTGAGTACAAGCCGAGTCTATCCAATCTTTCCTCATATGAAAGTCCTGACATCCCAGGAATCAGTCTGGTGAATCTTCTCTGTACCCCCTCTATGGCAAGGATGTCCTTCCTCAGATTTGGAGACCAAAACTGTACGCAATACTCCAGGTGTGGCCTCACCAAAACCCTGTACAACTGCAGTAGAACCTCCCTGCTCCTATACTCAAATCCCTTCGCTATGAATGCCAACATACCATTTGCTTTCTTCACCGCCTGCTGCACCTGCATGCCTACTTTCAATGACTGGTGTACCATGACACCCAGGTCTCGTTGCATCTCCCCCTTTCCTAATCTGCCACCATTCAGATAATAGTCTACCCTCATGTTTTTGCCACCAAAGTGGATAACCTCACATTTATCCACATTATACCGCATCTGCCATGCATCTGCCCATTCACTCAGCCTATCCAAATCACCCTGCAGCCTCGAAGCATCCTCCTCACACCTAACTATACCCCCCAGCTTGGTATCATCTGCAAATTTGGAGATGTTGCATTGAATTCCCTCGTCCAAATCATTAATATATATTGTAAATAGCTGGGGTCCCAGCACTGAGCCTTGCGGCACCCCACTAGTCACTGCTTGCCATTCTGAAAAGGACCCGTTTACTCCTACCCTTTGCCTCCTGTCTGCTAGCCAGTTCTCTATCCACATCAATACTGAACCCCCAATACCGTGTGCTTTAAGTTTGTATGCTAATCTCTTATGCGGGACCTTGTCGAAAGCCTTCTGAAAGTCTAGATATAACACATCCACTGGTTCTCCCTTATCCACTCTACTAGTTACATCCTCAAAAAATTCTATCAGATTTGTCAGACATGATTTACCTTTCGTAAATCCATGCTGACTTTGTCCAATGATTTCACCACTTTCCAAATGCGCTGCTATCCCATCTTTAATAACTGACTCTAGCAGTTTCCCCACTACCGATGTTAGACGAACTGGTCTGTAATTCCCCGCTTTCTCTCTCCCTCCTTTTTTAAAAAGTGGGGTTACATTAGCTACCCTCCAATCCTCAGGTACTACTTCAGAATCTAATGAATTTTGAAAAATTACCACTAATGCATCCACTATTTCTGTGGCTACCTCCTTGAGTACTCTGGGATGCAGACTATCTGGCCCTGGGGATTTATCGGCCTTCAATCCGTTCAATTTACCCAATACCACCTCCCGGCTAACCTGGATTTCACTCAGTTCCTCCATCTTATTTGACCCCCGTTCCACTGCTATTTCCGGCAGATTATTTATGTCTTCCTTAGTGAAGACAGAACCAAAGTAGTTATTCAATTGGTCTGCCATGTCCTTGTTCCCCATGATCAATTCACCTGTTTCTGACTGCAAGGGACCAACATTTGTTTTAACTAGTCTCTTTCTCTTCACATATCTATGAAAACTTTTGCAGTCAGTTTTTATGTTCCCTGCCAGTTTCCTTTCATAATCTATTTTCACTTTCCTAATTAAGCCCTTTGTCCTCCTCTGCTGGATTCTGAATTTCTCCCAGTCCTCCGGTAGGCTGCTTTTTCTGGCAAATTTGTATGCCTCATCTTTTGTTTTTATACTATCCCTGATTTCCCTTGTTATCCATGGATGCACCACCTTCCCCGATTTATTCTTTTGCCAAACTGGTATGAACAACTACAAATTCCTCGGGGTACACATCTCGGAGGATCTGTCCTGGTCCCTCAACACCTCAAAGCTAATCAAAAAGGCACAGCAGCGCCTTTACTTTCTGAGGAGGCTCAAAAAAGCCCACCTGTCCCCCCAGATCCTGACGAACTTCTACCGCTGCACCATCGAAAGCATCCTGACCACCTGCTTTACGGTATGGTACAGCAGTTGCACCGTGGCAGACAGGAAGGCACTACAACGGGTGGTGAAAACCGCCCAGTACATCATCGGTGCCCCGCTCCCTGCCTTGGATGCCCTCCACCGAAAACGGTGCCTGAAGCGGGCCGGGAAGATCATCAAGGACCCCTCACACCCTAATCATGGACTGTTTGCCCTCCTCCCATCAGGGAGGCGGTACAGGAGCCTCAAGTCCCGCACCAGTAGGACGAAGAACAGCTTCTTCAACTACACCATCCGACTGCTGAACTCGGAGCCCAGCTGATAGATTTGTCTGTACCCTGTATTTATTTATTTTCCATATTGCTACCACTGCACTCTGTATTTATTTTCCTATATCGCTATCACTAAGAACGACGCTAAACTGCATTTCGTTGTACCTATACTTGTATTTGTGCAATGACATTAAACTTGAATTGAATTGAATTGAATTGAATTGAATTGAACAACTTTTGTACTTCATCCATGCAGTCTTTAAATACCTTCCATTGCACATCCACTGTCAACCCTTTAAGAATCACCTGCCAGTCTATCTTGGCCAATTCACATCTCATACCTTCAAAGTTACCTTTGTTCAAGTTCAGAACCCTTGTTTCTGACTTAATTTTGTCACTCTCCATCCTAATGAAGAACTCAACCATATTATGGTCACTCTTGCCCAAGGGGCCACGCACAACAAGACTGCTAACTAACCCTTCCTCATTACTCAATACCCAGTCTAGAATAGCCTGCTCTCTCGTTGGTTCCTCCACATGTTGGTTGAGAAAACTATCCCGCATACATTCCAGGAAATCCTCTTCCTCAGCACCCCTGCCAATTTGATTCACCCAATCTACATGTAGATTGAAGTCACCCATTATAACCGTGTTACCCTTGTTGCACGCATTTCTAATTTCCTGTTTGATGCCATCCCCAACTCCAATACTACTGTTAGGTGGCCTGTACACAGCTCCCACTAGCAGTGGGAAGGTAGTGCATCCGTGGATAACAAGGGAAATCAGGGATAGTATCTAAAAAAAAAAAAGATGAAGCATACAAATTAGCCAGAAAAAGCAGCCTACCAGAGGACTGGGAGAACTTCAGAGTCCAGCAGAGGAGAAGAAAGGGCTCTTTAGGAAAGGGAAAATAGACTATGAAAGAAAACAGGCAGGGAACGTAAAAACTAACTGCAAAAGCTTTTATAGATATGTGAAGAGAAAAAGAATAGTTAAAACAAATGTAGGTCCCTTACAGTCAGAAACAGGTGAATTGATCATGGGGAACAAGGACACGGCAGACCAATTGAATAACTACTTTGGTTCTGTCTTCACTAAGGAAGACATAAATAATCTGTCGGAAATAGCAGGGGACCGGGGGTCAAATGAGATGGAGGAACTGAGTGAAATCAAGGTTAGTCGGGAATTGGTGTTAGGTAAATTGAATGGATTAAAGGCCGATAAATCCCCACGGCCAGAGAGGCTGCATCCAAGAGTACTCAAGGAAGTAGCCACATAAATAGTGGATGCATTAGTGATAATTTCTCAAAACTCTTTAGATTCTGGAGTAGTTCCTGAGGATTGGAGGGTAGTTAATGTAACCCCACTTTTTAAATAGGGAGGGATAGAGAAAACGGGGAATTACAGACCAGTTAGTCTAACATCGGTAGTGGGGAAAATGCTTGAGTCAGTTATTAAAGATGAGATAGCAGCACATTTGAAAAGTGGTGAAATCATTGGACAAAGTCAGCATAAATGTATGAAAGGTAAATCATGTCTGACAAATCTTATAGAATTTTTTGAGGATGTAACTAGTAGAGTGGATAAGGGAGAACCAGTGGATGTGTTATATCTGGACTTTCAGAGGCTTTCGACAAGGTCCCACATAAGAGATTAGTTTGCAAACTTAAAGCACATGGTATTGGGGGTTCAGTATTGATGTGGAGAGAGAACTGGCTAGCAGACAGGAAGCAAAGAGTAGGAGTAAACGGGTCCTTTTCAGAATGGCAGGCAGTGACTAGTGGGGTACCGCAAGGCTAGGTGTTGGGATCCCAGCTATTTACAATATATATTAATGATTTGGATGAGGGAATTGAATGCAACATCTCCAAGTTTGTGGATGACATGAAGCTGGGGGGCAGTGTTAGCTGTGAGGAGGATGCTAGGAGGCTGTAAGGTGACTTGGGTGAGTGGGCAAATGCATGGCAGATGCAGTATTATGTGGATAAATGTGAGATTATCCACTTTGGTGGCAAGAACAGGAAAGTAGACTATTATCAGAACGGCGGCCGACTAGGAAAAGGGGAGATGCAATGAGACCTGGATGTCATGGTACACCAGTCATTGAAAGTAGGCATGCAGGTGCAGCAGTCAATGAAACATAGAAAAATAGAAATTAGGTGCAGGAGTAGGCCATTCGGCCCTTCGAGCCTGCACCTCCATTCAATATGATCATGGCTGATCATCCAACTCAGTATCGCATACCTGCCTTCTCTCCATACCCTCTGATCCCCTTAGCCACAAGGGCCACATCTAACTCCCTCTTAAATATAGCCAATGAACTGGCCTCAACTACCCTCTGTGGCAGAGAGTTCCAGAGACCCACCACTCTCTGTGTGAAAAAAGTCCTTCTCATCTCGGTCCTAAAGGATTTCCCCCTTATCCTTAAGCTGTGACCCCTTGTCCTGGACCTCCCCAACATCGGGAACAATCTTCCTACATCTAGCCTATCCAACCCCTTAAGAATTTTGTAAGTTTCTATAAGATCGCCTCTCAATCTCCTAAATTCTAGAGAGTATAAACCGAGTCTATGCAGTCTTTGTTTATAAGACAGTCCTGACATCCCAGGAATCAGTCTGGTGAACCTTCTCTGCACTCCCTCTATGGCAATAATGTCCTTCCTCAGATTTGGAGACCAGAACTGTACGCAATACTCCAGGTGTGGTCTCACCAAGACCCTATACAACTGAAGTAGAACCTCCCTGCTCCTATACTCAAATCCTTTTGCTATGAGCGCTAACATACCATTCGCTTTCTTCACTGCCTGCTGCACCTGCCTACTTTCAATGACTGGTGTACCATGCCAGGTCGCGCTGCATCTCCCCTTTTCCTAATCGGCCTCCATTTAGATAATAGTCTGTTTTCCTATTTTTGCCACCAAAGTGGATAACCTCACATTTATCCACATTATACTGCATCTGCCAAACATTTGCCCACTCACCCAGCCTATCCAAGTCACCTTGCAGTCTCCTAGCATCCTCCTCACAGCTAACACAGCCCCCCAGCTTAGTGTCATCCGCAAACTTGGAGATATTGCCTTCAATTCCCTCATCCAGATCATTAATGTATATTGTAAATAGCTGGGGTCCCAGCACTGAGCCTTGCAATATCCCACTAGTCACTGCCTGCCATTGTGAAAATGATCCATTTACTCCTACTCTTTGCTTCCTGTTTGCCAGCCAGATCTCTATCCACATCAATACTGAACCCCCAATGCCGTATGCTTTAAGTTTATATACTAATCTCTTATGTGGGACCTTGTCGAAAGCCTTCTGGAAGTCCAGATACACCACATCCACTGGTACTCCCCTATCCACGCTACTAGTTACATCCTCGAAAAATTCCACAAGATTCGTCAAACATGATTTACCTTTCGTAAATCCATGCTGACTTTGTCCAATGATTTCACCACTTTCCAAATGTGCTGCTATCCCATCTTTAATAACTGACTCTAGCAGTTTCCCCACTACCGATGTTAGACTAACTGGTCTGTAATTCCCCGCTTTCTCTCTCCCCCCTTCTTAAAAAGAGGGGTTACGTTTGCTACCCGCCAATCCTGAGGAACTACTCCAGAATCTAAAGAGTTTTGAAAGATTATCACTAACGCATCCACTATTTCCGGAGCTACTTCCTTAAGTACTCTGGGATGCAGCCTATCTGGCCCTGGGGATTTATCGGCCTTTAATCCATTCAATTTACCCAACACCACTTCCCGACTAACCTGGATTTCACTCAAGTACTCCTTTGACCCGCGGTCCCCTGCTATATGAAGAAAGCGAATGGTACGTTAGCATTCATAACAAAAGGATTTGAGTATAGGAGCAGGGAGGTTCTACTGCAGTTGTACAGGGCCTTGGTGAGACCACACCTCTTTTCTCATTGAAATGGGTTGTTGTGGAAATGGTCGATAAAGGTGTTATGTTTTTACATGAGTCACTTTGTATTCACTAGCCAAAGGTTGTGGTTGATCATATAAACCTGGTTCAGCTTGTATCTTTAATACCTAGGCTAGCCTATTTGGGACCAAGGACTTATTGGGGGGGGGGGGGGGGGGGTCTGGTAAGGCTAAGGCAATGGGTTATCATACTGGCAAGGGTCATTTTGTATTTCCTAGGCTGTGGTTGATCATCTAAACCTGATTTTAACGGGTTCCTTTAATATAGAGGCTAGAATAGATTGCCCCAAGGGCCCCATTTAGGGGATCTGGTAGGGTCCAATGCAGCAGATAATTGTTCTGTCATAGGTCAATTTATATTCCCCAGGGGGTGATAGATCATTTAAACTTGGTATTAGCTGGTACCCACAATATCTAGGGTAGCCTAGTTGGACAGCAGCTCCCATTTAATCCCCAAATTCCGCGTCGTAAAGCCCCAGTGAGCGCGGAAATAAAACCAGGAGGGATGTAAATGTGGGAAGAGTGAAATAAACTGCAACTGAAATCAGAGCTGTCTGTCGATCCGTTCATTTCAACGTGTTAACTGCGTCACTTCTTGGTTCCGCCACTAGATGGCAGCAAAGGCACGTGGTGCGACCACAGACCAGCTGCAACTTTGAGAATTAACTTTGACAATTGCAGAAACAGCGGGAATCTGATTTAATAAGTGACTTTTGTGACCTGTTACCACACTTGCGGCTCAAACCTAACGCCTGGCTTAAAAGGTCGAGGCTTTAAAATATGGAATAAAAGCAGAAATTGCCCCAAATGTACCGCAGGTCAGGCAGCATCTGCAAGGTGAAAGAGACCTTATATTTCAGATCTAATACTGATGATGAATGACGTTCAACCGGAGTCGTTAACTCTGTCTCTCTCTGCACACGCTAACCGTCCTGCTGAGTATTTCTTGGATCGTCTTTTTTTTCAGCATCTGCGTTTTTTTAAGGTTTCCCAGTTGAATGGGTGATTGGAATGTATGTCTGACCTTAAACTGCCACAAAAAAAGGAAAGAAAACGTTGACGGCATTCAACAGATAGGGCAGTATAGAGTACCTCGAAAGGGGAAGGGTTGATTTTTCTGATGTAATATGAAGCAGCGGGTATAGGAATGTGGAATAACTCAGAATCCATACATTAGTATACATGAGTTTATTAAGAAACCACACAGAGCTCCAATACAGAGGTGAATAGCAGGCTAGATAATATGAGACACTCAACCGATAGCTGTTTGAGTGTACTATGGTATACAGCAAAACATGACATGGATCAGGTCAACTAGTAGACAGATCTACATCCTCCTTGTTAAGTATAATAAATCATGCAACTAAATAAGCATACAACTAAAACTTCCAATGTATAGTAGGAACATACAGCGCTTTATAAATCGCAAGTAAACCATTCTCGATTACCAGGAAAGTACGGCTGCACCGAAAGTGGAAGTGAGTGCTGCTTGTTAGGCCATCCGCGTTTAATGCAGGCATGATATTCACCTCCAGAAAAAAAAAGTAGGAAGTATTAGCTGGGGGTCCAGGAGAACGGCTAGCTCCTGCATTTTCAATAAATTGAAAGTGATTCCCAAGCTTTCTGAGAGTCTGAAGAAGGGTCTCGACCCGAAACGTCACCCGTTCCTTCGCTCCATAGATGCTGCCTCACCCGCTGAATTTCTCCAGCATTTTTGTCTACCTTAGATTTTTCCAGCGTCTGCAGTTCTTTCTTAAACATACCCAAGCTTTCTGCTGGTACTTTACATAACAGAAACTTAAACTTTTTCTAACACATAACCAGTAAAATAACCCCCAAAAGATAAATATTTCATGAAATAAATGACCTCATACAGCTACAAAAATCTTTACAAAAATGTTACCTGAAATGTCTCTTTGCCAAGCAAAGTGTGCAAACATCACAGAAAAGATAAAGCAATGACACAAGTAACATTACCTAAACTCTAGTTTGACTTCCTCTTTGCCTGACACTTTATTTTTGTAAACTTGCTCAACATTGCTTCCCTGTGCTTCTTTCTGGCCAGTTGAGCTCCCAATATTTTCCTTTCTCTTGGCTTCTTCAGCGAGGGGAGTTGGTCAGTGATTGGCCGTAAGGCCCCTCGCAGACTTCCTCTGATTGGCCACCGTGTGACCGGCCCATTATGTGATTGGACGGAACGCCATTAGAGACAGCGGTTGATTGGACGGGAGGAGACCGATTTATTGATTGGACGGGAACATTAAGGGAAGCTGGTCAATGATTGGCCGTAACGCCCGTCCTGTGATTGGCCGCCGGGTGACCGGCGCAACATGTGATTGGACACAATCCCCTTGGAGACAGCGGCTGATTGGACGGGAGGAGACCTATTTGTTGATTGGACGGGAACGTTAAGGGAAGCTGGTCGGTGATTGGAGACAGCGGTTGATTGGCTGCCAAATAATCGGGCACAAAAATTGACAATCAGGAAAACCCCAAAAAATCGGAATTACGATTTAAATCGGAAGAATATCATGCCTGTTAATGATAGATGTGAGTACCTGTAGGGTGTTATATTCAGCCGTGTGGGCAATCAACAGCTCCGGGCTCCCCCGGGTCCTAAAGCCCGTCAACGTTTTGTTGTCCAGTCTCACTTACGTCCTCTGGCAGCTTGTTCCATTTTCCCACCACCTACTGTGTGAAAATATTGTTCCTCAGGTTCCGATTAAATCTTGCACCTCTCACCACAAACCTGGGTCCTATAGTTCTCGATTCCACTACCCCGGGTGTGCATTCACCTTATCCATTCACCTCTTAATCCGATGCACTTCAGCCTCCTGCGCTTCAATTAATAAATCCCCGCTTCCTTCCATCGTTCTTCAATCAGTCTGAAGAAGGCACCAGACCCGAGATATCACATGTCCACCTTCTCCAGAGGTGCTACTTGACCCGCTGAGTTAATCCAGCACTTTGTGCCTTTTTGTTGTGAAGCAGCATCTGCAGTTCCATGTTTGTGTATATTCATTCCCAGAGACGCCACCGTGAGCAGTGAACACTCGCGGTACTGCAGGGGGGGGGGGGTCAGCAGTTCAGGGAAAGGGAATGCTTTTTTGAACCAGGAAGAGGTGGATTAAAATGGCTTCGAACGACCAGGTCGAGAGTTGGACCGCGGAGATAATTTGTCCCATCTGCCTGGATTTCTTCACCGATCCGGTGTCACTGGAGTGTGGCCACAACTTCTGCCGCTCCTGTATCACACAGAGTTGGGACAGGGAGGGGAGAAACTCCTGCCCGGAATGTAGAGAGGAGTTTACAGACCGCGCCCTCAGGGTGAATCTGGCCTTGGCGAGACTGTCTGAGAAAGCTCGAACACTGAGCCTGATTCGGACAGAGAAGGCAAGAAAACTTCAGTGCGAGGAACATCAGGAAGAACTGAAGCTGTTTTGTGAAACTGACAAGAAGCTGATCTGTGTGGTTTGTGCAGCTGGGCGGGAACACAAATCTCACAGCTTCACGCTGATAGCAGAAGCTGCAGAAACCTACAAGGTAAAGCAAATAGATGTTGATCGCATCATTGTTTAATTACTTTTTAAAAAATTGTCTAACACTTTTATTCTCTGATTTTCAAACAAAACCCCAGGATCATGCTAAAGATTCCTTCCAGTCTCTCACAAATAAGGAATCAGGCATCCAGCAAATGGAGCAGCAACAGAAACAAAAGATTTCTGGAGTTCTGGTGAGGCTTTGTAGTTTCAATTTCCTGATCTTGTGTAGATTTGATCCCAGTGGTGCGTGTAATAATAGGGCAGCGCAGTGACACCAGTAGTGCTGCTGTCTCCTAGTTCTGGTGAGCGGGTTCGATCCTGACCTAGGATGTTCACGCCTTCTCCCTGTGACCGCGTTGGATTCCTTCCACGCCGGTTCAGTGGTCAATCGGTGACTGTAAATTATCCCTGGGAAAGTGGGTGGTGGGCAGATGAATTGGAATTGAAGGGCTCGTGAAAATGAATAGGCAGCAGGGAATTACATTGGAGGTAGAGGATTGATGGGTTATAAGATTACCGTCACGATATTGCAGAAGCATTTGGACAAAGAATTGAATTGCCAAAGCAAATAAAAAAAATGCACAGGACAAATGGCACGGTCAAAGTTGTGAAGAAAAACAATCAGTGACATTATATATTGATCTTCACCTTTCATTTCACAGGAACAGTCACACAACCTTCAGTCCATGATCGCATCCCAGTTTGCTGAACTGCACCAGAATCTCACTGAGAAAGAGCAGCGCACACTGGCAGATATCCGAGAGGAAGAGAAGAAGATTCTAAATACAATGGAGAAAAATCTTGGAGCGATTCAAGATAATTTAAAATCTATTCAGGAGGAACTCTTAAAGTTGCAGCAACATATGGATCAAAAAGACAGTGTGGTGTTTCTGAAGGTGAGGGGTTACACTACAGTTTTGTGAAGTGAAAGTGTAGTCACAAAATGATGGGCGACATTTCCGAAATAAATGCTGCATTTACCAGTAATTGAGAATTGGGTAAATGTTCTCTCTGTTCCAGCTGTTGCTGTTCCCAAACTAATTGGCCTCCCATATAATCTATGGGATCTCAGGAATACCTGGTCGAAATGTAGAGAGGTGTTTGTATTCGGTAGCGTTTATGACAACGACAGGTGATCCTATATCTGATCCCAAGGACCACGAATGGACAGAGGGCAGTGAATCTCTGGGATTCTCCAACCAAGAGCAAAGAGGAGGAATTAACTCCTGGGCTGGATCAGCCATGACCACATTGTGGGGATTAACATTGAAATCTAGAACGTGGCGCGCACATCAGATTGATCATCTATATCCGGTTCCCATCAGCAGTGGGTGGTCTCCTTGGGAGAATTTGCTCTGTTTTGTCCACCTTGTTTCACCATAGAATGACATCCCAATCTACATCATAGACAGGCCATTTGGCCCATCCTATCCTGCCAAGATTTCTGCTCCACTTAACATCCCTCCCATCTACACTCCACACCCGGTAACAATAACCCAAATTCCAGGAGCCCTAATGTGTTTATCCCGCTTGCACTTAAATTTATCTCTGCTGTTGGCTTCAGTCCCTCCAATGCAAGTGAGGTCCATGTTCTCATGACTGCATTCCTTTCGTTATTTATTGAAGACAACGTTACATTTCAGCTTTGATTATTGGTTTCCCTTTTGATTTGAGAAATTATTTCATCCCCACCCATTTATATCCACCGATAATATTACATTTAATCTCATCATTCCTGACATCTCCAGATGAATTCCCACGACCTGCCCAGTCTTTTCAGTAGGTTCCATCCTCTCAGATATGGCGTCATTCTCATGAGCATTCCTTGTGCTTACCCCATCGTTCTACATCTCTGCGGCAATATCCACTGTCTGTCTGCTGACGGTGATAAGAGTTGGGAAATGGGAATTATCAGAGGGTTACAGAGCTTTGGTGAAATTCCCGCTGTCGGGATGAGGATCGTCCATCTCATTCAATTGAGATTTGTGTTTTATTTCTTTCAGGAGGAAGCTGAACGCAAGCGAAGGTAGGACATTGTCTTGATGGAAACATTGTAAGTTTTTGTGGAACAACTCAAAACATTTCTAATGCTCAGTTTATAACCAGCTGTTAAATATTTCCAGGATTCGTGATGAAGCCAAACCACTGTCGGTGGTAGATGATGCCTTGCAGATTGAAAAGTTTCATTGCCCTGTTTCATTCAACACACCATGCAAAGAAATATCTGATGACTTCAAGCAAGGTAAAGCTTATACCTTTTCTATTATTCTTGTTTCTGACATCTTTAAGCCATACACCTGACACCTTATCATTTTCCAGCCTCGCACAGCCCGGTTCTACTTTCTCCCCAAAATCCATAAACACAGCTGTTCTGTCCTGTCCCACTGAAATGATTTCCACGTACCTCGACTCCAACCTATCCTCCCTGGTCTAGTCCCGACCGACCTATGTCCAAGATACCTCACATGCCTTTGTCGCTTTAATTAGTTCCACTTTCAGAGCCCTCACCTGCACCATGGACGTTCAGTCACTCTACACCTCCATCCCCCACCAGGAAGGACTTAAAGACCTTTGTTTCTTCCTCAACCACAGAAACTTCTAATTTCCCTCTCCTAACGCTACTCTGCCTAGCAGAGCTGGTTCTCACTCTTAATAACTTCTCCTTTGAATCCTTCCACTTCCTCCAAGTCCAAGGCCCTATCCCTGAACTCTATCTCCATTACATTGATGACTGCATCAGTGCTACCTTCAGCACCCATGCAGAACTCAAGGATTTCATCAACTTCACCACCAATTTCCATCCTGCAATCAAATTTACTTGGACCATCTTCAACACCTCCCTCCCCTTTCTTGATCTCACAGTCTGCATCGCAGTTAATAGACTATCGATAGACATCTATAACAAAGCTACTGACTCCCACAACTATCTGGACTACACTTCTCCCTACCCTGCTTCATGCAAAGACTCTATCCCCTACTCCCCATTCCTCCATCTACGCCGCATCTGCGGCCAAGATGAGGTATTACATACCAGCACATCCAAGATGTCCTCATTCTTTAGGGAACGGGGGTTCCCCTCTCCCATCATAGGTGTCTCCTCGGTACACCACAGCTCCGCCCTTGCTCCCCCTAGTCGCAACATAGTCAGAGTTCCCCTTGTCCTTGCCTTTCACCTGACCAGCCGCCGCATACAACACATAATCCTCCAAAATATCTGCCACCTCCAACGGACCTTTCCGTCCGAGGTCTCATCCATTGTCAGATTGAGGTTAAACGCAAATTGGAGGAACAGCATTTCATATTTGGCTTGGGCAGCTTACAGCCCAGTGGTATGAAATGTTGATTTCTCTAACTTCAGGTAGCCCCGGCATTCCCTCTTTCTCTATCCCTCCCCCACCCAAGTCGCACTAGTTTCTCATTTTCACCTAA
This sequence comes from Raja brachyura, assembly GCA_963514005.1. The sequence goes on from OY740805.1 coordinate 34,746,985, forward strand.
CAAACCGCTAACTGTTTCCTATATCATTGTTATTTTTTGCAAATCTTCCATTCATTCTTCTTTATCTCTTTACATCATCGCCTATATCTATTGTTTCCCTTATCCCTAACCAGTCTGAAGAAAGGTCTCGAACCAAAACCTCACCCATTCCTTCTCTCCTGAAATGCTGCCTGTCCCGCTGAGTGACTCCAGCATTTTGTGTCTATCTTCGGTTTAAACCAGCATCTGCAGTTCATTCCTGTACATCTTTAAGCAATACCTAAATGCAAAGATTAATTCTATTGTGGACTGAAGGGAAATTGGAGATTTGATCCGCCACTAAACTCATCAGCTGGGAAGCATCACAGAGTCAGAGGTTTAGACTCTCCTGTCTTGGGTAAAATACTGTGGCTAGTCACCTTATCTGTGCACCTTATATAGATCTTATACACATCTATAAAAACATTACGATGGGCTCTAAAGAAAAATGTCCCTGCCTGTCCAACGTCTCCTTATAACCCAGCCCTTCAGTCCTGATGAAAATATCGTAAATCCTTTTAGAAACATAGAAACATAGAAATTAGGTGCAGGAGTAGGCCATTCGGCCCTTCGAGCCTGCACCGCCATTCAATATGATCATGGCTGATCATCCAACTCAGTATCCCGTACCTGCCTTCTCTCCATACCCTCTGATCCCCTTAGCCACAAGGGCCACATCTAACTCCCTCTTAAATATAGCCAATGAACTGGCCTCAACTACCCTCTGTGGCAGAGAGTTCCAGAGACACACCAATCTCTGTGTGAAAAAATTCCTTCTCATCTCGGTCCTAAAGGATTTCCCCCTTATCCTTAAGCTGTGACCCCTTGTCCTGGACCTCCCCAACATCGGGAACAATCTTCCTGCATCTAGCCTGTCCAACCCCTTAAGAATCTTGTAAGTTTCTATAAGATCCCCTCTCAATCTCCTAAATTCTAGAGAGTATAAACCGAGTCTATGCAGTCTTTGTTCATAAGACAGTCCTGACATCCCAGGAATCAGTCTGGTGAACCTTCGCTGCACTCCCTCTATGGCAATAATGTCCTTCCTCAGATTTGGAGACCAGAACTGTACGCAATACTCCAGGTGTGGCCTCACCAAGACCCTATACAACTGAAGTAGAACCTCCCTGCTCCTATACTCAAATCCTTTTGCTATGAAAGCTAACATACCATTGGCTTTCTTCACTGCCTGCTGTACCTGCATGCCTACTTTCAATGACTGATGTACCATGACACCCAGGTCGCGCTGCATCTCCCCTTTTCCTAATCGGCCACCATTTAGATAGTAGTCGGTTTTCCTATTTTTGCCACCAAAGTGGATAACCTCACATTTATCCACATTATACTGCATCTGCCAAACATTTGCCCACTCACCCAGCCTATCCAAGTCACATTGCATTCTCCTAGCATCCTCCTCACAGCTAACACTGCCCCCCAGCTTAGTGTCATCCGCAAACTTGGAGATATTGCCTTCAATTCCCTCATCCAGATCATTTATGTATATTGTAAATAGCTGGGGTCCCAGCACTGAGCCTTGCGGTACCCCACTAGTCACTACCTGCCATTGTGAAAACGACCCGTTAACTCCTACTCTTTGCTTCCTGTTTGCCAGCCAGTTCTCTATCCACATCAATACTGAACCCCCAATGCCATATGCTTTAAGTTTATATACTAATCGCTTATGTGGGACCTTGTCGAAAGCCTTCTGGAAGTCCAGATACAGCACATCCACTGGTTCTCCCCCATCCACGCTACTAGTTACATCCTCGAAAAATTCCACAAGATTCGTCAGACATGATTTACCTTTCGTAAATCCATGCTGACTTTGTCCAATGATTTCACCACTTTCCAAATGTGCTGCTATCCCATCTTTAATAACTGACTCTAGCAGTTTCCCCACTACCGATGTTAGACTAACTGGTCTGTAATTCCCCGTTTTCTCTCTCCCCCCCTTCTTAAAAAGAGGGGTTACGTTTGCTACCCGCCAATCCTCAGGAACTACTCCAGAATCTAAAGAGTTTTGAAAGATTATCACTAATGCATCCACTATTTCCGGAGCTACTTCCTTAAGTACTCTGGGATGCAGCCTATCTGGCCCTGGGGATTTATCGGCCTTTAATCCATTTAATTTACCCAACACCACTTCCCGACTAACCTGGATTTCACTCAAGTACTCCTTTGACCTTCGGTCCCCTGCTATTTCCGGCAGATTATTTATGTCTTCCTTAGTGAAGACGGAACCAAAGTAGTTATTCAATTGGTCCGCCATATCCTTGTTCCCCATGATCAACTCACCTGTTTCTGACTGCAAAGGACCTACATTTGTTTTAACTAATCTCTTTCTCTTCACATATCTATAAAAACTTTTGCAGTCAGTTTTTATGTTCCCTGCCAGTTTTCTTTCATAATCTATTTTTCCTTTCCTAATCAAGCCCTTTGTCCTTCTCTGCTGGTCTCTGAATTTCTCCCAGTCCTCTGGTATGCGGCTTTTTCTGGCTACTTTGTACGCATCATCCTTTGCTTTGATACTATCCCTGATTTCCCTTGTTATCCACGGATGCACTACCTTCCCTGATCTATTCTTTTGCCAAATTGGGATGAACAATTTTTGTAGTTCATCCATGCAGTCTTTAAATGTCTTCCATTGCGTATCCACCGTCAACCCTTTTAGAATTGATTGCCAGTCAATCTTGGCCAATTCACGTCTCATACCCTCAAAGTTACCTTTCCTTAAGTTCAGAACCATTGTTTCTGAATTAACAATGTCACTCTCCATCCTAATGAAGAACTCGACCATATTATGGTCACTCTTGCCCAAGGGGGCACGCACAATAAGACTGCTAACTAACCCTTCCTCATTACTCAATACCCAGTCTAAAATAGCCTGCTCTCTCGTTGGTTCCTCTACATGTTGATTTAGGTAACTATCCCTCATACTTTCCAAAAAATCCTCTTCCTCAGCGCCCCTGCCAATTTGATTCACCCAATCTATATGTAGATTGAAGTCACCCATTATAACTGTTTTGCCTTTGTTGCACGCATTTCTAATTTCCTGTTTGATACCATCCCCAACTTCACTACTACTGTTAGGTGGCCTGTACACAACTCCCACTAGCGTTTTCTGCCCCTTAGTGTTTCGCAGCTCTACCCATACCGATTCCACATGCTCCAAGCTAATGTCCTTACTTTCCATTGCGTTAATCTCCTCTCTAACCAGCAACGCTACCCCACCTCCTTTTCCTTTCTCTCTATCCCTCCTGAATATTGAATATCCCTGGATGTTCAGCTCCCAGCCTTGGTCACCCTGGAGCCATGTCTCCGTGATCCCAACTATATCATACTCATTAATAGCTATCTGCACGTTCAACTCATCCACCTTATTACGAATACTCCTTCTCTAATTTGCTAACAACCTTATTGTGTCAAACGCTATATTTAATATCCTGACCTATGAAAGCATGAGGGACAAACACATTCTTCACCACCCTGTTGATTCACGTTTTTCTCTCACATCGGTTGTTTCGACAATCATCGACCAGGCACCGGGGTCACTTTAAACGTACGTTTATTGAGCAGGAGTCTCCACACAGGTTTAACAACCTAGCAAAGAGTCGAGCTCTCTGCCCTTAATTGCAATGCTTTATATATGTTAATGCCACCGTTTAGCCCCCTCCCACATTACCCAATTAACCAACAGACCTGTACACAATGGTCATGATAACAGGCACGTACACAATGGGAGATGTTAATTAGTGGAACAACACTAGAGCTAAGACAGGGACTTTTCTCAGACTTTCGGGAGCCAGTGGTTTGCATATTCTTCAGCCTTCTGAAAATCAGCCACCTCAATCAGACGGGTGCGAGGAATATCAAAGTTGCGAATATGCAGCATCAGCAGGATAATGTGTATTTCTCAGGATCACAACTTCCTGAAGCCTGCAGCCACATAGTCAGCAACTTTGGTCAGCAGACATTTTAAGTTTCAACCCAGTTCACCGGACCTCCATTTTCCCTTCACATAACCATTTTACAGTGCTGATTCAAGATTTACATTCACAACCCTGTCTGTCATTGTTGCATCTGCCATGGCTCTGTGTACCTGCAGCCCGAGATCCCTCAGTTCTATAAAGTTCATTGAGGTTCAAACAAAATTTGGTTTACTGTGTATGTCCTGCCCTGGTTTGTCTCAGCAAAGTGCATCACCTCACCTTCACATGAATAAATCCCACCTGAGTTCATAGGGATCCCATTTACTCTTGGGTAACCTTATTCACTCTCCACAATGTTATAAATTTTAGTTTCATCTGCAAACTGACTTACTATGCAACCGACACACACCCAATTGTTGATCTGAATAACCGACGGGTTCCCAATGTGACGTCCTTGATACGCTCATCCTCTTCCCCCCCCCACTTTGCCCCTCCTTCCCCCCCCCCCCCCCACCGGCCCCTGCCTGAAGCCGTCCCCCTACCCGGGTCTCTGGTGTTGAAAATTACTGCATCAAGCAATCCTACTTGTAGAGACTTTCCCCCAAGTTTCAATTACAGACAAATACGTGATTGAGAGAGGGAGAAGGCGACTATTCTCAATTTTTGTTGAAAGTTGGAGAAGACGAGATTTTAAAGGGTGAAGACGATGAAGACTATGCTATATTTAAGAGGGAGTTAGATGTGGCCCTTGTGGCTAACGGAATCATGGGGTGTGGAGAGAAGGCAGGTATGGGATACTGAGTTGGATGATCAGCCACGATCACATTGAATGGCGGTGCAGGCTCTACTGCAGGTGGGGGCCAGGCAGGAGCATCCTGTGGCCGGGGACATGTTAATGCGGAGGCCGGTGGGGGAGGGGGGCGGAGCATCCTGTAGCTGGGGGAGTGGAACGGCTTCAGGCAGGGGCCGGTTGGGAGGGGGGCGAGCTTACTGCAGCCAAGGGAGTGGGACTGCTTCAGGCAGGGGCTGTCGGGGACCGGGGGGGGGGGGGGGGGGGAGCGCCCTGCAGCGGGGGGAGCGGGACATCATCAGGCACGGGCCGGTCATGGGCATGGAGCGCTGCCATGACCTACCACTGCCGCTTCCGTGGCCCGCCGCTGCTACGACCTACCGCTGGGACACTCACGTGGAGGGGGGGGGGGGGGGGGAGGAACCGGGGACGTTCCAGTGGCGGTTCAGCAGCGCTTGTGGCGCCACCAAACACGGGTTCGATCCTGGCTGCAAATGAGGCGCGGTTCTGCAGATGAGAGCCGGTCTCTCCCCCCCACTCCCGTCCAAACTCGCTTATTGTCTAAAACCCGATCATTCAACCTCTGCATCCTTCCATGTTCCAAGCCACCCTCCTTCACCCTCCACTCAAAGAAACACTGGCAGGTCATCTGGCCCCTCATGTCTCCCCCCATTCACTATGATCATGGCGACTCCACCCCACACCTCCACCTCCTCTTTAACAACCTCAAATTACCACTCACCTCAATATCCTCTTGCTCCGAACTGCCTCCATATCTAAACAGCCCACTTCATTTCTCCATCCCCACCTCAATCGCGCAATCCTCCTCACTCTCCGCATTCGTCCTCCCCGTCCACCCTCCCCAACCTCACGAAATTCCCCTCTCAGTCCCAAATCCGGGCAAGGTTTCAGTTGTCCGCTCGCCTGTGCCCGAGGCCGAGCGGCTTCTCCCCCGGTCCTGAGGCCACGCTGCCCGAGTCTCCCCCCGACTCCCAGGGATTATCTGATTCTCTGCTTCTCCCCCCAGTCTCCGTCACCCTGGATGTGGAAACAGCGCATGCGGAGCTCGAGGTGTCTGAGGATCGGAAGAGCGTGAGATGGGTCCGGACCCGGAGGACTCTCCCTCTGACCTGGAAGAGGTTTACAGACTGGTCGTGTGTGCTGGGATTGGAGGGATTCACATCGGGGAGACATTACTGGGAGGTGGAGGTGACGGGGAGTAGGGGCTGGAGTCTGGGAGTCGCCACAGAGTCTGTGGAGAGAAGGAGTCTGGTCACACTGACCCCGAAGACTGGAGTCTGGAGCATCGAGCGGTGGGGTGACGGGTTTAATGCACTCACTACTCCTCCATCCCCTCTCCCCGCCCGTCCCATCCCCGGGAGGGTGGGAGTTTATCTCAGTTATGAGTCCGGAACAGTTTCATTTTACGACTCAGACACCAAGTCCCATCTCCATGACTTCACTGGGAATAAATTCACGGAGAAACTTTATCCTTTCTTCTGGCCTTGTGATGGAAACTGGCTGAGAATCTGCTCCGGTTCCGCTCCGGGTGTGTAAAAGGGTCGGCACCGAACCGGCGTCAGGAGCGGGGCTCAGGGGTTGTGGGGCAGAAACCCGGTGGACAACAGGTCGGTGCTGAACGGCTCCCATTCAATCCCCAAATTCCATGTCATGAAACCCCAGTGAGCGCGGAAATAAAACCAGGGGGAATGTAAATGTGGGAAGAGTGAAATAAACAGCAACTGAAATCAGAGCTGTCCCGGTCATTTCAACGCTTCTTGGTTCCGCCACTAGATGGCAGCAAAGACACGTGGTGCAACCACAGACCAGCTGCAACTTTTGACAATTGCAGAAATAGCGGAATCTGATTTAATAAGTGACTTTTGTGACCTGTTACCACACCTGCGGCCCAAACCAAATGCATAGCTTAAAATGTGGAATAAAAGCAGAAATTACCCCAAATACTCAGCAGGTCAGGCAGCATCTGCAAGGTGACACAGGCCTTACATTTCAGATCTAATACTGATGACGATTGGCGTTTGCATTTGGATTTTCAGCGTCTGTTTTTTTTATCCAGTTTTTCCAGTTGCATTTTCCAGTTCCAGGTGTAATGTGCATTGGAACTGTGGGCTGTGGCTCAGAGTGAACCACACCAAGACAATTGCAATGTTCTTCATGTATTCTGTGCCAAATCATGCCACGGAACTTGTGGAGGTGTTTCTAGAAAATATCATCATGTTCAAAATGCTATAGCTGCAGAACAGTTATGAGACACAAGCATTTACAGATGCTTTCAATCCAAGAGTCAGCAGGAGTGTTTTATTTTCACTTGAATGGCTTGAACTCTGGCTTATTGGCGCCTGCCTTTATACAGGTAAGAAATGAGGTGTTGAAATAACCGCCGGTAAGTCTTGGCCAGTAGCGCTGCTCCCAAATTCAAACTATAACCAAAGGTGGGGATTGCATCCCAGCACCTCCCCCGCATTTTGGAACAAAGAGCCTCAGCCACTGACTGGTGCGTGAAGCAATACACAGCGCTACAGTCTTGGCGTGTAAAGGTAATACACACAGCCCTGCTGGTTTGACGAGCAATGTTTTCTACAGCGCTGTCAACTTAATGCGCGGGAATTTAAACAAGGGGCTGCCGGCTGCAGCGCTGTGGGGTTTAAATATAGTGCTATGGCCACTGCGCTATGGGTCACAGACTGAAAATTCACATGTAACAAGGGTGACCATCCTGTGGGGTTCTGGGAGAATGAGGTGCTGACGTTCAGCTCATTGTCCCAGGTGGGCCAAAGGGCCTGTTTCCGTGTTGTATCTCCGAACTAAATTAAACTACACAAAACCAAGTCTGTCCAAAAGAGCAGATGCCTCTGTAGTTTAACAACTCGCCTGCTGACTGTGCAGTAATAGAGAGACTCTTGATTGGTCTGGGTATCAGGTTATCGGGAGAAGGCAGGAGAATGGGGTTAGGAGGGAGAGATATGATTGAATGGTGGAGTAGACGATGGGCCCTATAGAAACATAGAAAATGGGTGCAGGAGGAGGCCATTCAGCCCTTCGAGCCAGCACCGCCATTCATTGTGATCATGGCTGATCGTCCCCTATCAATAACCCTTCTCCCCATATCTCTTGACTCCACTAGCCCGTAGAGCTCTATCTAACTCTCTCTTAAATCCATCCAGTGATTTGGCCTTCACTGCCATCTGTGGCAGGGAATTCCATAAATTCACAACTCTCTGGAAGAAAAAGTTTTTTCTCACCTCAGTCTTAAATGACCTCCCCTTTATTCTAAGACTGTGGCCCCTGGTTCTGGACTCACGCAGCATTGGGAACATTTTTCCTGCATCTAGCTTGTCCAGTCCTTTTATAATTTTATATGTTTCTATAATATCCCCCCTCACCCTTCTAAAATCCAGTGAATACAAGCCTAGTCTTTTCAACCTTTCCTCATATGACAGTCTCGCCATCCCAGGGATCAATCTCGTGAACCTACGCTGCACTGCCTCAATCACAAGGATGTCCTTCCTCAAATTAGGAGACCAAAACTACACAATACTCCAGATGTGGTCTCACCATAGGAGGTTTGCACGTAAGGTCACTGGGTCATAGGGCTTGACGCACGGAGCCGCTCAATCCATCTGGAGGACATCCGTAACTTCCGGTATATGTTATCAATCCATCTGTAGGTCATCGCAGCTTCAGTTATATGTTGTTAATACAAGAAACGCGTACTTTCCTACCTGTTAAAAACCGCCAAAATGTTGAAGTTTTGCCCTGTAAAAAATTGTGGAAGTCGGGGTAAGCGTGAGACATGTACCCAAATTCAGAATTACAAACGTGAAGGTAAAGTGAAGCGCCATTTCTCCTCACTTTTGGAATTCTGAAATTGGGTAAATGTCTATCACGCTTATCCCTATTTCCATAATTATTTACAGCACTAAAATTGACAATTTCGGCGGGTTTTAACGGGCCCGCTACGCTGGAAACAAGAAGGGTCTCGACCCGAAACGTCGCCTATCTCCTTCGATGCTGCTGCACCCGCTGAGTTTCTCCAGCTTTTTGTGTAACGCTGGAAACAATGGTTAGGTATGTTACAAAACTTACCTTTAGCGGCGCTGCAGTTCTGCCGCTCCCCGTGTGCGCGACTTTGGCGCCTGTCAGAGGGGGGCGGGCTTAAAGTGCCGTTTTTCACCAGACCAGGATAATCGATGAATGTCGGGCGATTTAATTGCGGAAGAAAAATCGCTCCGACATTTCATCCATTAAGGTATTTTTAAATTACTCTAGATTATTTATTAACTAGAGTAATTTAAAAATCACCTTCAAAAGCCGTGAGCGCAGACAACCGGAAGCATTTTCCGTAGGGGAGAAAAAAAGGTAAATACTTTATTTTTATATTAAAAGTTGGTTTTTTGGGAGGCATTAATAATATTTTTATGTTGCGAAATGGGGTCCCCAAAAAATGTATGAACCCCCAGTATTTTCCCCCCCGACTTCACCACTAACCGCAACGTTCTAATCCACCGCATTCCGCTAAAACCCACTCACTAGTTGATTTAAATGGCCATTAATTTACAGGCATTAAACACTAAATTCCTTCCATTTGGCTCAGAAATTCATGAAAATGAGATTTAAAAATTATGTTATATTGTGGATTATTGTGTGAATGTTATTTGGACACTTAGGCAATTTAAAAAAAGTTTATCTTTTCTTAAGAAATTGATAGATGTTTAGATCTACTCATTTAATTATGTAATTAGCTACAATTAGATAACTAACTAATTATATACTTTAATTTCAGGTAATCCAAGTAAGATTGTTTAATATTTGTTTCAGAATGCTTCAATCTATAATGACTGAAAATTTCATTGAGTTCTCTTAATTTTTAATAAAGTTATGGGCTTTTAACTGTTCCAGATCACAGCTTTTGAGTTAAGTCAATTGAAAGGCAATGGGAAGCAAGATGCTCATTTCCGAGCATGAAAATGGCCATAACTTTCTGAATACTGAAGATATGAAAGTAAATTAGGTGTCAAATTAAACTTCTTGTTATGCTTTATCTGATGGGATAAATTACAGACTTGATTTTTAAAATCTCAAAATTTTGTAACATTGCTACAATGGTCAGTGCTTACCTGCAGTTCATCGCTTGTACTCCAGTTGGCGTAGCGTAGCAACAATACGGGTCATGGGTCGTGACCCGACTGCCGTCAAACCTCCCGATACAACTGCAGAAGAGCCTCTCTACTCCTCTACTGAAATCCTCTTGTTATGAACTTAATTATGAACTATGACTTAATTCCTATCACTTATGACCCGCTGAACTTCACTTCTGTAACGAATGTCACCCCCATGACCAAAGTTTCAAAGAGTTGCCAATCTTGGGGATGAGGCTGGGGGCGTGGCCCTTGTCAGGTGCAGAGGGCATGACAATGGGAGCGCCGTGAGTTACGTCATTCGGCTGTCACGTGTCGGGGGCGGGTGAATGGAGGTCTGGTATCACGTGTCGGGGGCGGGTGAATGGAGGTCTTGTGTCACGTGTCGGGGGCGGGTGAATGGAGGTTTGGTGTCACGTGTCGGGGGCGGGTGAATGGAGGTCTGGTGTCACGTGTCGGGGGCGGGATTGCGGCGCTGGCTGGTGACGCGTTGTCAGGCGCGCAGGCGGGCGCCGGAGCAGGAAGCGGAGAGAGGGGGTGAGTAACCATGGCGACCCCAGGGAGGGGGGTGGGGGCAACGGCGGGGTCCGTCTCCATGGAGACGCGGCCTGGTCCCAACCTGGAAAGGGAAGAGGGAGAAAAAGGGGAAGGGAGGGGGTGGAGAAGTGAAGGGAAACAGAGGGGGGGAGGAGAAGGGAAAGGGGACGGAGAGGATGGGGAAGGGATGGGGTGGCTGAGGGGTGGGAAGGGAGGAGGGTGGGAAAGCGGAGAGGGGAGGAGGGGTGGGGGGAAGAGAGGTGAGAAAGGAGGGGAGGGAGAAGAGGAGAGGTTTCGGGGAGGGGGACAAGATGGGATACATCGATAAATAGACAATAGGGGCAGGAGGAGGCCATTCGGCCCTTCGAGCCAGGACTGCCATTCAGTGTGATTCACACAGAGAGTGGTGATTCTGTGGAATTCTCTGCCACAGAAGGTTGTTGAGGCCAGTTCATTGGCTATATTTAAGAGGGAGTTAGATGTGGCCCTTGTGGCTGAAGGGATCAGAGGGTATGGAGAGAAGGCAGGTACAGGATACTGAGTTGGATGATCAACCATGATCATATTGAATGGCAGTGCAGGCTTGAAGGGCCGAATGGCCTACTCCTGCACCTAGTTTCTATGTATCTATGTGATCATGGCTAATCATCCCCAATCCTGCATTCCCCGTTTCTGCCTTCTCCCCATATCTCACAGTTCTAAATGGCTTACCCCTTATTCTTAAATTGTGACCCCTGGTTCTGGACTCCCCCAACATCGGGAATGTTTCCTGCATCTAGTGTGCCCAGTCCCTTAATACTTTTAAAGGTAGACAAAAATGCTGGCGAAACTCAGCGGGTGCAGCAGCATCTTTGGAGTTTCGGACCGAAACCCTACGTTTATGTGTTTCCATAAAATATCCTCTCATCCTTCTAAATTCCAGTGATTACAATCCCAGTTGCTCCATTCTTTCAGCATATGACAGTCCCACCATCCCGGGAATTAATCTTGTGAACCTATGTGGCACTCCCTCAATAGCAAGAATGTCCGCCCTCAAATTAGGAGACCAAAATTGCACACAATACTCCAGGTATGGTCTCACCAGGGCCCTGTACAACTGCAGAAGAACCTCTTTGCTCTTCTACTCAACTACTATTTTTATGAAGGACAACATGCCATTCGCTTTCTTCACTGCCTGCTGTCCCTGCATGGTTGCTTTCAGTGACTGATGTACAAGGACACGCAGGTCTCATTGTACTTCCTCTTTTCCTAACCTGACACCATTCAGATATTAATCTGCCTTTCTGTTCTTGCCACTGAAGTGGATAAGCTCACATTTAACCACATTATACTGAATCTGCCATGCAACTGCCCACTCATCCAACCTGTCCAAGTCACCCTGTATCCTCATAGTTTCCTCCTCACAGTTCACTCTGCCATCCAGCTTTGTGTCAACTGCATATTTGCTAATGTTACATTTAATTCCTTCATCTAATTCTTTAATGTATATTGTTAATAGCTGCATCCCAGCACCGAGCCTTGCGTAACCCCATTGGTCAATGCCTGCCTTTCTGAAAGGGACCCATTGATCCCTACTCTTTGTTTCCTGTCGTCCAACCAATTTTCTATCCATGTCAATAACCTACCCCCAAACCATGTGCTCTAATTTTGCCCACGAATCTCCTGCATGCGACCTTATCAAAGGCTTCGTGAAAGTCCCAGTACACTACATCCACTGGCTCTCCTATGTTCATTTCACTTGTTACATCCTCAAAAAGTTCCAGAAGATTTGTCAAGCATGATTTCCCTTTCGTAAATCCATGCTGACTTGCACCGATTCTGTTACTGCTATACAAATGTGCAGCTATTTCATCTTTAATAATCGACTCCAGCATTTCCCCTAACATTAATATATGGCTAACTGGTCTATTATTCCCTGCTTTCTCTCTCCCTCCTTTCTTCAAAAGTGGGATAACATTAGTGCCCTCCAATCCACAGGAACTGATGCAGAACATTAGAAAATTATTATCAATGCGTCCACCTAGATTTTTCGAGCCACCTCCTTGAGTACCCTGGGATGCAGACCATCAGGCCATCAGGCCCTGGGGATTTATCAGCCTTCGGTCCCATAAGTCTACCCAATACCATCTCTTGACTAGGATGGAGGGAGGAAGTGTCTGTGATTGAGGTTATTAATATACATGGAGGGAACGGGGTTATAAATTAACTTAATAAGAGGAGAGGATGTTTCAAAATCAGTCCATACCTGACTACCAATTCAACGTCAGTGCAAACACTGGGAGTCGGTGATTCCAAATCAGTGTGATTGCTGGAAATCATTGATTCCAAATCAGATTGCTGTAAATTGGTGATTCCATATCAGTGTGAACAGCAGGAGCAGGGGATTATGAATAAATTCCAATATTAGGAGTTACTGAATTTCGGAAGCTCTACCTAGACTGGTGAACTTCCAGAATAATTTAAAGTGTCATATGGATAGTGGTAAATACAGCACTTGTTTAAAGTCTGAGGTTAACTAAGGAGGCTAATTGGCCCTCAAGGCTACGCCACCATTCACTCCGATCACGACTGATCTTAATCCTCTGCGATACAAGTAGAATTACGCCATTTAGCCCATCAAGTATATGCCATTCAATCATGGCTGATCTATCTCTCCCTCCTAATCCCATTCTCTTGCCTTCTCCACATAACCTCTAACACCCTCCCTGGGTCCCACTCATGCCAGAGAAAATCTCTTGATTTCTGACTCAAAACCTTCTCAGAAATGGAACCCCATTGGCCAATCTGGTTAGACAATTACTGATTTTCACTGCCGTCCAAGTGAAAAAAATCACTGCCTTGAATAGCCAGCCCCTTATTTTGAGATCTGTGGAGCCGCTATCTGGAGAACCAGGAAGGGGAGACCTCAGTGATCGGCGGAGAAGAACACGTTCACACAAGTTTAAATTACAGGAGTAGAATTATGCCATTCAGCCATCGAGTCTACTCTGCCATTCAATCATGGCTGATCTCTGCCTCCTAATCCCATTTTCTTGCCTTCTCCCCATAACCCTTGACACCCATTCTAATCAATAATTTGTCAATCTCTGCCTTAAAAATGTGGTACACCAGTTATTGAAAGTAGGCATGCAGGTGCAGCAGGCAGTGAAGAAAGCGAATGGTATGTTAGCATTCATAGCAAAAGGATTTGAGTATAGGAGCAGGGAGGTTCTACTGCAGTTGTACAAGGCCTTGGTGAGACCACACCTGGAGTATTGCGTACAGTTTTGTTCTCCTAATCTGAGGAAAGACATTGTTGCCATAGAGGGAGTACAGAGAAGGTTCACCAGACTGATTCCTGGGATGTCAGGACTTTCATATGAAGAAAGACTGGATAGACTCGGCTTGTACTCGCTATAATTTAGAAGATTGAGGGGGGATCTTATAGAAACTTACAAAATTCTTAAGGGGTTGGACAGGCTAGATGCAGGAAGATTGTTCCCGATGTTATGGAAGTCCAGAACAAGGGGTTACAGTTTCAGGATAAGGGGGAATTCTGTTAGGACCGAGATGAGAATTTTTTTTTTTTCACACAGAGAGTGGTGAATCTGTGGAATTCTCTGCCACAGAAAGTAGTGAGGCCAGTTCATTGGCTATATTTAAGAGGGAGTTAGATGTGGCCCTTGTGGCTAAAGGGATCAGGGGGTATGGAGAGAAGGCAGGTACAGGATACTGAGTTGGATGATCAGATGATATTGAATGGCGGTGCAGGCTCGAACGGCCGAATGGCCTACTCCTGCACCTATTTTCTATGTTTCTATCCACTGACTTGGCCTGCAAAGCCCTCTGTGGCAATGAGTTCCACAGATTAACTACCCTCTGACCAAAGAAGTTACTCCTCACCTCCTTTCTAAAAGAGCATCCTTTAATTCTGAGGTTATGACCTCTAGTCCTAGACTCTCCCACCAGTGGAAACATCTATCTATGCCTTTAATTATTCTGTAAGTTTCAATGAGGTCCCCCCTCAACCTTGTAAAGTCCAGCGAGTAGAGGCCCAGTGCTGTCAAACGCTCATGTTTGCAAACACACTGGTTGAGATGCTCCATGTTCCCAAATGCTGCCTGAACAACTGAGTTACCACAGCAAAGATTGACACAGAATGCTGGAGTCACTCAGCAAGACCGGCAGCATCTCTGGACAGTGGGAATGGGTGACGTTTCGGGTCGAGACCCTTCTTCAGACTGAGGGGCCAAGGGAGAGGGAAACGAGAGATGTGAAAAGGGGCATAAAACAAATGAATGAAAACTATGCAAAATGACAAACCAAAGGCAGCAATGATGATCATGGAAAGTTTAGTATACTGAGAGTAAGGTAGAGTACCGAAGTACAGTGAAAAGCTATTATTGCGTGCTAACCAGCCTGCGGAAAGGCAATACATGATTACAATTGAGCCATTCACTATGTACAGGTACATGATAAGAGAATAACGTTTAGTGCAAGGTCAAGCCAGCAAAGTCCAACCACAGTTGTTAAAGTACCTGCCTCAACTACCTCCTCTGACAGCTTGTTCCATGTACCTACCACCCTTTGTGCAAAAAAGTGACCCTCATGTTCCTGTTAAATCTTTCACTAGACAAAAGACAATAGACAATAGGTGCAGGAGTAGGCCATTCGGCCCTTCGAGCCAGCATCGCCATTCAATGTGTTCAGGGCTGATCATCCCCAATCAGTACCTCGTTCCTGCCTTCTCCCCATATCCCTGACTCCGCTACCTTTAAGAACCCTATCTACCTCTCTTTTGAAAGTATCCAGAGAACCGGCCTCCACCGCCCTCAGAGGCAGAGAATTCCACCGTCTCACAACTCTCTGTGAGAAAAAGTGTTTCCTCGTCTCCGTTCTAAATGGCTAACCCCTTATTCTTAAACTGTGGCCCCTGGTTCTTAACTCCCCCAACATCGGGAACATGTTTCCTGCCTCTAGTGTTACCAAACCCTTAATAATCTTATATGTTTTAATAAGATATCCTCTCATCCTTCTAAACTCCAGTGTATGCAAGCCCAGCTGCTCCATTCCCTCAGCATATGACAGTCCCGCCATCCCGGGAATTCACTTTGTAAACCTACGCTGCACTCCCTCTCTCACCTTAAACTGATGTCCTCTGGTTCTTGATTCCCCTACTCTGAGTGAAAGACTCTGTGCCTCTACCCCTAGCTATTCCCCTCATGATCATATATATGATCATAAGGTCACCCCTCATCTTCCTGCGCTCCAAGGAATAAAGTCCTAGCCTGCTCAACCTCTCCCTCAAGTCTTGGCAACATTTTTGTGAAACTACTCTGTCCTCTTTCCAGTATAACAACATGTATACATGAATTACACACAACATTCTGCAAGAAAGAAGAATGTGGGGGAAAAAGCAAGACTTCTATTCTGCAAATCCTGCAGGGACATTGTAATTGCTATTGCCAGCCCAAATCTGTGGACCCAAACCACCTCTTCCAGTTTTTTCATCGTGTGATTGCTCTATTGACACAAGTTTTGATGGGTATGCAACTATTACATTACAGCAGCAATGTATATTTAAATTTAGCTTAATTAATATAAACTGCATTCAGTTTCGAATATTGCAACTATTTCAATGATATTTTTAATGTTCCTTTAAATATTTTTGTGGATTTTGCATTAGTCGAAACAGAGCGGACCACATGAAGGTTGCAATCTTCCACCCCTCGGTAGTTTTGAGTTTAGTTCATTGAGTTCAGTTGTCACGGGTACCGAGGTGCAGTGTTGTTGAGTGCTAACCAGTGGATGAGAAAGTGAGATACCATAGAACTAGTGTGAACAGGCGATCGATGGTCGGCGAGGAAGCAGTGGATTGATGGGACTGTTTCCGTGCTGTGTTTCTAAACTTAAA
The DNA here is from genome assembly GCA_963514005.1 of Raja brachyura. The sequence continues at coordinate 34,763,311 of OY740805.1, forward strand.
TATATTCCCTCTATTCTTCTTCAACCTGTCGGAGTGGGTCGCACATTCCCACTGTTCTTTGGCTAAAAAACCTTCTTTGCTTTACTTTAAGGGGTACAAAGCGGAAACGGGCCCTTTGGCCCACCGGATCCATGCTGACCAGCGATCGCTGTACACCAGCACTATCCTACACACAAGGGACAGTTTACAATTTTGCCAAAGCCAATTTTAGCCGACAAACCTGTCCGTCTTTGGAGTGTGGGAAGGAAACCAGAGCACCCGGGGAAAACCCACCCGGTCACGGGGAGAACGTACAAACTGCGTGCAGACAGCAACTGTGGTCAGGATCGAACCCGGGTCTCTGATGCTGTGAGGCAGCGACTCTACCGCTGCACCTCCTTGCCGCCTCCAATAAAGTCTTCTGAATTCCTGATTGGAATTCTGGCGGAGTATCTTGCATTGGCATTCCTCACAAAATGGAAATGCACATTAAAAAAACCTTTGACCATTTTGAAGACTTTTCTCAAGATGTGCGGGTTTGACGGTTAATTGGCCCTCTGTAGGTTGCCCCTAAGGTATAGGGAGTATGTGGGAAAGTGGGATAACAGAACTAGTGTGTGAATGGATGGTAAACCTGGACTCTGTGGGCCGAAGGGTCTGTTTCCACACTGTATCCCTAAACTAGGCGGCTCTGCAGCGCAGTGGTAGAGTTGATGCCTCACAGCGCCGGAGACCCGAGTTCAATCCTGACTATGGTGCAATCTGTACGGAGTTTGTACGTTCTCCCCATGAACGCGTGGGTTTTCTCCGGGTGCTCTGGTTTCCCACCACTCCCCAAAGACGTACAGGTTTGTCGGCTAATTGACTTGGTATAAATGTCAAACTGTCCCTGGTGTGTGTAGGAAAGTGTGAATGTGCGGCAATCACCGGTTGGGTGGGCTGAAGGGCCTGTTTCCGCGTTGTATCTCTAAAACTAAGCTAACCACAAACGCGCCTCTACCATCACCTGCAGCCAGTTCAGAAAGGGAGCAGAAAGTTGACTTGTGACTTTGTTTCTTTCAGTTCCGCATCGAGAGCCTCCGAGTCCACGGAAGGAGGTGCATGTGAGCCGAAGAAAGGGTCTGCAG